>VBSM01000813.1:10666638-10702726 GCA_008086735.1 Cheirogaleus medius | reverse complement strand
GACCAGCACAATTAGAACATTAATTAGCAAGCCATAAGGATTAAATTGATGGCTGCTACGCTCATGATTTAGTTCTAACTTCCACTGCCTGACTGGCGCCACTACTGCATGAGGCTGGTTGGTGAGAGTTTATGGGGGTGAGTGTGCCAGTCTGATATCAGCTTTTGACAATGGTGCACTGTATTTCTATTTGAAGTAAAATTTGTGAATAGTTGCACAGCTCAACAGTATTTTTTAATTCTGTCTGCTTAACAGCCTATCATGTCAAAGAAGACCAAGAGAATGCTGAAGGAAGAAAAGAGAGTTTTTAAACAAAGATTAGGAATTACAATATTATCTTATTTCTGCTAAAGATAAGATGATTTGCTTGCTTTGTGATACTGCATTATCAGCATTAAAGAAATTCAATGCTCATCAGCATTGAATTGAATGCTCATAAGGACCACAAATATTTTAAATTAGAGGGAGAGGTGCAAAAGATTGTATTGCAGAAATGAAAAGATGAAAAGCAAAAGCAAAGATAATTCTTTCAAGCAGCGATAAGACCTGGAAATAATGCCACTGAAGCAACTTATAAAGTAGCTTATATACTAGGGGAAAAAGGAAGCCATTTAGTGATGTAGAAATTATGAAAGAATGCATTGTCAAACTTGTAGGATGCTTAGAACCGATAATGCTTCAAAGTACAAAGAACTGCCTCTTTCCAGGAGAACCATAACTGATCGGCAGGCCACGTGAATTAGCCTTCAACTTAACAGAACATCTTCATGCAATACTTCAAAAGGAAAATATGTATTATTCAATCACTTTGGGTGAATCAACTGATACTATTGACTCGGTACAGATTTTATACTTCATTCAGGTCAAAAGAGAAGATTTTCTCTGCTATGAAGAGTTACTCGCTTTGGGTACTCTTGCAAACAGAGCATGGGGAATAGATATCTTCAACTTTCAAGCTAAATTTAGTAAAGGTGGACTGAATTTGGTAAATTTAGTGAGTGTACATAGAGATGGTGCACCTTCCATGACAGGAAAATGTGAAGGGTTTATCACACACACTTAAAATGTATTAACAAATCCAGACGCTCTCACTTTTTTTCATTGTATCTTGCACCAGCAAAATCTCTGTATTAAAGCTAACATTTTAAGTGACACTTTGCAACAAGTTATAAGTATTGTGAACTATATTCATACAAATGCAACATGGTGTTGTCAGTTTTGTAACATGCTAAAGTTGAATGATGAGGTATTTAGTGTGTATTTGCTGTATCATTCTAAAATGCATTGGCTATCGCAGGGACAGGTGCTAGCCAAAATTCTACCTCTGTGAGAACAAATACTTAAATTGTCTGAAGAACAGAATCAGCAATGTGAATAATTGAAAGACAATTTCTATAGGAATGCAGCATTTCTGTGTGATATCGTGTCAAATCAAAATGACTCGAATATTTCTTTGCAAGGTAAAACTAAGTCTATATATGATATGTGGCAAAAAAAATCCAACCATTTAGAAAAAAAGCTATCTTTTTTCAAAACATTTCTTCAAAAGAAAATTTTGGAAGAATATTTTCCCCAGTTAGCAAAGATCATTGATGAGCAGGATAATATATGTGAATCATTTGAGGAATATGCAGCTGTTATAGACCTATTAATTGGAGAATACAATGAAACGTTCACTGACTTTGAGGATCATGACATCACACCCAAATTAAGCATTTGAGCCTCACCTAGTTGATATCACTAAGGCACCTAAAGAACTACATATGGAATTGATTGAGCTTTCAGTGGATGACATTTTAAAGTCGTTGCTGTGGTTAATAAAGATCCTATTGAAATATGGGAAAATGTAGTAAAATACCCATGGCTTCAGCAACATGCCCAAAAAATGTTTTTTTGCTTTTCAACCATGTATTGCTGTGAATCTACATTCTCCTACTTAACCCAAATCAAGACATCCTTAAGGTCACAAATGACTGATACCCCTCTAGAGGATCAATCGAAACTGTGGACTTCCATGCTACAACCAAATATTCAAATGCTTTCCAACAAAAATCAGACAAAACAAAGACATTATAAGGTTAGGTAACTTTAAAATTAACAAACATTTATTTTTTTTGAAATTAATAAGTATACAGTAGTTAGATCTTTTAAAAATAACATACATTTTTAAGTACATCTAAATAAAGATTCTTGAATGTGGCCTTATTTGATTACAGCTAAATTAACATAGCCTTCCAACATGAAAAGTTTCTCTACCCCTGGTGTAGTCATTGTATTCTTCACGCCACACATTTGCAGTAAAACAACAACAGCAACAACAACAACAAAAATCCCCAAACAGGCAAGTTTCATTTAAGAATGACCTTGATGAAGCAATAAAAATTATTTTAATTAAATCTCAACCCCAGAGCACTGTTTTTAAAAAATATTCTGAGTGACAAAATGGCAAGCATACGTCTAGCACTGCTGTTGTAGATTGAAGCAACACGATTATCTTGGAGAAAAGTACTTGTATGACACGAATTGTGAGCTGATCTACCTGCTGTCTTCATAGAATATTATTTTTTTCTTGAAAAAGCCACTGAGAAACAAACTATGGTTTTTCAGACTTGGGTGTTTGGCAGACTTTTTCTCAAAAGTGAATGAAGAGTCTGTCACTTCAAAAAATAAAAATAAAAAAGAAAAAGACAGTATTTGTTGCCAATGATAAAAATTGAGATTTCAAATGAAAATTAGAATTTCAAAAACTTATATATAACACTGTGGGCTTGACAAATTCCCAATAATTGAAGACTTCTCAGATCAGTGGAGATGAAATAGATAAAATCCTGAATTTTGTACTGTATAACAAAATGCATCTACATCTGGAATATCTGCATAACTCAGTGAACCAATATTTTCTAATCATTGCCTGATGTTACAAAATCATGCATGGGTAAAAGATCCATTGAAAGTGAAAGGCAAATGAATGGATTTTAATGTAACAGAGTATGAAAAATTCAATAATACAGTTTCAGATTCCACATTGCAACTATCCTTTAAGAAACTACCACTTGTTGAGTTTTGGTGTTGCATCAAAGCAGGATTTTCACAGTTATCATAAAAGGCTAATAAAGTACTCTTCCTTTTCTCAACAACATATCTGAGGATTAGTTTTCCTCATATACTCCAACAAAAAACATATCACAATAGGTTAAATGCAAAATGAGAAGAGATACAAGAATCTACTTGACTTCTATTATGCCAGACAATAAAGAGATTTGCAAAATTGTAAAACACCACCACTCTTCTCAATAATTATTTTTTGCTTTTGAAAATGTAGTTATTGTGATAAAAATGCTATTTATGACAACATGTAAAGACTATTATTGCTGTTTTAAGTTAATTAACAAATATTTTAAATATTTCTATTTTAATTTCTAATGTGATAAATATTAGAAACATTAATGAACAAAATTCTTTTGGAGTTCCCAACAGTTTTTAAGAATGAGACCAGGTAATTTGATAACTGCTGATCCAGGGAGTGGGTAGATAGATCCTCTTATTACTTTCTACACTTTTCTTTATGTATATAACTAAAAATAAAAAAGTGAAAAAGCCTACCAGCAGCATATGAAGCTACACATGAGTCTATATCCTTACCAAGCCTAAGAATGATCATTAAAGAAAAAACAAACTTTGTCAATCTGAGAGTCAGCAAATGTTATGATTTTAATTTTCCTCTCTTTCATTATGTGAGTTTGAAGAATTTTATGTTTACTGGTGACTTTAATTTCTTTTTTTGTGGATTGTCCTTTTTCATTCATGTATTTACTCATTCAACATATGTTTTTTGAACATTTTGTATATGCCATGCTTGCTTCTGGGCATATCTGGAATATAGCAGTGACCAAGTCATAGGTCTATTGTAGTACTATGGTCTGTAGGCCAAATTTGGCCTAATTCCTATTTTTATAAAGTTTTATTGGAACACAGTCATGACTATTCATTTACACATTGTCTATGGCTGCTTTTGAACTACAAGAGCAGAGCTGAAGAGTGGCAATGGAGACTGTGGTGCCTGCAAAGTCAAAAGTATTTACTATTTGTCCTTTACAGAAAAAGTTTGCTGGCCTTTGGTCTACTGTATTCTATAGGAATCCAGTGTCTTTCCTACATATTTGTAATACTGCTTTATATATTAAATAAATTGTGCCTTGCAGATGTTTTCCCTTGCCCTTACAGCCCTTTATTTGATTTTTTTTATTGTGTAGAGTTTTACATTTTATATAGCAACTTGATCAAATCTTTTTTTTTTCTAATATAACTGTTTTTAATCTTTAGGGAGCCTTGGTTGTTTTAATAATTTATTGACTATTTTTGCTTTTTATTTTCTTCCATATGAATTTTTAAATTATCTTGCCATGTTACTGAAAGAAACCCTCAGTAATTCTGATTTCAGTTGCATTAAATTGTTAGATTACTTTGGGGAGAATTTGCATTTCTAAAATATTAATTCTTCCTGTCAATTAGTATCAAATGTTTTCCTGTTAAACCTCCTTTTCTTCTAAATATTTTTATAATTTTTTTCAAGGTAGTCTTATATATGTCTTTTAATGTATAATGTCTTTTAAAATTTTTTTTTTGTCTTTTAATGCCTTTTGAAATAGTTATTTTCTATTTTAGGGTTGCTAATGTGATGTGTTTTTTTCTGTTTATTTTCTATTTGATTATGGCTAATAAGTACACTTTATTTCTGTAAATAGGTGGTACATTGAACTCTTGAAAGTTTTAATAGCTTTCTTTTTCAGTCCATTCTCTTCAATTTTCAATGTAGACAAATGGGCATTTGTTTGACTTCCCCTTTCTGATCCTTTTACCTAATTTGCTTCCTTGTCATTCATTATATTTGCTAGACTTTTGTGAAAAATAATCATTAATTTATATTCCTTTTCTTGTTTCTCATTTTTAAATACATATAGAATTTTACATCTAAGTAGATATTTAACCTTCATTTCAAATAAATAATCTTTATCATTTTAACTAATTAGCCTTCTATGTCTATTGTATTAAGAGTTTTCATCAGTACTTTTGGGGCATCTATAGAGATGAAATTTTCATATTTAACCTACTAGTAAGATGAATTATAATAACAGATTTCTCTAACAGTAACATTTTCTGTGTTTTTAAGAACCAACTCTTTGGTCATGGTATGTTATTATTTTTAGTGTTTTCTAGATTGAATTTGCCAGCACTTTACTTGGGGTTTTTCAACCTGTGAGATTGATTTATAGGATTTGGTTATTCTATTTGTTAGGATTGTCTTGTACTGTAAAAGATAAAGGAGTTGGGATGGTCACATCTTTTTTCTATCCCTAGAATTGTTCAGAGCTGTTAAGATTATAGACATATAAATTACAAGTCATGAAATGGGGTATTAAGATAATGAAAATGAGAAATGGTATAAATCTACTCCATTAAATAATATAGAGAGATATCACAATCATGCAGTTAAAAACAGCAACAAAAACAACAATTAGAGTCAGATATATTTCTTGGTAAATGGGAGCAAGAAAGAAGTGCTCTCTACCCTTCAAATAACAACTAACAGATAAAGCAATAAGCTTCTCTTGCAAACATTGAACTAATTAAGTTCACACTTCTCCTAGGTCTATGGAAATAGCCACTGAACTGAGACCAACTATGAAGCTTAATCCATGATATTAACACATCTGAAGAAAGAAAAGGTCAACTCCAGAGCATGGCCACTTTAGATAAATTGAGCTTAGAGAAAAAACAAACTTTGGCAGTACGTGTTGGGCACTGTCCACAAGAAGGAAACATAGAGTCCAAGAGCTATAAGCATCGGTGATGAGAAATGTGTCCTCTAGTGGTAATACAGGCATTCATTTCCCCAGGGTTTACCATTCCCCGGAGAAATGTCCCTCAAGAATACAACCCTTTTCTGACTCTATGCACACCATCAACTTTCTGCTTATGAATTCAGCAATCTCTGCTGATTCCAGGAAAGGTTGTGGGAAGTGCCTGGATCCACAGATTGAAAACTTTTTTCTGCTAGAAAACACCCATATGTTTTTATGCAAGATTCATTCCCAAGCATATCTCCAAGGGACGTGTATGTAATACCAGACCCACCAGCTGACACTGCATGTCTTTCTTTAGGATACGAAATTCTTTTGAGTTAGTGTGGCAAATTTTAGAAGGATAATTTCAAATGCATTCTAATTTATGAAAGAATGAAATGATGATCTAATTTCAGTACTTTGAACATTAGAAACAAATTGCACATAACATACCTCACTGCTCATGGCAACCTATCCGTGTGGGTCTGGACCCGCTTACTGAGAACTGTTGGGCTGGATAATGCCAATGGCATTTCCATTCTATGAATCTTATAGAATCTATAATCTTCTAGTCATTTCATCTAGTTGTAACTTTTTAGTATGGTATATAATGCTTTCTTAGAGGAGTTATCATTTGGCCACCATTTACTTTTCCCTGGGATTACTTTTTGCCTATTAGCTAAAGGTATCAAAGGATTTGGAAAGAATTCTCATTCTCATTTTTGGTGAAATTTGCAAGTGATGATCAACTACTCTATCCTTAGCTCTCAAAAGGGAATTCATGGATAATAATATATTGAAAATATGTGACTCATAAGTGAGTTATTTGTACAGTAAGGTCCATATTTAAAGTCATGCCTTTTTAGTTGGTTAAAAAAACATGCCATCTTTTAAAAAGTAAAGATGGAAGGAAATACCAAAAGGATAAAAATGAATACAGTAGATATTATTCTGTCAGATTGAACTATATAAATTTTCTGATACCATTTTTTGATGAATGATAGATATATTTTGATCTACAGGGCAGAAAAAGTCAAATATCAGCAATTGTATCTAACATGTCTCAACTATTAAAGGTTCGTGAGCTTATTTTATCTTATAGGTGAACAGAAATGTATCCATCAATTTACCAATGACAAGAAAGTCACACTGAAACAAATTGGTCTTATTTTTCACTCAAGTATTCAGTCATAACACTTTTGAGAAGGGAATGACATTTGTTTTATGATTTGCCGTCATTTGGCTTCTCTTCCTGTATCAGACTGAACGAAACAATATTGTACCATTCTGCTGTTGTGATCACACCACATTTTGACATATGTTCAGTATTTGGCTCTAAGTGCCACTGTGTCACCAGGTTCATACTTGGATCCATACTGGAGTGTGTGTGTGAGCACGTGCATGAGCATGTCTGTGAGCTTGTATGCAATCTCATTTGGACATTTGTTTCCTGCTAACAGAAATCCAAACATATGCTCGAGACCAAGTTTCCCTTTCTTTTTGACACATTTTCTGTGATTAGATGCATTAAGAAATACAACAGCATTAAAAATTAGAATGGGTGTGTATTTGTAAACATCAGCTGTGGTTATGGCAAAGACCTTTACAGCAACTAAAATGTGTCTGCTGGAACCACAATCCAACCAAGACACATTTTCATTTACTTTATAGCACAGTTCAAATCATTACAGAAGGGAAAAAAAAACCTTTCCCCATACAAAAATAAAAATGGTGAAATAACACAGAGCTTATTTGAACATTAAACTATCCTCTATAAAAATGTCAGCCTAACTGGATTACTTCCATCAATGCTGCAAAAATGGAATCGGCAAATGAGGTTTTGATGGTGGCAGTTGAAAAAAAAATGTTTTTTTGGTATTTCATTCTTGTGGTTTATGAGGTTACTAAAACCCTCAATGTAATTATGGTTTGACACTTTCTATCATCTTTTATTTATAGGCTTCTAAAGGAAGTGGTGTAAACTGCATTCTTTAAAACATCGTTGAACATGCTTTAAGTGCCCAAAATGTCATAGGGAGTGAAAAACGATGACTCAAAACATGAGCAAGTCTCTGGATACAGATTTAAGATCCATGAAAACTGGAGATAAAGGCCCTGCTCTAAGTTACATTTGCACAGACAGGCTTCATTCTGTAGAAATCCAGACTCAGGTGACATGAATATTTGGATATAATTTTTATTTGTTTTAAATCAAGTGTGATATAGAAATAAAATCATATTATTCTCAGAAATAAAAAATAATATAAATCTTTGTGGTAATGACTTCTGGGAGCAGTATAGAGTAGCAGTTAAAAATATGGGCCTCTGGATTTATACAGAACCAATTCAAGTTCTGGCTTTGTCATGTGTTAGTGTTAGCTGTATCACCCTGGGCCACTGATTAACATTTACCCCTCAGTAATAGCTATACGATGAGAATAATAATAGTAGCTAGTGTGTGCCATAGAGCCATTGTAAGAAATTAAATAAACTAATCCATGAACATGCTTAGCACAGTGTCTGACACATAGAAATGCTCAAAAAATATTAGAATTCTTAAAAAGAGGAGAACATCATGCATATTGAAACAAGAGATTCTGAACACACCACTAATGGTAACAAACAGGCAGTTGGGAAAATGTGGTACCCATGCAGCTGCAACCATAGAAATCAATTAAAAAGAAAAAAAAAACCCAAACCAGGATTCCATATGCTTCTGAATTCATTGGGTAAAAAACAATCCATGGAAACATCTGCAGGCATTCTTGCATCCGAGGCTCAATCTGTTTGGCTTGCCCACTGATATTCATTCACATTCATTCAATGTGTTTAGCAGATCTTTGATGAGGTGAGGTAAAACCAATTTCTAAAAGCTATTTTCTCCATAGGCTACTAAAGTTGATTGCATTTCAATGAAAGCATTTTGAATGGAAGAGCCTGAAATTGAGTATCTATTCATCACCAGAATATACTACCAACATTATTGGTAAAATTTCTGTGAATTTCTTGATAAGCCAGAAGAAAAATTTAGGCAGCAGCAGTGAGAGAGGAAAATCATTATATAAATTATATTAAGTTCCAGAAGCTCCTTACTGGGAAAATGTGGCTTGGGATTGAATAAATATGGTCAGGATTGAAAGACCAGAGGAAAATGGAAAGAAGCAAATGTGTCTTAATGCTGAAACAGAGACTATAAACCGAATTGGCCTCGCTTCATGGGCATCCAGAGGCAGTTCGGCAGGACAGTGCAGATATTCCAAAAGCAGAATTGAGTGCAATCCTTGGAATAAAGGACAGATGCAGAGAGGCCTGTTTCTAAGGTGGTTCCACTTTGATTAACACACAAATTAATATTAGGTCATTTGTACCCCTCTGACAATACAAAACAAATATTAAATGCAAGAAGAATTCAATCTGCATTTTAACACTTAAAAAGATCTTCCCATTTCAATGAAGAAAATTACCTGATTTTGTATTTACACAGTGACAGGCAAATTTATGCTCTTAACAACCCATCCCTCTAAGTGAACTATTAGAAAATAATTTCATGAGTGGATAAAATGCACTCACTTCAAAGATGTGGTTAATATTACAAATTTTAAAACAAAAATAAAAGTTGTTTGAATATCTTATAAAACTGCAGCTGTCCTATTTGTGAATTCCAAAAAAATCGGAATGAAAAGGTCTTTGCCTCAGTGATCTACATTGGCTATAAAGGCAGCTCTGATTTAGAGAGTGCTCTTCATTTTGTGTTTCTACAGTGAATTGGTGTAGGAATATCACATGGATGGCCCAGCATCATCAAAGTGATATGACCTTTGCTTGTCCGGGCTAAATGGTCCTGGGAGTGCTGAGTCGGCAACATTCTCTGTTCTCATCTTTCTTTTGGCCATTGGCTGAGTGTGGTGGCCGGGGTTAGCAGTTCAGTGTGCTGTCGTGAAGCTGGGTTTTTCTTCTGTGAAGCTAATTGAAACTGCAACATTGGCCTCATTATCATCTTGTAAAACCTCTCTGAGCTAACTGGCTCAGACAGCCATGGTTATATGCTAAAATCAAAGGCAAGATGATTCAAAGATTTATGGTCGTAGAATTTGGGCCATTTTCTAAATATCAAAAAATGTAAGATTAAAACTCAGGGCATAATTCATTTACTTTAGCGATACGGTTATCAAATTGACAACTTTTCAGATTTACCATCAGCATAGGTTATGTAGGAATGGGTGAACCAAAATAGATCTCTGAGATGTTTTACTTTGAGCAATCATAATGTCACTCTTGGTCATGTTTAAGTCACATGGCCAAGCAGAATGCCCCGGGGTTGATTTTTCTCAAGCCCAATGACAGTAGACCATTGTGCAATTAATTGGATTACTCTATGTTCAATCTGATTGTATTACTAAGATTACAAATAATAATAGTAATAAATGAATAAAGTTAAATAAATTTATTATGCTCCATGCTGTCTGACTACTTTAATCTAAATCAGTAGTTCTCAAGAAGGGCAATTTTGTCCTACAGGGGACATTTGGCAGAATCTAGAAACATTCGTTGACTGTCACACGAGGGTAGAGGAGGAAGTGCTACTGGAAACTAGTGGGGGATGTTGCCAAACATCCTACAATGTATAGGATACAGCAGAGAACTATTTAACCCAGGATATCAACAGTGCCAAGGCTACAAAACGCTGAAATAAATGATGAAATCAGCATACAGGGATCTGATTAGTTGAGTAGCATCTGGTCATTACTGTGGCTGAGTAGAAAAAAATCAGCATGCTAAAAGAGTTTGTCAAATAAATTAAAATTTCCAGGACATTTCTCAATACAATATATCATTTGGCAATGGATTGGGGATATAATAGGCACGGGAGAAGGTAAAATTTAAACATTATGTATAGAGTACTCCATCATAATGAATCATTAAAAAAAAAAGATAAGTGCTAATTTATAGCAATAAAGACTGATAAGAATTATTCCCAAGATAATCCATATGCTAGCTAGTTTGCTTTTATTACATGGGATGACAGCATTGTATCTAATCAAAATACTTCTCTGGTTTAGAAGCAGATGATACTTCATGACCAGATTTGCCTATATATTAAAACATATCTTAAAATTTCAATAATTTCAATCTCTCATATTGACCAAAATTAAATTAATAGAATAAGATATATGTCCTCCAGACAGACCTCGGTTTATATGAAAACCTTTAACAAATTATAAAGAAGACATCACAAATCAACAGTAAAGAGATGACATATGCAATAATATTGATTTTGAGGTAATTGTTTAGGAGTTTGGAAAAACTTAGTTATGATCTCAACTTCTCTCCATATATCAAATAAAAGTATAGATGGATTAAAGAGCTACCAAAACAAACTAGGAGAAAATTAAATGAATCTGGTGCTAAATGTGGGAAGATCTCATATTCTCCTACTGTGGCAATGGCAGAAATACAAAGGGAATTCTCAATAAAATATCCTTATGTCAAAGAATTTTATACTTCTGTTTGTCAAAAATCCCAAATTATCAAAAATTGTCAATATACTAAAGCAAACCACAGACTCAGAAAAACATCCACAACACAAATTTAAAAGTGTCACTATCTTTGACAATATAGAGTTCATACAAGATTATTTTTTTAAAAAGCATTATCCAATAGATAATTGATCAGAGAACACAGAAAATTTTAAAAAGGAAAAATATTCTGATTAGAGCATATGGGAAAACATCTCATTTCATTAGTGTTCTAAGAAATACAAACTACAATAAGATACCATTTTCTACTTATCAATTTACCAAATAAAACTTTTACTTTAAATAGGAAGGAGCAGTTAAAGAGGTTTCTTACATTAATATTACACGTAGATTGTAAATTGGTACAACCCTCTAGCCCACTGAACTCATTTCTAAAAATTAAGGGGGGTAAAGCTCAAAATATGTAAAAAACAGCTTTATATACAAAAATGTTTACTGCAATATTAAAATAGAGAATTTCTTCTGAGTCATTTTAATGTTCAACAATAGTTAAAATGATAGTTAATTATGATGTATCCATTGATGTGGCAAATATGTAACAATTTGGAAAGATATTTGGGAAGAATTTTAATAAAATGGGGACATTCTTATGTTACAATATGAGGTTAAAAGTTGCTTGTGATAAGTGTAGTGGGCAGAGGGGTGTCCCCTCAAAAGATATGTCTATATCCTAATCCTTTTCTAAGAATTCTATATGATAAACTCTGGGGATTATAAAAGAGAGAATATGCTTAAGTATTGGCAGCAGTACTTATCACATATTTTTAATAAAATAAATAAATCCAAATGCCCATCTATAACAGTGTTAATATTCAGTATTGAAACTAAAAATATTGAGCTATTACAAAGAACTAAAAGTAGACCTACCATTTCATCCAGCAATCCCACTACTGGGTACCTACCCAAAGGAAAATAAGTCGTTATATCAAAAAGGCAACTCCACTGGTATGTTTATCGCAGCACAATTCACAATTGCAAAGATATAGAACCAACCTAAGTGCCTATCAACCGATGAGATAAATAAAGTGTAGTATACATACACCATGGACTATTATTCAGCCACAAAAAGAATGAAATAATGTTTTTTGCAGCAACGTGGATGGAACTGGAGGCCATCATCCTAAGTGAAGTATCTCAGGAATGGAAAACTAAATACCGCATGTTCTCACTTATAAATGGAAACTAAGCTATGGGTATGCAGGAGCACACAAAGTGGTAAAATTGACACTGGAGAGTCAGAAGGGAGAAGGCTGGTGGGGGTGAGGGATGAAAAATTACCTGTTGGGCACAATGTACACAATTGGGGTGAATGGTACACTAAAATCCCATATTTTGCCACTATACAATTCATCCATGTAACCAAAAACCACTTGTACCCCTAAATCTATTGAAATTAAAAAATAAACAACATTGAGCTATTAATGCTACAGAACAAGAAAGGCAAAAATCACACAACAGTAACAATTGTTACTGTTGAGCTTGATCCAGTTTTTAAAAATTGGACCCCCATAGTGTATTTGCATTTTCAGTTTCATCTCAAATGGTATAAAGTAGTAGTTCACTTGTATAAGCAATTGGCAGCACTGAATTCCATCAAGCACCCTGAGGACAAAGGCATCGGTGCTAAGAGGGAATTCAGGACAATACCACATAGCTGAAGCACAATACACAGCCAGGAAAATGCATCTTTATAAAGAGAAAATCTGTTTCTAGGAACAAAAAGCTGACTGCAAATTCTTTATTTTGATTCAGAAGACAGTAAATAATCACTAGCATTGTTAATTATGTCAAATTTACTTGGACAAAGTCAATTCAACAGGAAGCCCGAAGTTAATGGTGAGAACTTATTTATTTGGTCTCCTACCTCTGTCTCACCAGGCATGCTAAATAAATGGTACATATCTATGTCTTAGAAGCTCTACAACACAATCAAGTGAAAATAGGCTTGAACAATTGTGTGATAATTCAGATCAAGAAAAAGTTACATAAATCCTTTTTCTTGGCCACCTAGACAAAGCTAAATTATAAGATTAAAAAAAACCCAAATACACAAACTAAAACATTGCAGCTTCAGTATATACTTCAAGGTTCCCACAGAATTCTGTTTTGAATTGTGTCTTTGAGAATACCCAAACCTGCATCAGTCATAGAATTCCTATACAAAATTATCACTGAAAAGAGTAAAATACGAAACAGCCCTTCAGCTGTATTCTGGGTACAGATGCATTATATTAGGTGGAAAATAAATAAAAACAAAGATTCCCATGAGTATTTTATTATCAATAACCTTTATAAAGGGTACCCATTATGGTAGAAAACATGATTTTCTAGAAAACTATTAGCCAATAAGCATGTCTAAAAATGATATGGCATGCCTGAAATCCATCCCTAAAAGTCTCAAATAAATGTGTTCAAGAACACAGTACTTTTTATGGCATTGTTGGGGGACAAGTTTCCATGGGTTTTTCAAATTTATGCATGTCGTGTGAGCAGAGGTACAGGCTTTGTTACAGACTAGCTTTCTAAAAATGTTTGCATAGTGAACAGACTTGGAGGATAGAGACAATCTCTCCCTCCATCAAAGGCAAGGCATGTCTACAGCCCATTATAAAAGGTTCGGGGTCCATAAGCTCAGGATCTCTTCTAGCAAGGCAACTTTCTGTGTGTACAGGTGTCCCCTGGACCTCTTTGCATTACCCTGTAGGAATTGGGATTCGGGGAACAGACATGAGAAAATACTGATACCCTGGCTACTGCTACTGTTGTGAGTAATAAACTCTCCTTCATAACTGACCCAAGAATATCATGTTTTTTGCTGTTTCATGAAACAGTGAAAGGCTAATCTGTTAGCTTGCAAATCAGACAAAAATCTCAGACTCTTCACAGTTTTTGTCAGACAAGAGTCACATAAAGGATCTATCCTCTTTCAATTTTGATGGCTTGTCTCTAAAGTTAATTTATTGCTCTCTAATCTAGTTAACTGTTTCTGCCTAGCTTTGAATAAGTATTTGTTGTTCTCCCAAAGGAAACAGCCTGGTTCCCAACACTGCAGAAGCTATTTTGCCACAGAACTGTTTTAGGAACAATTTTTAATGAATTCAATAGCACATACAGTGGAGAGAAAAAAAAATCATTCCAAGAGAGCCACACTACAAGGTATTAAGAAACTGTATACTCACAGAACCATAAAATAAAGATTTATTTCAAATTAATGGATTCCTGTGCTCGCTTCGGCAGCACATACACTAAAATCAAATTAATGGATTCCAGAAGTTCAGAACAATGGGACTGAAATTATAAAGTTCAAACATTTTTCAAGTATCTTGCACCTTTTTCCTTTGGAAAAAAATGTTGAATGGGTAGGATGGATTTTTAACATGCTCCTACTTAACAATACGTGAACTCCATTGGATTTTGTATGACAGATCTAGTTGATACTTAATACTCTAGTTTCTAAACCAATAATCTAGATTCATGTTCCAACAAGTATAAACATATATTCATGGTGCTGATGGAATGGCCTATTTGAAATCCAAATTGTTCCAGAAAAATTGTTACACATTATAGTTATGTTGTGTATTCAAGAGAGAATATTTCACCTGCAATTGTGAAACTCCAGGTCATAAAATTACCCTGAGGCATACAAAAAAAAGTATGTAAATAATACTGCCTTTTATAAACATAGTTTTTATTTATTTTTTCTTCTCTAAGCACTTTCATATGGAGTTAAGGACCTGTAAGGAGTAGGTAAAACAAAGGAGACAGGAATAGAAGTTAGAAGACAACGTACTTGAACCCAGAGGAGCCAGTGTCTACACTACGAAGAAGGCATACAAAATAGAATAAAGTAGCGAGTGGAAGCCTTCAATAGAGTAATATGTGTAAATGGATTGCTGATGAGATGAAGACATCTTCAAGGACTCCCTAGAAGCTGCCTTTCAGCAACTATACTTGTAGGATAAAGTGCTAATGAACAGTAAAAAGGATTGTGGGGGAGGTGGGACCAGAACAAGAATCTGTTAGCCTTCCTTGGACCCTGTCCAAGGTATAAAGTGCTCTGTTTATAAAAGACTAATCTAGTTGTTTAATGGGTGGTTCTTTGGGTTCATATAGGATTCTCCCTTCAAAACAGTCTATTCCTCTGTCCTAATTCTGTATTCAGCAAGCATCCTATTAACCTCGTCCAATCCCAGAGTGAACCTTTCAGGCTGGAAGGGATAAAATAGAGTTTCTCAAATTCTGATACTTAGACCACTTGGATCAGAGTTACTTTTGGTTGCCAAAAATGCAGATTTCTAGGCCCCACTCCAGACCTATAGAATCAATTTTCTTAGGTGAGTCCAGGAATCTGCATTCTAAAAAGCTTTCCAGTTGGATAATAGGATGAATTTTGAGACTCAGTGGACTAGTTAGAGTTTATTTCTATGAAGATGTACACATTGAATACTACACTGTTCTGGAATTTAGTGTTTTTGAACCTGGACTCCATTTGACTAATAACTCTTTAAAATAAGAAAGCAGGTAATTCTCTGTGTCAGAAAGGAAAACTAGTTTTACAAGCTGAAAGGGCATCTCTTAAATCTATTTTCATTTATACATATATATATTTTTTGAGACAGGGTCTCACTCTGTCACCCAGGCTGTAGTGCAGTGGCATCATCATATCTCACTGCAACTTCAAACTCCTGGGCTCCAGGAATCCTTCCACCTCAGCCTCCCAAAGTGCTAGGATTATAGACATAAGCCACCACACCCAACCTCATTTATACATATTTATCCTCCATTGGCTCAGTAAGTTTTGTAAACCAAATACATACACACACATACACATACAACACACAATGTTTTGATTGATTTATTTGGTTGAATGCCCCCCAAAATTGAAGTGGCCTATTAATAAAGCATATTTTCTACAGCCGTTTTAGAGTGAATTCATTAATTACATCATTGTGTGTTCAGGCAAGTAGGCTTGAGACAACATACTAATGTAAAAATAAATAAGAAAAGACAGAATGCCAATGCCATGATGCACTGTCCCTGTCTGGTCTCTGATTCTGGAACTCTTGGAAACAGTACTTATGTCTTTGACTTGCTTGTGAAGAGAAGGAGCTTATGAAAAGGTTTCCCACCACTGTGTTGGGTTGGGTTTACGAGGTATGTCACCAGGGATTTAGCCATTTCCCCCTCGAAGCAAAACTGTTCTCCCCTCCCCTCCGTGGGTCTGTTAGCTATAATTAAACAAAAACCCTGAAGCCCTGGCTGGCAAACTCAGCAAGGACCAAATTGGCTATTGTCTGCGTATGTGGATGAACAGCAGGGAAGGAAACTCACCTGCTTGCTCTTACTTATTCTTTAGTTGTTTGTACTCTACCAAGTGAAATCACTCTTTCCTTTGCCTGACATGGCTTCCCTCCCTAGAATTTGTCTGGAAAACTCTTTTATTCATCCTTTGAAACAAAACTCAAATATCTTTTGTTCAATAAGGCTCCCTCTCACACCTTGTTTCTGAAGATAACTAACAAAGTTGGCCTTTTCTCTATGTTCCAATGGCATTTGGTTCAGGCTCACAAGCTCACGAGCAGCTACAGGGCAAGGACCATGGCCTGACACCTAATGGACAGGCTCAAGCTCAAAATATTTTTGTTGGATCAATTAACTGATTAATTAAGATATACTTTGAGATCATCCAACATCA
The DNA here is from genome assembly GCA_008086735.1 of Cheirogaleus medius. NCBI lineage: Eukaryota > Metazoa > Chordata > Mammalia > Primates > Cheirogaleidae > Cheirogaleus > Cheirogaleus medius. Next base: position 10,685,651 of record VBSM01000813.1, on the reverse strand, counting down.
GGGAAACAAGATAAAATTGGCTCCTCTCCAGGGAGGCTCTTTGGACTCCAAGCTAATTCTAGAGGCAGGTGATGTTGCTTATTGAACCCTGTTGTACTGATAAGGCATTCCTCGAGGATGAGCAATCCAGCCTTGGTGAACTTCACACATGCTGTCCAAGAAAAATGATTCCACATTAGAATAACAATATTGATTAGCTACACTTCAAAAGGGAAAGTCATTCTAGCTTTGTCTCTAACAAATGTCATGAATTGAGAGCTTATTGCATGACTGCACTTTACATTTTCCTTGGTAACTCTCATGGCCACTTGTGCCCCTGGTTGAGTTGGTTCTATCATTATCCAGTTTCACAAATGAGGAAACAGGGATCTCGAGGAATTAAGTAACCTGCTCATAATCAGAGGGCTAGTTAAGTGGCAGAGTCACATTCAAATTCAGGTTGCCTGGCCCAAAGCCCTCGTCCTTTAACTAATTCCGTCCTGCTCTCATGTGACTATTTGAGTTGGAGCATCTTTTTTTCTAAGGCTTTCTAAATATTTGTCGTATTCTTTTTCTTTCCTTCCCTGTTCCTCCCACATCAACTTAGTGTTGTTCAATTATCTCCCAGAAGTTGGCCATTGCTTAAAGTAGATCTGTCTTTCAGCTATAGTTATAGTCTTCTGCAACCCTGTGCCCTTTCATGGTTTGCACATTTATGTGCACACACACACACTCACACATCAAAGGTACAGGGATGGAAAAAAGACCATACTTCTGTGACCTCACCTGGTGTTACCTGGTTGAGTAAGCTACTACTAAAAGACTTTTAAAGAAGACTGTTTTTTTTGCCCTTAGGTTTTATATATCTGGATCCCCAACACTTAACACTGAAAAAGTGATTTAATCAAACTCTTTGTATTTTATGACCCTCTACTGAATTCCAGCACCATTTGAAGAATGGTGTGCATTTTTAGTTGAGATTATGATATGTTAAATGAAAATACTGCCAATCTAAGAAATATAATTTTTCTTACCCAATCTTATAAAGCAATGGTTTTCCCACTTCGAAACACACCCTCACACACACATGCACGCATATACCAGTCATTAAGGACACTTAGGAGAATGCAGATTCCTGGGCCTTACCTTCAAAGATGTTGTAAATAAGTAGGATGGGGCCCAGTAAACAAGCTTACTAGGTGATTCTGATGCAAATATTCTGTGACTCACACTCACAAATCAATAGAAATGTTATGTTTTTCACTTACGTGGCAATGCCCTAAATTCTCTAGAAACTTCATAGCCAACATCTGGGACTACATTTTTTTCTCATAGGTACAACAGATTTAACACTGACAGCAATGGCTGTTCAGTCATTCAACAAATATTTCTTGAACGTCTACCTTAATCTAGGCATGGCAAATATCTAACAGATGAGATATGAGCCACATCTATCACCCCCCACCATACATGCAGTGCTCATGACAAATGTCATTTATCAATCACGGCATTTTTGTCATCTGAGCCTGAACCCATGATTGCGAAACCACTCCCAATCAGTCTTAGAGCAATAGCTAGGACGTGGTCATTGTGTCCTTGCCCATCAGGCATTGAGATATTATAGGGAGAAAGCCAAATATTTAAATAAGTATGGAGAGATATTAGGAATATTGAGTGAATTTAGAGCATCCTCCCTTCCTTCCTCCTCAACAAGTATCCTGTAGCACCTCTCCCAGCTTGGTGACAGGCTTGCTGCTATCCCAGGCCAGCAATCTTGGCTACTGGAGGCAGACAGCTAAAGGCCCAGCAAAGACCCTTCCGTACACTGGGATGGAAGCTCTCTCTTCTCTTTTCATTCCTCTCCTTCCTCTTACTTAAGGACTTCTCTCTAAAGGGAAAGCCAATTCAGCCTTCCTGCCCTGGACATAAAAAAAAAAAATTCTATTAGAGTTCTAATTATGATAAAAACTTTTTACTATGGCTTCAGATACTTCTCTTTCAATTCCTAGTTGAGACTCAGAGAAGCCAAATGACTTATTCAAGATTATTTAAAGTCAAAAGTAGAATTCAGGTCTCTGGACTCCTAGTTTATTGCTATGTGGGCATTTAAGAACTTTGATGCAATTATAAAAATAATGCTACATAGTCCTTCATCTAGTAATTCTATATCATAACTTGATCATATTTACACATGACAGCTTTTGTCTTTGAGAATCTTTCATTAGGTCTGTCTCAAACAGAAATAAGTTTCGCAGGCAGCAATGCTACATTTTTATAAACTATATGCCTTTAATAATATTTAATGTATTTCTGCGTGGTGGAGAATCACCTCATTATAATACCCCCATGAGGAGTGGGTATTTATTATCTCAGCATGGAGTAGCCTGGAGGGGTTAACAGAATAAAAGCACTGAGGTCAGACGTACCTGGCTTTGAATCCCAGCTCCACCTCTTCCCAGCTGGGTAACCTCATGCAAATTACTTAGCCTCTCTGAGAATCTGTTTCTTTATAAAGTGATGAACTTATTGACTTCATCGAGTTGTTTTAGAGGTGGAATTAGTTATTGGGTATAAAAATAACGTAAATACATGTCTGGCAGGTCATAAGTGCTCAGCAAATGTTAGCTCCCTCTCCCCTTCTCTTTTGCTTTACACCTGTTACCTTAGTGTCTCCCAGGACTAACATCATAATCTTTTAGGTCCAGTGGAAAATGAAAATACGGGGCAATTTGTTCAAAAACAATTAAGAATATCAAGAAGGCACCAGCAGAGCAGTCCACTGAGCATAGGGCCCTTCTAAGTGACTGCACAGGTCACATGCCAACATCGCCAGCCCTGGCTATGAAACTATCTCTGGAATGAACATTTCCTAATTTTCTCTGTGGCCTTGCTAGGCTGGTGCTGAAGTTCATGGTGAGCATTTGAAGTAACAGCACAGGATCAGGATTTTGTTGGATTCGAATCCCAGCTCTACTGCTCATTCTCTATGAAGCTTCCATAAGTCAAAAGTCTCTCTAAAAGCTTGTTTCCTCTCCTATAAATTGGTCTAACAACAACACTTTTCTTGAAGAGCTCTGGTGCAGGTTAAAAGAGATTAGAGGCCAGGCACAGTGTGCCTATAATCCCAGTATTCTGGGAGGCCGAGGCAGTAGTTCAAGACCGGCCTGAGCAACTTAGCAAGACCCTGTCTCCAAAAAAAAAAAAAAAAAAAAAAAAAATAGCCAGGAGTGGTGGTGTGTGCCTGTAGTCCTAGCTACTAGGGAGGCTGAGGCAGGAAGATTGTTCAAACTCAGGAGTTTGAGGCTACAGTGAGCTATGATAGAGCCACAGCACTCTAGCCTGCGTGACAGAGTAAGACCTCATCTCTTAAAAACAAAACACAACACAACAAAACAAACAAAAGAGAGATTCGTGAATAAGGAACTGACCCAGGGCCTAGCACTGAAGACTCAAGTGTTGGCCGTCCTTATGTCTTTCTTTTCCTCATACATCTCCCAAATTTCCAGGCTTTACTGGCCCAATATGGTCATATTTATGATAGTTTCTACTGAAAGTGCCACTCAGGGCCCTGCTGAGGCACCATGTCCAGAAAGAGAAAGTTGCAACATGGGCAGAATCTGCATTCTCAATTATTTTAATGAACAGTTCAGAACTACGCACAGTGGATTGTCTTGATTACAACACAAAATAGTCATGATGCTATTAATAAAATGAATGAAAGTAAAATATCTGAGGCTTCTAGAGATTTGTTTTCTAATACTTTTGCACCATTATTTCATATGATCCGCCTCTTCCCCTAAAGTACCCTATCTGTAGAGTATGTTATCATCTCCATTTTACAGGTGAAGAAACGAAGGTTCCAAGACATTTGGTGATTTACTCCAAGATTCATGCTTATCTTAATCCTAGGCCCGTGCTCATTCTGCCTCATCAACAAAAATAAGGTTAAAATAGCATTTATGTGTCTGTCTCTTCCATCCCTGAATACAATTGCTTTACTACTTCAACCAAAAATGACTATACAAATAATTTCATGTAGTTTTCAGAAAAAAAAGGGAAATCAGACAAAGTAATAAATAACTCATTTTACATTTAAGTAGCTTGGCAAAATTTTTAAAGCTTGAAATTCCCTCTCTCTATAATTGTTCACAAGGCCTGTATGCTATGCCATCATCATTTCCATAAAAAGTGGACATACAGGAAATTTGGTGTTGTGGATGGATAACTGCCCAGAGTAAAAGACCCATTAGTGAGGGATTGTGATCATCTGAACTTGGGATAAGCTATGCACTTTATCTGGGACATAATTATGTTAGCGTTGTCATATTCCAATCCTGTTTTGCAGGTAGAGGTGAGTGAGAAGCCCTGCCAGCCCTGCACCGCCTGTGTCTGAACTTCACATGAGGAAAATAAACTTCCTTTTCACTTCCCTTTATTTTGGGTTTCTGATACTCCCAGCTGATTCTAATCCTGATACAGCCACACTCCTCAATTTCCTCTCCAGATGAAAGCTTAGATTTCTGACTTCTCTATGACAAAACGGAAGCTAAATGAGAGATGTGTATGAATTCATCATCCTTTCAGCTGTTGCTGAAAGATTTTCACCTCTCTGGCTTCCACTGAATTTATTTTTTGGGACATGACCATATTGGTGGGTCATACTTTGAAGAGTCTTGGCCTTACATCCCAACCTCCTTCAGAACGCAGCAGTGAAGGGTGATATAGAAGATGGTATCCAAGGACAGCCACCATCGATGTTTCCTATACACATGTGTCACCCGCCCCCACCGCCCCTTAAAGAGGTGGGATGCACTTCTCCTCCCTTTTAAATCTATGCTAGCCTTGTATTAGACCAACACAATGTGGAGGAAATGATGTTCCAGATTCTGGGACTTCTTATCCCACAGCTTGAGAGAGGACTGGAAGTTTCTGCGTCTTCCCTCTTGGAAGCCAGCTTCCATGTAAGAAGGCTGACTCCCCTAAAACTACCACACTGTGAGGAAACCCAAACTAGCTGTGTGGCGAGACCACATGAGAAGCATCAGGTCACCAGATAACTGAGTAAATCCTTCTTGGGCTTGCAGCCCAGCACCTGCCGAATAAGGCTGAGTGGGTGACCTCTAATCAATGCCAAATGAAGCAAAAACTGCCAACCTTACCTGAAGTCCTGACCCACAGAACTGTGAGAAATAGTAAATCATTGCTATCTGAAGCCACTAAGTTTTGGGGTGGTTTGTTATATGACAATAAATGACTGATCTATAGTGGAATGAAAACACTTGTGAGGTAAAGAAAGGGAGGATTGATGAGAAAAACCTACTCTGCTATCAATTTCTCCTGGCCCTCACTGCCCCAGCACTGGGATTTTTTAAAAAGTGGAATACACAACTCCTATTTCCATAGGCAAGTAAATTCTGTATTCCCGAGAATTAATCTGCAATGCACACATGGAACACAACTTGTTCAGAGATTGACAATTAATTCAATGCACTTCACTCATTCTTGAACTACTCGTGACGTTAACCATCAATGTTCACTTACGTGTCAGACTAATGTTTTGTATGTGAACAAACATGAGCACCAGGTTAATTGTAAACAATTCTAAGAAGAAAAACAACAGTGCTATACAATTTTCTATGTACTTATATCTGGTGTAGTGTATCTAACATGATTGCAGGTAATTATGTTAATCAATGCTTTTATGGCAATCTGTTGCATTTGATTTCATCCTTAAAATAACAATGAATACTAAGGTATATATGATCTACTGAAAGCCTTTACTTACTTCACCACAAAAGGTTCTGAGAGGAAAATTCTCTGCTCCAATCCAGCAGAAGACAAGCTATTTAAATAAAGAAATTTTACAAAAGTGCTTTCCAGGGACATATTAAACATGTCAATGGAGAGTCATTTTACTAAAACTACCTGCTTGGTTATTAAGAATCTTCAAAGTATTTATAGTTCAGTTAATTTAAGACAGAGGGCTTCAGTTTTTTTTTATTTCTGAAATTAACACAGCTTTTTAATTTCTGAAATTAATATTAAAATGATGGCCCGAAAGTGTGGTGGTTGACAGTGGTTTTTCAACTCTGGTAGACCTCTAGAGACACTTGGAATCCTTCAACTTCTACCATTCTCCCTACCCCCAGAAGTTTCATTTAATTGTTCTGGGGTGGACACCAGGTAACAGGATTTTTAAAATTTAAATGCTCCCTAGGATATTCTAATGCGGGGGTTCCTAACTGGTCAGGCCTATTAGGGACCCGGCTGCAAAGCTCCGCCCTTTCCCACCCCCACCCCCCAACACCAGTCCTTGGAAAAATTGTCTTCCATGAAACTTAGGAAAGGGGGCTTTGGGGGTGAGTAGAAGCACAGCAGGAGGTGAGGGGCCAGTGAGAGAGCGAATCTTTGCTGCTCCCCATGACTCGCATCACTGACAGGTGCCCCCTCTCCCCATACCACCGTCATGAAAAAAATTGTCTCCCATGAAACAAGTCCCTAGGTCCCTGTTGCAGAAAGGTTGGAGACCGCTGTCTAATGTCCAACTAAGACTGAAAACATGGTTGAAAGAGTGTGAGTTTTGGAAGCATCCCTAGGTTTGAATTTCAAGCCCTCATTAGTTTTATAACATAGAGCAAATGACAAAGCCATCCCAAGGCTCTACAGCAGTGGTTCTCAAAGTGGGGTCCCTTAATAAGCAGCACTGGCAATATCTGGGAGAACTTATTAGAAATGAAAATTCTTAGGCTCCACTCAGACCTTCTGAATCAAAGAGTCTAGGGGTGGGGCCCAGCCTCCAGGTGATTCTGCTACAGGCTACCATTTGAGAACTGTGCTGTGTGAGAAGAATTTAATGGGCTAACTGACTTTATGTCCTTTCATAAATTGTTCCTCAATGTCTAATTAAATTTCCAAAAATCTAAAACTCTTCTCTTTCTTCTTGTGTCTTGTTTTTTATAGGACTATAAAAGTCTAGTGGCAAAATTTTAATGGTTGTGTATGCCTAGCCACTTGGGAGGCTGAGGCAAGAGGATCACTTGAGCCTAGGAGCTGGAGGCTGCAGTGAGCTATGATCACACCACTGCACTCCAGCCTGGCTGACAGAGTTGAGACCCTGTCTCAAAAAAAAAAAATTAGAAATAATTTGGTTGAATTGCACTGTTGTAAATCAGGAGAAGATCAATGTATTTCCCTGTCCTAGGACTGAACTGTATTGAACAGAATTTAAGTCCTTCTCTGATGATTTGGGATCTTGTGGTGGCTCAGGATGATTATCCTCCATTTTTTTATTGTGCAAAGAGAATGGGGTTCAGAAATGCTGAGTCCTGGCTCCACAAGCTACCAGCTAGACAACTGAGGCAAGTAATTTAACTTCCCAGTGCTTTGGCTTCAAAAATATATTTGGTTAACAAAAATAACCTCTACCTCATATGCTTATTGTGAGAAACAATATTCAATGATTAAGCATGTAGATTTCAGAGCATATCTGAATTGAATTCCCACTCTATCATTTAATAGCTATGTGTCTTGGGCAAGTTCTTTATCCCTCTGGTCCTTAGTTTCCTTACCTGTGAAATGAGGATAATAATAGAATTTACCTATTAGGATGGTTGTAAGGATTAAATAAATTAAGAAAGATATGCAGATAGATATTTTATATATATGTGTGTGTATGTGTATATATATATGTAGCTGTATATGGTATAGATACAGTATATCTATCATCTATCTGGCATTTCAGAACAGTATCTGGCAAGTAATAAACACTATCTATTAACACAATAACCATGGTAATTAAATAAAATAATTTGGGTATTACATTCGCTCTTAACTACAGCCCCACACAAACGTCAGTGTGGCCTATAGAGGCCACCACAGTCTTGGTAGTTGTATAAAATTGGGCAAAATCTCTACCAACCTCAGGATATACTCTGGAAATGAGTTTCTGGATAAGGCTCTGGCATCAACTTGCTTTTTGGTGAGTCACCTCATTCTATTAAATGTGGAGTGCAGGAAAACCAATCTGTTTTTTGTTAACTCAGTACTGACTGCAAAGCTAACCATGTGAATCGATCACTTCGCTTCCACCCTAGAAACCCACCTTCAGTGGACACACCATAAAGTCTTGTACCTAAGGTTCTCTAAGACAGGTTTGTACTAAGTTTCCTCTCACAAAGCAGAACATTGAATTGATTTTTAGATTCATTGTCTATAGTTGGGTTAACTAAATTCTGTGTTCTCTGATTTATACTCTATACCAGCTAACGAGGAAATTTTTGGTCTGAACTCTTAATATGGATCATAATACAAAAGATGATTAAAAGAATCTCTCAGCATTTTGGTCATTTTATCAGATAAAACTCCCACTTTTGTCTCCACGATTTACACTGCGTAAAAGAAAATATACCCATATGGAATATGCTTGTGAATCAAAAACAAAGCCAGTGCCCAAAATACAAATCAAAAACACTGTCTAGAACAACAGGCCTCAACTAATGAATTAAAATGATTGCTGGTTTCTTTAAAATATTAAGCTCATCGATGCTTGCCAAAAACCCCTTGGCTAGCTGAGGGATTCAAACTGCATTGTTCAGCTGGAGTTTGAAATCCTTCCATTCATCATTGACATGTGAGAGACAAGACAAGGTTTTTGACAAAAAGGGGATGAGGCGCCAGATGGTTTCCATCTGTATCTCCATTGATCGTACAATGAAAACCCACCTTCCCTAATCAGAAGGCTGTGCCATACATGGAAAACGAATACCCAGTGTTTTTAAAGAAGCATAATCGCCCCTTCCCAACCATAGATGTATAAATATTAATGAACACAATCTGGTTCTAAGCAAATTTAGCATGAACTTTTAGCAACCCTCCCTTGACAACTTCCTCTCTTTTTAACTGAATTAAGCTTCTAAGTTCTGTGATTAAAAATAGCAAACCCTGCACTGAAGTTGGATCTGTGACTGAGGTAAACCTCTCCCTTCCAGCTAGTAACCAGTTAATAGAACTCATATCAGTGTGTGCATTTTATAACCAAAAAAGGGTCTTAATTTGAATGGATGTTTAGTACATGTGAATAGTGAGACACAAAGTCAATACAAATAATCAGGGAATTGATTATTAACCTATCATTTCGGCCATGCCTAACTCCAAAAGGATTTGACAAATTTAGAGATTAGAGATTATTACAGGCAATACGAATACTGGCTGAGTTATTAAGAAAGCTATTAACAACTTAATTTCTGCAAAGTTTTATACTGCATCATATATTGACTCCTATTTTAACTTTCCTGAAAACTAATAGAGAGTATTAAGTATTAAGACAGTTTTAATTACTAGTATTCAAAAGAAAACATTAGATGCTTTCTGGGATGTTTGGACTTGAATCATTAGTATTACAGTATCTCTAACCAAGAATATTTGGTTAGTCTTCATTCTTCTTGACTCACTCCCAGAAGTTTTCCTCAAAAATATTAGAAAGAGACTTAGATTTGAAAATTTTTGTTAATTCTTTCCTTTGCTTCAAACAAGGAAGGTTTGCATACTTGCTCCAGCTTATGTGTCTTTAGTCTGTTGAAACAATGTATTTTCCAAGAAGCATGTTCCATATTTTCACCACTAATGGTTTTCTGTGGATCAAAGTGGTAAGACTCTTAAAGCAAAAAATGTCAAATCAGTCCAATGATAATATGAAAAATTAAATCCATATACTCAGCTTTAGTCCTCATGTGACTGGAAGGAATTAATCACTGTTTCCCTCTCCCTCCATGAGTATTGCTCTCATTCTGTCAATAAACAAAATTTTATTGAGTACCTACTATGTGCCTGGCATTGGGCACATGTACAAAGATCAACACATTAGAGAGTGTTGCTATTATCGGGCACAGATGCTGTTTCAGAGACATCCTTCAGAGACTGGGTAAAGAATGTTCTTTGTGGTAGGATAGAAACATCATATACAAAGCTCCCAATTCCCTTTTGGGAATGAGCCCTCAACAGAGTTATTTGACAGTGTTACCAGCAATGTTGATGTTTAAGGTTCAGCTTCACTTAAAAACTTTAAAATGTTAAACCTTTCCTGGCCTAATTTGGTTGTCAGCAGCATGATCAGATGTCAGAATAACATCAACAAAGCTGGAGCAAAAGATGAGCTAAGGCTTGCAGAGAAAATGCTGAACTTACCAAAATGCACTTTTGGTTATGTTCAGGGCAAGAACAGGAAGAGCTAGACCCATGACTCGAGCCAGATGGTACAATGTTAGCATGTGACAAAGAGGAAGGAAAACAACACCTTCTCCTCATTTCTTTTGTAATTTTCAATGAGAAGAATGATCTTCAAACTGCAAAGAAGGTATTGTAAGTGGTTAATTTTAGTAGTAAACTGAAATAAATAAGAAGATGGACAGCAAGCACTTAATGTGTCTCCAAGTCTCTAGGCCCAGGCACATTAGATCTTTAGAAATAATGGGGAAAAGAAAATAAGCAAGCTACAAATAAATCTTTTTTTGTGGGGGGAGAATATGAGAAAAGTAAATTTTGTGCTGATTATCAAAAGAGGAATCTGGGGCAGTGGTAGGAGAAATGTAGGTATGGAAAACAATATTCCATAAAATACCCAAAAACCTACAATTCTAGAAATTATACATAAATACATGGTTTACAAGGACTATGAAAAGAAAGTGATGAGGCATTCAATAAGAGGTAGCATGGGGTTGGGGAGGAAACATAAATAAATATGTGATATGTGATATTTAACATATGATATAACATATATGTTATATTATATATACATATATACCATGGTATACTAATGGCATCATATACCTACTTTAGCAAGGTGCTTGACAAAGTGTTGCAAAATATCCTTGGGATAAGATGGTAGAATACAGTATGAATGACAGAGAATGAATGGATGAGTTAAACAATTGTTAAGTAATAAATGTCACTCGAGAAAGTGGTATGTAGAAATATGCCATTGAGCTCTGTCCTCACAAACACTTTACTGATTTGGGTAACTACAGAAAGGATTATCATCACCGTTGAATGGTAGTGAACAGTTGACATAATCCTGTTTTAAAACTGATCTGCTTGGGCAAGGCAACTGCATTACATGTAACCAAAATGTTTGTACCCCCATAATATCCTGAATAAATAAAATAATAATGATAATAAATAAATAAATAAATACAAGATTTATTCAGGGGAAAAAATGAAACTAATCTGAACAAATGGATGTAAAATAATCAGATGAAACTTAGAAAAGAAAATATAAAGTATTGCATTTAAGATAAAAAATTAAATAAGAAAGAGCAAGGTGCAGGGTTGAGGGTGACCAGGATGACAACAATTTGGAAGAAAAAAATTTGAGTCAACAGAGTGATATGGTAGCAAATATGAAAAAAAAATGCAGCAAGATTTTACAGAAAGAATAACAGAACAGATTCTTTGTCTTCTTCACTCCAATTATCCATTGTCACTGTGGTGGTGATAGGGACTTTATAACATACTGGCATGTGTGTGCTATGAGAGGAAATTGCCACGAGCAAGAGATAGCCCTGTTTGTTTTGTTTTTGGTCCACTGTGGAGTCTGTCACAGTATTCCTAAGGAACTGGCTGACCTGGAGCATAAGTGAACTATGGAATGAAAGATCTAGATCCTTAGAGGAAGTCTGAAGAATGGAAAATGAAAGAGGGAAAGTATAGCAAGCATGAGGTACTGACACAGAAATAGACAAATTGTCCAATGAAATAGAACAGAAAGACCAAAAGCAGTCTCACATACATGAATGCTTCCTTTATGACAGCCGTGGCATTAAAGATCAAAGGGAAAACCATGGGCTACTCAGCAAGTTACACTAGAGCAATTGTTATTCATATGGGAAAAATGAAATCTGATCCCTACCTCATGCCATATAAAACACAAAAATCCATTCCAGATGAAATACACACTTAGATGTAAAGACAAAATGTTCTTTGTGGTAGGATAGAAACATCATGTACAAAGCTCCCAAACTTAGAGAAGCAAATATAGAATAGAAACATTTAAAAATTACTAACCATAAAAGAAGAGACTGATAAATTTGACAATATTAAAATTAAGGCCTAACAGAATGGCTCCTGCAAAGAAGGGTGGTAAGAAGAAGGGCCATTCTATCATCAACGAGGTATTGGCCCGAGAATACACATCAACATTCACAAGGGCATCCACGAAGTGGGCTTCAAGAAGCGTGCCCTTCGAGTGCTCAAAGAAATTTACCATAAAGGAGATAGGAACTCCAGATGTGAGCACTGATATCAGGCTCAAGAAAACTCTCTGGATCAAGAGAATAAATAATGTTCCATACTGTATCCATGTATGGCTGTCCAGAAAATATAATGAAGATTCACCAAACTGTATACATTGGTTACCTATGTACCTGTCACCACCTTAAAAAATCTAGATAGTCAGTGTGGATGGGATCTAACCACTGATTGTGAAATAAAGTTTCTGAAGCTGCCACAAAAAAACCCCAAAACATATGTTTATTAAAAAATACCATAAAGCAAAATAGTAAGCCACAAAGTGGGAGAACTTTGCAACACCTAAAAATGACAAAGGATTAGTGTCTCTCTCTTTCTCTTTCACCACACAGATACACAGACGTGTCTATAACTACTATGAATCAAGAGAGACATGAGCAAAGACATGGACAGCATCATTAGTAAAGATAGGAAAAGATGTTCAACCTCATTAGAAATCAAGGCAATGCTTTTTCAGATGACGATAAGATACATTTTAGAAGGACAAAATTTAAGATGTCGACATTACCAAATGTTAGCAAGGAAGAACTCTAATATACTTCTGTCTGTCTCCACTCCTCAACTATAATGAGAGGCTGGATTATTTCAGCCCTAAAATTCAGCGGTCATGTGCTTACTTAGGTAGTCCAATACATGTTGTCTGGGTCCACCCTCTGTCCCTCTCTTATGTTTTTACCTGTAGCTGGTGTCTGAATTCCCTAGTGCCAACTGCTCCTAGGTTATCTTTACCTAGGGAGGGAATGCTGACTGGTCCAACCACTTTGAAAAGTAAGTTTGAATTACCTAGTAAATCAGTTTGAATTACCAGTTGTAATTATGCAGTTGTATTCCTAGAAAAACTCTTTCTCAACATGCACCAAAAGACGTGTTCAAGAAAATTCACAGCAACATTGTTTGCAATAACAAATCACTGGAAACAAACTCTCCAAAAAGGAAATAATCCAAAAAGTTTACACATAGAACAAAGTGGTATATTTGCACAACCGAATACTATACAATAGTGGCAAGCGGACAAATTCTAGCTTTATATATTGGATGGACAAATCTTGGAAATACCAATATGAATGAAAAAATCAAGTATTAATAATAGGAAAGTATATATGGTATGTTACCATTTTTATAAATCCCATGGACAAGCCAAATTTTAGAATATTTGGGGAGATATGAACACACATAATAAAACTGAAAAAAATCATCCAAATGAGTGTAAAATTCATGATAATGGTTATCTCAGTGGAGGGAGGCAGGAGATGGCATCAGGGAGGAACACTATATACCCAACAGCAACATTATTGGTAGTGTCCTATCTCCTAAAATGAATATTGGCTTCATGGGAGATTTATTTTATTATTAAGCTTGATAGCCTTAATACAAAAAATTTATGTGTTTTATCTTATAACATGTACATTTATTTATAAATTAAATAAGGAAAGAAAAGAGGGAGAGAGAGAGACCAAGGAAGGTAGGCCTTCTTAATCCATCAAGGCTAATAACCCTAGAGGCACTGACAGGCAAGCCAAGGTACAAAGGAATGTTTTGCTTTTTTCTTTGTACTTCAAGTGGGTTATCAGTCAAGATCTAGCTTAAAATTGGGTTCTTTTTGGAATGGGCTAGTCTGTCCAATTTTCCATTAATTCCATGTCAGCAGGGCAAGGTTACAGAGGTATGTACACTTTCTAATTAAGGGAAGGAAACCTCTCGTTGAATTCAGCACTATTTAAACTATATCTGCAATGTCATGTTCAATTCTTGGAACCATGTTTTGGGAGCAGTATTTGACAAACTAGAGAACTTCCAGAGAAAGTTCATGTAGACACTGGGGTGTTGACAATCCATTTAACATGAATGGCTAAGTGAACCCGAGTTTGAGATATTCAGCTTAGGAGAAATGTGATAGCTGACTTCAAAAATTAAAAAGAAATGCTGTGCATTTTTTTTTAATTTAGCTTTATTCTGCATGTAGAGTGGCCACCCACTGCCAATGGATAGAAATGTATTGAGACTGACTTAAGCTTTGAAAATTAAAATATCAGCTCACAGCAGCTAGCTGGATGACTAAGACTGGATAGTGGCCTATTAGAGTCCAAGAATTTCTGAGAGCTATGAAAGAACATTATCCTTTAAAAAATTTAATTGTAAATTAAATAGGATTAAAAGTCAGTTCTAAACATTTTTTTTTAAGAGTCATTCATTCTCTACTGCTATCTCTGGAACTGAGTTAGAAGGAATAAAAAATAAATGGTATAACTGAATTCAAGATAAATTTTATAAAGTGTTATTTAGATTTTTAAAATAAAAAATATACTAAGCCTGTGGTCTGAATTATAAAAAATAATCCATTATAAGAAAAACCAAGGTTTAAACATTTTTTAATTTAGAGTAATGGTGGGGATCCCAACAGCTGCTTGACTTCTCCAGGTCTCCACTCCTCAGCTATAATGAGAGGCTGGATTATTTCAGCTCTAAAATTCAGTAGTCATGCGCTTACTTAGGTAGTCCAATACATGTTGTCTGGGTCCACCCTCTGTCTCTCTCTTATGGTTTTACCTGTAGCTGGTGTCTGAATTCCCTAGTGCCAACTGCCCCTAGGTTATCTTCACTTTGGGTACTGGATAACCAGGCAGCCCTGATTTCATGATTAAAACAAAAAAGAAGATGAAAAGAAGAATAGCAGTAAAGGTATTCGATGTTTAATAAATTATGTTCTTAGCAAAAAATCTTAGCTTTGAGTCTCTATAGATTTCCTCTGGCTCCTTTTGTTTTTTCTTTTTCTTTTTTAAATGTATTTGTAATTATTATGGGTAAAACATAATTGCATATATTTAGAAGATGCATGTGATGTTTTGATTCAAGGTGGTCACTTTCAAGAATAGGGCTGGCTGGCCATCCTCACCAAGTATTCAGCCTAGACTCTTATCCTTCTAAGTGGCAGGACGTTTGACACATTTTCCTTATTGCGGTGTGGATAACAGTGCACGGGGATCAAACATAACCAAAATAGAACAGATACCACAGTGCCATTGAACACAAGCTCCCTGTCATGTCTCCATTTCTCCAGCTCACCACGGAGGGAAAGTCTATGAAAGAGCTTTACCATGCATCAATTAGTCTGCAGAGGCAAAAACATCCCTATTTATTTTAACTCAGCATGGGGTTGGATGTTGTGATTGAGACTCAGACAACACTCGGCTGATGTGCAGAGGAACAGATACTTCAACATGAGGAAATCCTCAACAGTTCACAAGGTGGTCTTGAAAGAAGAATAGATTTTTGCCAGCTGGAGAATAAGGGAAGGACATTTTGGGGAGAAAGAAAGATATGTGCGAAGACAGAGAGTGAGTGTGTTTGGCATGTAGTGGGGAGGGGATGGACAACAGCTGGAGATGAGGCTAAGGTCACCGTTACAGGTCTGTGCTCACCATGCCGGGCATCAGCATATCATGTAGAGATCAGCAATCATAGAGACAACTGTCCTCAGGGATGGGGCATGTTTAGATTGGTGATTTTAAGAAAATAAAAAAACTGGTAGAGGCATACAGGATGTACAATAGTTGAGGTCTGGGAGAGGGGAGGTAGGAATGGAGATGGAGTGGAGGTGCTGAACTGGAGGAACCTTCATGGAAATCCAACTGGATGTTGGAGAGATGAGGCCTACAGTGACCTGGAGGCTTCCAGCTTGGCTAACTAGGTGCATGGCAGCCTCCCTGGCTGACCCATCACACACAAGGGCAGAGGGAGAAGAACAGTTTGAGAGCACAAACACTAAACTGAGATCAGTGGGTAGATGGAAGGCGAATTGAAAATCAGAACCCTGAAGAACAGAGCCACTTAGGCAAAGTGAGGCAAAGAAGGAGACAGGAAATGTGTGGGCAGAGAGACACAGGAGGAGATAAAAAAGCATGACGTCAGAGAAACCAAATGGGGAAAGATGGACATGGGGGTGTAGATTAGCTGCACCAAGTGTGAAAATATGGTCTAGTGGGTCTAGGTCAGAAGTGGGCATCAGGCAGAGCCACGCCCAACTCCCCCCCGACCCCCGAGCCCTGAGCATCCTCGTGTGTAGGTGAACATTTCCCCTCTCCCCAGCTTGATGAGACACCTCTCAGACACCTGGCATCCACCTCTTTCAAGGTTATGGGCACATTTGCTACATGAAGCCAAGGGGAATGGAGCCTTTCCCATATTCCCTCGATGCCAGAAGGCAGAGCCCAGCTCTAGCCACCCTCCTCAACAACTTAAAACCACATCAGTCCCCAAAGTACTGAAAAAGCAAGATAGGAAACAATGAGTAATGTGGGCCCAGGAATGAAACCAAAGCACGCAGCAATATGCACACACGCAGATGCAATGCTGGCCTCCTCCTCCCTGGCCCTTCCAAACAGTTTAGAAAGAATAGACGATTAGGCCTCAGTATAATTCATTCTCTTTCACAGAAGTAGAAATTAATTGCAGCTTAAGTGACTAGAGAAAGCAAAGAACTACATAAATGCTTATACGTACAATAATCATTAAATATGCCCTTCAGAGCAGTGGCGGGAGAAAGTGGGGACTGGGAGAGAATTAAAAATGATACGTACTGAGCAGGGATTAGATAGACCCCAGGGTGAATCAGAACACAATAAAATTCCTGTTTAAGAAAAATACAGAGGAAAGAAATAACACTGGAATAACAACGTCAGTATATAACCAGGAGTAAGTGCAGGGGACTGCGCTTTTCTCATAATAAGTAGTATGCGAGGGAGAGCAAAAGAGATACTGCTTTGCTAAGGAAAGAAAAAAAAAGACAGAACAGAAGAAAGAATAACAGCAAGAGACTGAGTCACAGAGAGGAAAGCTGAGTGCTATGAGGGGATGTGAGAACTGGACATGCCACTCCATGTTCCTTGTGCCCTTCAGGAAGAATGGCAGAGTTTAAAAATGCACAGCAGTAAGTAAGACAAGCTTTGATCTGTGGCTTGTCCAAGAAAGATGGAGTCAGAACTCAAAGTTCAGACTGCTTTAGATATATGTAAATGCACACACACACATATACACACATATATGCAGTATAAACACACACACACACACACACACTTCTACTTCTCAAGCTTGAAAAAGTATACCTGCTTGAGTAAATTGGAAGATTAACCAGAGCAACACATGCTTTTTAGCTTTACTCTGGGGCTGGCCATCAAAAATCATGACAATTCAACTCACCAGAAAGCATTCTACATTTGACATTTGGCGCTGCTGCCCTGAGCATGGATTCTGAGCTTGCATTTCTATGCTCAGGCAGGGGATGTGGTGGCCTAGAAGATCACATACATCTAACCACCTGGGTCCAGCTGCTTTGAACTGCTCCCAGCACTTCTCATTTGCCAGGAAGGATTCTCCTCTTCTGTGAAGTATAATAATAATGTGAAGCTCTTCACATAATGATCAAAGAATCAGCTCATCAGTGCTAAGCATAGATACAGATAGACACGTTCCATGGCTGGTGCAGTAAAATCCACTTAGAAAATGGACACACCCAATTAAGTTTCATTGACGAGGCCTCATTCAAAAGAGATTATTCAGTTCCTATATCAATCAAATGTGTATGGACCAGGCCCTTTTCTCATTAAGCATAAAATACTATATACATGCAATGGAATATTATTCAGCCACACAAAAAAGAAATCCTGTCACTTGCAGCAACATGGATGGAACTGGAGGTCATGATGTTAAGTGAAATAAGCTAGTCACCAAAAGACAAATGTTGCATGTTCTCACTCAAATGTGGGAGCTAAAAAAGTAGATCTTGTGGAGGTAGAGAGTAGAATGGTGGTTACCAGAGGCTGGGAAGGAGAGTGGGGAGGAGAGATGAAGGGAAGTTGGTTAAGGGGTACAAAACTACAGTTAAATCTTAATAAAAGGAATAATTTCTAGTATTTGATAGTATAGCGGGGGACTAGAGTTAATAATTTATTATATATTTCAAAATAGCTAAAAGAGAAGAACTGGAATGTTCCCCCAAAAAAGAAAAGATAAACGTGTGAGGTGATGGATACCCTAATTACCCTGATTTGATCATTACACATTGTATACATATATCAAAATATCACATGTACAAAAATATGCACAGCTATTATATATTGATAAAAAAAGTTTGCTGAAAAAACAAAGAGGGTAAACAGATCTTGTTATTTCTCTGGATTTATTCAAGGATTCTGCTGTCTACCTGCCCCAAGCCAGAAAGGAGATACAGGGAGGAAAATGTGCATACTTTTGAGACCAAAAACCAAATTTACCAATTAGGAAAATGGGTTTTCCCTTCTCTGAACTCCTACAGGGCTCTGTGCCTCCCTGATGACATGGACCATTCTCCACCTTAAATAGTTCTTATTTGTGTTTATTCTCACTCTCCTACTATTCTGCAAGCTCCTCAGGAGCAGGACTACATCTTAATACCTCAGCTGAATAATATCTCATACTTATTCAGGGTCTTATACTTTCCTAAGAGGCCTTCAGATGCACTGTCTCATTTGGTCTTCACAAGCCTATTAGTTGGGTGGGGCAGGCACTTTATACTCACTTTATACCAGAGGAATTTGCAATTAAGAAAGGTGAAATGGGTCAGGCGCGGTGGCTCACGCCTGTAATCCCAGCACTCTGGGAGGCCAAGGTAGGAGCATCACTTGAGGCCAGGAGTTTAAGACCAGCCTGGGCAACATAGTGAGACTCCATCTCTAAAAATAATAAAAATTTTTAAAAAT
>VBSM01000813.1:10585883-10650875 GCA_008086735.1 Cheirogaleus medius | reverse complement strand
ATGATATTATATCTAGAAAAATCCCAAGGATTCGACCAAGAGACTCCTGGAATTTATAAATGAATTCAGTAAAGCCTCAGGATACAAAATTAATGCACGTAAATCAGCAGCATTCATATATCCCAATAACAGTCAAGCCAAAAATCAAATCAAAGATGCAACACCTTTCACAATAGTATCAAAGAAAATTAAATATTTAGGATATATTTAACAAAGGAGGTGAGAGACATATATAGGGAGAACTATGAAACACTGAGAAAAAAAACTGTAGAAGATTTAAACAGATGGAAAACCCTACCATGCCCATGGATTGGCAGAATCAATATTGTTAAAATGTCCATACTACCTAAAGTGATCTACAGAATTAATGCAATCCCTATCAAAATACCATCATCATTCTTTACAGATATAGAAAAAAATAATTCTATGCTTCATATGGAACCAGAGAAGACCTTGTATAGCCAAAGCAATTTTAAGCAAAAAGAAAAAATTGGGAGGCATCAGTCTACCAGACTTCAAGCTTACTACAAGGCTATAGTAACCAAAGCAGCAT
This sequence comes from Cheirogaleus medius, assembly GCA_008086735.1. Taxonomy (NCBI): domain Eukaryota; kingdom Metazoa; phylum Chordata; class Mammalia; order Primates; family Cheirogaleidae; genus Cheirogaleus; species Cheirogaleus medius. The sequence continues at coordinate 10,650,322 of VBSM01000813.1, read as the reverse complement.
AGCACTGGCACAAGAATAGAGACACAGACCTTTGGAACAGGATTGAGAAACCAGATATAAAACTATCCTCATATTGTCATCTAATCTTTGACAAAGAAGACAAAAATATACATTGGGGAAAAGAATCTCTGTTCAATGAATGGTGCTGGAAAACTAACCATTTGGCTATCTGCAAGATAACCACATGCAGAAGATTGAAACTGGATCTACACCTCTCACCTCACAAAAATCAACACATGATGGATAACAGACATAAACCTAAGACATAAAACCTTAAGAATTCTAGAAGAAAATATCAGGAAACATCAGCCTAGGCAAAGAATTTATGAAGAAGATCCCTAAAGCATTCACAGCAGCAACAAAAATAAATAAATGGGACCTGATTAAATTAAAAAGCTTCTGTACAACCAAGGAAACTATCATTAGAGTGAATAGACAACCTGCAGAATAGGAGAACATATCTGCATTCTACATATACTATAAAGGGCTGACAACAAGAATCTATATAGAACTTAAGAAAATTAACAAGAAAAAAAATCACACAACCCCATCAATAAATGGACAAAGGACATGAACAGAAACTTTCAAAAGAAGACAGAATAATGGCCAGCAAACATATAAAAAAGTGCTTAACATCTCTAATCATTAGGGAAATGCAAATCAAAACCACAATTAGGTACCACCTAACTCCAGTGAGAATGCCCTTTATCAAAAGGTCCCCAAACAACAAATGCTGGCATGGATGTGGAGAGATTAGAACACTCTTACACTGCTGGTGGGACTGCAAATTAGTACAACCCCTGTGGAAAGTAATTTGGAGATATCTCAAACAGCTAAAAATAGAAATACCATTTGATCCAGCAATCCCACTACTAGGCATTTACCCAAAGGAAAAAAAAGACATTCTATAAAAAAGACATCTGCACTCAAATGTTTATGGCAGCACAATTCACAATTGCAAAGATGTGGAAACAACCCAAGTGCCCATCAATACATGAGTGGATTAATAAAATGTGGCATATGTATACGATGGAATACTACTCAACTACAAAAAACAATGATGAACTAGCACCTCTTATATTATCCTGGCTAGTGCTTGAGCCCATCCTTCAAAGTGAGGTATCACAAGAATGGAAAGACAAGCACCACATGTACTCACCATCAAATTGGTACTAACTGATCACACTAAGGTGCTCACATGGTAGTAATATTCACTGGGTGCTGGTCAGGTGAGGGGAGAGGTGGAGGTAGGTAAACTCACAACTAATGGATATGCAGCATACTATATGGGGGAAGGGCACGCTTGTAGCCCTGGCTTGGGTGAGGCAAAGGCATTATAGTTTGTACCCACTGAAATAAAAATAAAAAATAAAAAAATAAATAAAAACAGCCAAAGGATCTGGAATATTACTAAGCAATAAAAACAAATCTAGTACCGATACATGCTATGACATGGATAAACTTTGAAAACATTATACTAAGTGAAAGAAGTCACAAAAGGCCACATGTTGTATGATTCCATATATGGGAGATGTCTAGAACATGTAAATCTATGGACACAGAAGGTAGATTTGTGGTTGCCTAGGGCTGGAAGGGGGAATGAGGAGTGAGTGCTAATGAGTATGAGGTTTCTTTTAGGGGTGATAAAATGATCTAAAATTAGACAGTGGTGATAGTTGCAAATGGTGAATATACTAAAAATCACTGAATTGTGTACACTTTAAATGGGTGAGTTGCATGGCATGTGAATTACTCAATAAAGATGTTATAAAAAAGAATGGAATATACTTTTCACTACATTTTAAAACTGGACCTATGTTTGGCATTTACAAAGACAGGTATGGCTTAATTAAAGAGTACCTATAATTTACTTTTGAGTAGGGAAGATGAGTTTTAGATGAAATTTTCTCATAAAGAATCTATGATCTCCCTCTCTTCTCATAGTTCCTAGGCACTTATCTCTGTCATTGTTTGTAGGCAGACTTGCAATCCTAGCATCAGATTTATAGAATTTTAGAGTGGGACAAGATGTAAGAGATCATGTAATTTTTGATTTTAGTGAAAAGGAAACTGTAGAAAGAATAAATATCCTTTCCAAGATCATAAAAGTAATGAGAATGAGAATCAAACCTTTTCAAACCAAAGCTTTGTTTTTCTTTTTCATTTTTCTTTTCTTTTTTGAGACAGAGTCTCACTCTGTCACCCCAGCTAGAGTGCAGTTGTATCATCATAGCTCACTGCAACCTCAAACTCCTGGGCTCAAGCAATCCTCCTGCCTCAGCTTCCCGAGTAGCTGGGAGTATAGGTATGTACCACCACGCCCAGCTAACATTTTCTATTTTTGGTAAAGATGGGGTCTTGCTTTTGCTCAGGCTGGTCTCAAACTCCTAATGTCAAATTATCCTCCCGCCTCAACCTCCCGGAGTGCTAGGATTAGAGACGTGAGCCACCGTGCTTGACCTGTTTTTTATTTTTCAATAGCACCAAAGAAAATGTAAAGTAGTAAATGGCATTTGCATAACAGCTCCAGCCCCAAATTCTGCACAATTGAGTCTCAAGCACGGAAAAGGAATTCTATTTGAACCGTGAAAAGAACAAGGATGAAGTCCACATAGTGATTGCCTTTTCTTGAATTCATTCCTTCAATAATGTTTGACTGCGTGCTTGGCTTTGTATTAGTCACCGTGGAAATAAAGACTTACAAGTTTTCAAAATCAGCATAGAGTAGGAAGTTTAGACTCAGGTCTCTAACCCCGAGTTAGGTCTTCACAGATACTGACCTCTTGGACCAATCACCTCCATTATTCAGTTCCTAAGCAGAGATGGAAAGCATCCCACATGGGATGTTGAATTTGATTTTGAATTCTCTCTTCAACTTTTCCAGCAAAAAAATTTCTTTCCCACTCTTAGATAATACATCTTTCCTACTTTCCCTGCTCTGATAGACACTTGGTTTTGAGATCCTGAGAGATCTCACTCAATTTTAGGGTCTTTCATTAGCTCTTGTTTTCTTCCGTCAATGTCAGGGAGAAATGTGAATTGAAAAGGTGATTTTGTTTCTTAGTGCTGCTGTGAGTTGATTATTGAGGCATAACTTTGGTAAAATCATCAATTGTGATTCAAATTAAAACACTGGTATTAACATAATACTTTAGAAAAATAATCAGACTTGTCCAACTGTAGAGATAAACAAGCATTTGACCCCCAAAGTTAATTTTTTACTTTGTATATTCATTGGCTACCTCCCCTTTCCAACTTTCATCTATTTCACAAAGTTTAAACTGCCTAAAAGAATTCTGGCTTCATTCCAAAGGGATTTTTTATTAATAGGCAGAGAAGAGAGAACTGTATTATAAGAGTCAATGACATACAAGATGGATTTTTATTACTCCATTGCATCTGGCTGATGATGAAAAATGGATGTGCCTGGGACCAGTGTTGGTTTAAGTGGCTTGGAGAACGTGAACATACTGTTTTGACATCTCTATTATTGCTCTACTCTCTGAAATATATTTTTAAAGCATTTTATCAGCTGCTTCACTGAATTTTTCTGCAAACTATTACTCGTATAATTCAGTAAAAAAAGAAAGCATATAGTCTCTTTAAACTCTCGGAGCAAAGCATTTAAAAATAAGTTGAAAGTATTTATGGAGCTTATAGGAATGCATTTGTTCAGACTGCTTTGGTCGTCATGAAATAGAAATTCTTTAAGGAAACTGGGTTCCTCTCTATTTTATGGGACTATGAAATAGAGTTTTGTATGTGATAGTTATAAATATATTTAAAAATCTTCCTATATTTCAGTAACCAGATTGTATATTGTCTAGGCTTATTAATAATTCTCTTTCAGAGTTGTTTTTTTTTAATTTGGCTACTAGATAGCATCTATCCTAGGTAGAGATTAAAGTGAAAAAGATGGTGAATTGTGATTCTATTTAACTTCTGATTTGTTTGTCATTATAGAAATAGTTTAGAGGGAAAGAGGATGATACTAATGCAAATTGTGAGGCTTTGGGCTTTTTGGTGTCATAAATTTGTCAAACTTCTCCTAATTGTTACTATAATAATTAAGCTATATTGGACTCCACAATATTTGGAAGGGAGGAAGACAGGGAAGGAGAAAGAGAGGAAGGAAGGATTGATCCACAATTTTAATTGCCAACATTTAAAAACCTTGAGATTTTGCACTAAAATGCAGATTTCTATATTTTCTTATAAAAACAGGAAGACTCTAAGCCTGCATTGCCACAGGACAATACTGAGAAGTAGCTGCTCTGTTTAGATTAGGCCAGCTATACTCACCATTCATCTTTTCCTGGCCAGACTCATCAAATTCCTTTACATACCTGGTCCCCAAAGGCATTCTGCCCAGGGACCCTTCTGATCTAGGCCATCTCGCCTATCATTCCTACCATTAAATGAGCATTTGGCATCTAATTAGAAGATATAAATGCATAAAAGATGAATGAGAGAATATATGCTTTCTAGTCTAACTCTGATCTGAGATTCTAATAGATCTTCCTAAATAAGAAAATAGAGTATAGATTCCTACTTTTTAACAATTTTCATCAGCTGACCAAAGATCTGGATTTCTCTGACATCATTTTAAAAGGCAACAAGCTAATGGCATAAAGATAGGAACCATAGGCTTACAGAACATCTCTGAAAATATTATATCTTTGGTATTTGTACAAGTGTTTTCTCAGAATTCTTTCACCTTTCCTATTTTTTATTTTTAAATAAAAACGGAGCTGTTTTAATATCAATATGTCATTGAATAACACATTTAAGCAATAGATTACCAAGAAAAATCAAGCAATATCAACAGACAGGAATATAAGACACTGCCTAGTCCTATACCTCCCTGAAACAGAACATCAGACTTCCCATTGAGGACATTTGCCTTTAGAGAAAGACACATTCCACATTCGAAAGCTACTTTAACTCTTCAGAATCACAACGGTGGCAAATATTCAGTGATTGCTTTAGTGTTTGAAAGCAGAAGTTCTCAAACATAAATAAATCACCTGGGCATTGTTTTAAATGCAGATCTGGTTCAGCAGGTGTAGGGTAGGGCCTGAGATTGTGCACTTTGCAACCAGTCCTTAGGGGAAGTCCACCGGGCTGGTCTAGGGCCCACACTCGGAATAGCCAGGTTCTAAAGAAATATAGCAATGTAAAGGAAAAGAGACACATTTTGAGGCTAAATGGAAGTAGTCATTGTGGGCCGATAATACCTGCCAGACAAATTATCTCAGCATCATTTCTGAAAGCTAAAGCAGCCACGTTTGGCTGATTGTGTCCAAGCTTTCTTTAGAGACACTTGGCAGGCTCCAGCCCCTGTTGCACTGAGTAGTCCTGAAGTAAGACCATAGAAGAGGTTTTTAATCAGAGAATATTTGAAGTTATCTATGAAATGCTTAAGAAGACTGAAATTATGGTTTGCAGTTTATGTTCTGAATAATTACTTTCTTCTCCCATTTGTACCTCATTGCCTCTCGGTGAGTTAAATATTTCAGTCCTTTCAGGCAACTCAGTAGGGTACTAGTTAATGCATTTGCTGCTAATAATTTAGCTATTAGTTTCAATTTCTTCCACCAAATCTTTTATAAGTGGTAAAATTGACTGTGTCAAGCATCCCTTCCCTCCCTCAGAGTGCAGTAAATGTATCAGTAGCCAGAAAGAATGAATGTCCCTCCCCGAACACCCAACTTACTACTGAGGAGTGAAATTAAGCACTGGCAGAATTAGACTCATATTATTCAAAATGAAAAACCAAACTGCAAACCAATAGTATCATTACAAGAAAGGTATTTAGATAGAGCTTCAGACATCTAAATGGCCTTTAATCCTCAAATATGTTACATATTATAAATGCTCTAAAAGGAAAAAAACTAAATACTTTTTCTGTAAATATTTTTAATTGTGAATATATTTATTTGCATTTATGGTGCACACTACCACATTTTTACTTTCACAAGACATTTTGGTAAATAGAGCAGACAGTTACATTTCAGCCATTCAGTTCTAAGAAATCCCTTCAAACCACACAGATTAGACAGTGCCTAACATCTTTCCTGCCGACCCCATTTTTTTGCTCCCACTTCCTCTAAAAAGAATATTATTCTGTGTTCTTTAAAGAGATTTTATTTAGCATATTTTCTTAATGGCATTTTAGAATGTGTTATCTAGTGAACTCTATCATTTAAATAGCAAAATAAAAAGGTTAAAATGACAGGCTTATCTATCTGAGATTTATCTTTCTAAAAATAAGCAGAAATTATTTCTTTTCTTGTTCTATACCACACTAGGAAAATGAATCTACTGGTTTAAATTATAAGGCAAACATCATTAGGGGCATCATAGAGTTCAGAGACGATCAGACAAATTGCACTGAAAAACAATTTACTCTCAATTATATGCATCAGTAATGGAAGAAGTGACACAGAAAATGTTCAAACCACTGTGTTGGGTTTCTAATGTTCGTGATTTATTATTACTTTTCTGCACCAGATTTCTTTTTATCTCCTTAACATGTTGTACAGACTAATGTTTAAATAATTTTCTTTCATTCCTTGAACGTACCCTAATCGAAGGGGGGGAAAACATAAAAATTTTACTTCGTAATTCACAAAGTAATGATTGACTATCTTGAGAATTAATTATTTAGCTGTGAGGTCATATCTCTGGAGATCTTCTGTAGTTATGACTAAGTGTCAAGTACTAGAATGTTCAGAGGTCTCATCCAGACCTGATGGGTCATAGAAAACACAAGGAACAGGTAAATTTGGAACAAGTGATTCCTGGCATCTTGGTTTCCATTTACTAACAGTCTACCCCTGAAAAATTGTCACAATTTTAGTTAACAAGCACTTCATGTGTTCTTTTTATAGGGTGATTTGTATTTTAGCAGAAGATTCCAAAAGACTGAAAAGTTGTAAAGCCCCAGAGGAAAATGCTGAAGCATAGGGGTTTTCAGGCTACAAGCTTTGTATCTCCTGAAATTTAAATCAAAACTGTGCATGTTTTTATGTGTACTATTTTCTAGGCAACAGTACAGATTCACAAATGATTCTGCAACCCCCAAAAGGTTAAGAATTACCGCTAAAAATAAAGGAATTTGGGCCATCAAGAAAAAAAATTCATCAGAGTCTCTTTGGAGAGGTTAGCTCCAGTCTTGGGTTTCAGAGTGAGGCAGGCCTGGGGTCAAGTCTGAATCCTGCCACTTACTCCCTATGCCACCTCAAGAAAATTACTTAACCTCTCGGAGCTACAGTTCTTTTTTCTATAAAATGGAAGTAAAACCAGTACCTATCTCACTGAGATGTGAGGAGTAAGTTTAATGTTTATAAAGAGCTTGGCCCAAGGTTGGTACACTGTACTCTCAATAAATAGCAGCTGCTACTCCTTATTATTACACTTATTTGTTTTATTAGCATTATAAAATACACTGTGAAGCCAGAGGCTTTATCCACAAAATACGGCAGATTATTCTACCACTTCTTGCAGATGGCTAATGAAATAGGGATGTGCCCAATTAACTTAATGAGTAATCTATCTTTGACCAAGTTAAAGCTAAATAGAGTTGTTCTCTAAAGTGATCTGATTGTATTTACTTTAACCATATTTAATCGAGAGAAATAAAATAACTTCAGGTTTTATAGATTCCCTGGCCTTCCAAGAATTTCCTAAACTATAGAACAACTATGATATCTATGATATTCATACAGCATGAAAAATATGCAAGGATTTGTATTCAGCTATGTTCAAGACAACATCTTAGTGTTAAAAAACTGGTGCCTTCTCAAATGGCCATTAGTGGGACTTATTAGATATTATGGTACACTTATAGTACAGATTGCCATGCAACTATTAAAAATAACTTTAAGGAATAAGTTCAATGACATGGAATAATGTTTATCATACATTAAGTGAAAAAGGCAGTCCACAAAATTATATGAGGTCTGATGCTGTTTTTGTACAACATTGAGCACACACACAAAAAAATGCCTGGAAGGAAATACACCAACATTTTAATGGTGGGTGGCAAGATAATGGGTGAGTTTCTATAATGAGTATTTATTACTTTTGTCATCAGAATAGCTGCCTTTCAGTAGCAAGGCACTGCTGAGGTCATAGCCCCAGTCCAAACTATTAAATATTAGGAAAATATCTATGTGATTAAAATTCTTTAACGGTAATATGTAGGAAGGAAATCAGTTTACTTGAAGCCTCAAAATCCAAACAGAACAAAACATGTTTTAAACCGCTACCTTTTGGCTCTGTGTTTAAAACGAATGTGTTAAATCCCACTTTCCATTAGCCCTGCAAGATACAGAGGGGAGAAAATTCTTCCTTTTGTTCCTGCCCAGATTCTTCCCCTTGGAACCAGTGGGCTCTTCAGCTGCCAATGAGAAGTTTCCTCGAGGTGCTTTTCAAATGGCATTGAAAGTCCGCAACAGTGACACAGAAGCCTGGGAAAAATACCCAGTTTCTCAGGCTACCAGCCCCACCCTCTTCTGGCCAAGGCACCCAGCTGAGTAAAGCTAGTACTCAAAGGCTGATCCCTTCTGTGCATGAGCAAGAATAATTTTCCACCCACTTCATATAACCCTGTGCCCCTCACGCGGTAGGGTTACACAACTTGGCTTCCCTCCTGGACAGAGGGGACACTCATCCCACAGTATCTGTTTGGGCCCTGCTATTGACAGAGAGATTGGTTTGGCCTGATTAGTAAGAACACAGGACTGTTTCCTGTAACCAGGGCCAATTAGGAGACAAAGAAGTATCTGAGTGTTAAAGGGATTAAGATTTCTATGTAAGTTTGTTACTAGAAAAAGTGTTGAAAGGATGGGGAAAAGACCTGTCTCTTCACACCACCTCATTTTTAAATTTGATAATAATCTTTTAAAGACCCCACTGATAACTATATTTTTCAAAGGCACAGGTAATTATGTGACTGCTCCGTGAAACAAGTTTAAAAATGAAATATGCTGCTTGGGGAATTTTCATGGTGATTAGAAATTGCTTCAAAAGTATACTTGATTTGGACCTTGAGTTTCATGATGAACAAAACTACTTCCCAAGAATTAAGAAGACATACTTGAAAGCAGTTAGTCAGCAAACATTGTCAAGTATTCTCTAAGTATTAATGAACACCTGTGGGTGCAAAACTATTCATTAAAGTCACAGTGCCACCACTGAGCACATGGATACAAAAATCTGTTAAATGCCATCCTCTTTGTAAGTTATTGACACTTTAAAAAAGCAGAAGCACACCCTTAAGAAGCGGTCGCATTAACTTGGTAAATATAATGCATTATAACACAAATACACAGATAGAGATAAGTGTAGGTCATTAAACTTTGGCCCAAATGATCAGTGATGAAAACATAGTCTTTTAAAGGTCTCGGCTTAATATCTTATTTTGTTTAATATGAATATTGCCACATTAGCTTTATTTTAATTAGTATTTACCCAATGTAGCTATGTCCATCCCATTACTTTCAAATTTTTGAAGTCACTATATTTTAGATCTGATGCTTATAAACATAGCTAGATCTTGTGTTTATGGAATCTGGAAATCTTTGTTTTTAAACTGAAAAATTTAGTTCATTTACCTTTATTGAGTTAAATATACATGTAGACTGATTTTAATTGTCTTATTTTGTTTTCAATCAATCACACTTTTTCCTTTGGTGTTTTTGTTTCTTTCCTGCTTTCTATTGGTTTATTAAATTTTCTTCATTCCTCTCCAATGGTTTGACAGTGAAACATTTTATTTCTGTGGAGATTATCCCTAAATTTGTATACCAACCAAAATCTAAAGAAAGTCATTATTCTTCTCTAAAATAATAGAAAGACTAAGGAAGATATTACTTACAACTCCTCCTTATCCCATGCTATTATAGTAGTTAAGTACTATATTATTTTTAAAAAATACTCATCAAAAATAGTAACTATTACTGTTATTGCTGTTATTTCACAAACAGTGCTTATTTAGATTTCCAATTATGTTTACCAGTTTCTTTGTTTACTCTTTTTTTTCCTACAATCTACACCTTCTTTCTTGGTTCAATTCTCTTCTCATTTGAGTACATTCTTTAGCAGTTCTTTCAGCATGGGTCTGTGAGTGTTTACTTAGCTCAGTCTTGTTTATCTGGATAGATTTTTAATTCACCCTCAGTTTTATATTATATTTTAGCCAGTAGAGAATTTTGGGTTGATGATTTTGCTCAGCATTTTGAAAAACATATTCTGCTGGTATCTAGCATTTACCGCTGCTAATGAGAAGTTAATTAACTGCTTAACTGTGATTTCTTTTCAAATAATGTCATCTCCTCTCCACCTCCTTTACATTTGATTGGCTGCATTCTCATCAGAATGAGTCTAAGTGGGGATTCATTGTTTTTTTCATTCATCCTGCCTAGAACTTAAAGTTTTTCTTTAATCTGAACTTTTATATCCTGGCTGTATGCTAGGTGATTTTATCAGCGATATCTTCAAGTTCAGGAAGTTTTTTTCCACATCTATATCTAGTCTGCTCTTTCACCATACTTAAAAAAATGTTTTTGGTTCTTATTTTTATTAAATATGTATGTGTACATAGCTTAAAGTGTTAAATAATTTTATAAGATTTGTTATGAAAAACTAATCTCATCTCCCTCTTCCATTTCCTCCTCCCTGGAGGTAAACCCTTTAAGCAGTTTATTCATAGGAAGCGGGTCTTTACCTTCATGTCCATAACAGCGTGACTATATCAAGTGATATTTCAGTTTCAGGAATTCTCTACTCCCCACAAAGGAGAAGGAGAATCAGCTCATTTGTCTCCCTGCCCACCATGTATGTGCTCCCTTCTGAGTCAGTTTGTTAATCACTTCCTTCCTTCCATTCATTTTTTTTTGTTCTCCCTTCCTGATATTTCTTTTATTAAGACGTTGGGCTGCCAAAACTAGTCATTTAATTATTTTGGGGTTTTCGTTGTTGTTGTTGTTTTCCCCCCAATTATCATCTCCATTTTTTTCCTCTTCTTTCTGGGAGATTTTCTCAACTTTAGTTTTTACTTTGTAGATTGTTATGGTTGGGCAGATTCCAGGTACCCCCAACTCAATATTTTCAGGTCCTACCTCTGGGCTACTCAGATTTCCCTTAGAAAAAAATTTTTTTTTCAAACTACTGCCTAGAGAATGAAGGCTTGCTTGGTAGGGTTCTGGAAACCCCTGGACGAGGAAAGTCTGAAAGTCTCTGTGTTCAGTGTACACACGTTTACTTAATTCTTATTACAATACCCTCCAATCTCAACTACAGATATACTTCAGAGATATTACAGATTCAGTTTTAGACCAGTGCAATAAAGCAGATAGTACAATAAAACAGCACATGATTTTTTGGTTTCTCAGTGCATATAAAAGTTATGTAGTCTACTGAGTGTGCAACATTATGTCTAAAAAATGTACATATCTTAATTTCAAAATACTTTATTGCTAAAAATGCTAATGATTACCTGAGTCTTCAGTGAGTTGTAATCTTTTTGCTGGTGGGAGGGGTCTTGCCTTGATGTGGATGGCTGTGGACTGATCAGGATGGTGGTTGCTGACAATTAGGGTGGTTGTGGCAATTTCTTAAAACAAGACAACAATGAAGTTGCTACATCAATGGACTCTTCCTCTCATGAAAGATTTCTCTGGAGCATGCGATGCTGTTTGATAACATTTTACCCACAGTGGAACTTCTTTCAAAATTGGAGTCAATCCTCTCAAACCCTGAAGCTGCTTTATCAACTAGGTTTATGGAATATTCTAAATCCTTTGTTATAATTTTAACAATGTTCACACCATTTAACCTGGAGTAGATTACATATCAAGAAACCTCTTTCTTTGTTCATCCATAAAAAGTACCTCCTCATCCATTAAAATTTTATCATGAGATTGCAGCAATTCAGTCACATCTTCATGCTCCACTTCTAATTCTAGTTCTCTTGTTATTTCCACCACATCTGCAGTGACTTCCTCCACTGAAGTCTAGAACCTCTCAACGTCATCCATGAGGGTTGGGATCAACTTCTTCCAAACTCCCGTTATGGTTATTTTGATCTCTCCCAGGAATCACAAATGTTCTTAGTGACATCTAGAATGGTGAATCCTTTACAGAAAATTTTCAATTTACTTTGCCCAGATCTATGGCAGCTATAGCCATGTGAAATGTATTTCTTAAATAATAAAACTTGAAAGTCAAAATTACTCCTTGATCCATGGGTTACAGAATGGCTGTTGTATAGCAGGTATGTAAACACTCATCTCCTTGTGCATCTCCATTAGAGCTCTTGGGTGACTAGGTGCATTGTCAATAAGCAGTAATATTTTGAAAGGAATCCTTTTTTCTGAGCAGTAGGTCTCAACAGTGGGCTTAAAATATTCAGCAAACCATGCTGTAAACAGATGCGCTGTCATTCAGGCTTTGTTCCATTTATAGACCACAGGCAGAGTAGATTGAGCATAATTCTTAAGGGCCGTAGGATTTTAAGAATGGTACATGGGTATTGCCTTCCTTCAACTGCCAGCTGCATTAGCCCCTAACAAGAGAGTCAGCCTGTCCTTTGAAGCTTCGAAGCCAGGCATTGACTTCTTTCTAGCTATAAAAATCCTAGATTGGCATCTTCTTCCAATAGAAGGCTGTTTCATCTACATTGAAAATCTGTTGTTTAACGTATTGACCTTCAGCAGTTATCTCAGCTAGATCTTCTGGATAACTTGCTGCAGCTTCTACATCAGCACTTGCTGCTTGCACTTTAATGTTATGGAGATGACTTCTTTCCTTAAATCTGGTGAACCAACTTCTACTAGTTTCAAACTTTTCTTCTAGAGCTTCCTCACCTCTCTCTACCTTCATAAAATTGAAGAAAATTAGGACCTTGCTCTGAATTAGGCTTTGGCTTAAGGAAATGTTGTGACTGGGTTGATCTTCTACCTAGACCACTAAAGCTTTCTCCATATCAGCAATGAGGCTGTTCCACTTTCTTATAATTCATTTATTCACTGGAGTAGCACTTTTAATTTTTAAGAACTTTTTCTTTGCATTCACAACTTGGCTGCTTGGCATAAGAGGCCTAGCTTTTGGCTTATCTCAGCTTTTGAATGCCTTCCTCACTAAGCTTAATCATTTCTAGATTTTGATTTAAAGTGAGATATGTGCAACTCTTCCTTTCACTTAAGTACTTAGAGACCATTGTTGGGTTATTAATTGGCCTAATTTCAATATTGTTGTGTCTCAGGAAATAGGAAGGTTTAAGAACAGGGAGAGAGATGGGAGAACAGCCAGTTGGTAGAGCACTTGGAAGACATATAACTTTTATGAATTAGATATGCTTTCTTATATGGTGAGATTCATACCTTCCCAAAACAATTATAATAGTCATATTAAAAATCACTGATCACAGATCACCATAACAGATATCATGATAATGAAAAAGTTTAAAATATTGCAAGAATTACCAAAATGTGATACAGAGACAAGAAGTGAGCAAATGCTGTTGGAAAAAATGGTGCCAATAAATTTGCTTGACTCAATGTTGCCACAAACCTTCAGTATCTGTGAAGTGCAATAAAATGAATTGCGGTAAAATGAGGTATGTCTGTATGTCTGGAGGTTCTCAGTCTAGTGAAAAACACACAAACATATACACATGTCCCCTTTGCCAGGCTGACTACTACTAATTCTTCAAAACAGATCAAGCATTACCTTCTCTGGGATGTTTTTCGTGATCTCCCCAGGAGTTACCCCAACTGAGATGTCTCGTAGAATCCAGGGTTTCCCTCTATCTTAGCAGGCATCCCTGCCTCTGTTATTGCCTAGTTAGACATCAATCCTCCTCCAGAACCAGCGATATCCATCTTGGATATCTGGGCACATGGTTCAGTTACTAGCATATAATAAGCTCCATAGAGTCATGAGTTATTAATTCCTAAGGCAGCCCCATTAAGGGAGCTGCAAACACGCCTCAAGTAAACTTCACTGTCACGTGCCTTTGGCATCAATATTAGCCCTATGCTCTGGCCATGTAACTCCCCAACAAACCAGGGAACCCTAGGCAAGTTCTTCCACTCAGATGTCTCAGATATTTCTCTTATTAAAAATACATAAATCAGGGAAAACATTTGACCTAAGAGTATAGTGAAATATTTATGAAAATAATTACTATTGCTTTAAAATATGCTGGAATCAGATACATGCAAAAGTCAAAATACATTTATTATTAAGGAAAACTGAAGTGTAAGAAAATCAGGCAATAGCTACTGGATATCGGAGTATATTTGTTAACTTATTTAGAGGAAAGTGTTGAAAAGCAAAAAACTATGAACAGGCAGGTGTCTCTGCTGGTGAAAAGTGAATTATGAGTAAAGACTGAAAAACAGTTTGGGTAACTTATTTTTATACCTGTCTTAACTGTGAAAGGCAGAATCTTTTAGAATCTGCATAAAGCTTCAAGTGAGCAAAGGGAAACAATGGAACAATGTGATGAAGAATGACACTTCAAATGAATGAAATAGATGTTTTACACAGTTGTAAAATTTTCAAGTCAGAACGTCAGTTAGTCCAGCCACCCTCTCAAGGTGTGGATGCTATCTGTGACTGTCCTTATCAAGGGGCACTCAGATTCCAAGAAACACTCCCAAAGCTGGAGCCCTGGCCCGTTCCTGGAGCTCATCACTGATAGGTTGGTTGGTTTCGTTGGCCTTGAAACACGTGTGACCCACACTAACTTTACCCACTGCTCCTAGTGTTGTTTCAGTATCACAGAAGTCTAAATACCAGACAATCGATAGGTACTTTACAAACACTATCTCTGTGACTCTTCAGAACAAACTATGAGAAAAAGACTGTCCCCATTTTGGAGATGAAGGGACTGAGTCTCAGAGACATTGGGATGTTACTAACAACTCACAGCCAATAATTGGAGAGGAGCCAATAGTGGAGAGGTAGAGTCACGTAGAATTTAATAACTTGGACCCCACATGACCACCTGGATCTAAATCCCAGTTTCACCATGTATTAGCCATGTGACCTTAAGAATGTTGCTCAACTTCTCGGAACCTACTTCCTAAGGTTGTTATGAGGATTAAGGGTGTTAACATATGTAAAGTGTTTGGAATAGAGCCTGGTACTTAGCAAGCACCATAGAAGTTTTTGTTAAAGATATAAAAGGATGGCAGAACTATGACTCAAAGCCAGGTTTATCTGGCTCCAATGTAGACATTCTTAACTAAGACTCTTCAACATGCCAATCTGTTGAGTATTTGAAAGCAGCTACTATATCTCTGAAGTTTTTCTCTTCTCCATATGCTCCTCTCTCCTCAATGGTCCTTAATATTATCTGGTTTCAGGAATTTTCCCCATCCTTCTGGATTTCATCGTGACTGAAAATTGGGACCCAAAATTGGCAAAATACTTGGGGAAGATTATAATAAAACTATTATCTCACTAGGTTTGTGCAGAATTTTTCTTTCAATGCAGTTGTTTCTAAAGAAGCAATTTCCAGGAGCATCAGCATCACCTGGGAACTTGTTAGAGACGTGAACTCTCCACCTTCACGCAGAACTACTAAGTCATTAACTCTGTGGATGTGACCCAACAATCTGCAGTTTAACAAGCTCTCCGGGTGATTATAATGCAGCTTAAGTTTGAGAGCCACTGTTTTAGTGGAACTTAAAGCCACAGTAGGGGTTGAGGCACCCACATGCTAATCAGTTCATATGAAATTGATGACTCGTTGTCTCTTAGCATTTGGGCCCTGAATATGTAACTAATGCAATGCTGTGGTTTTAAATCTTCCTTCAGGCCCACTGTTCCAGCCCCTTGAGATCTCTCTAAATCCACACTCTGTGGTTGAGCATTTTGGCTCTCCCCTCCAGCTTTGTGACTCCTGAACACGTGATAAGCATGTCGCCTAGCTCTTCATGGTGTCCCTCACAGTATCCACAGACAGGGCTGGGGCAGAAAGCCAGAGGTCCTTAGCAGATAATTACCTCTAGCCTTCTGTCAATCCCTGAAAATATCTCATGCATATAGCTGTTCAGCTTGTGAAACTTCCCATTATCAGCCTGCATATCTCCATTTTGTCCAGGAGGACACCATGAAAGACTTGCTATGCTTTAAAAATAAAAGCTAGAAAAATATATTAATACATCCTTATAAGCAGAGAAGATATGGATATTCTTCTTGAGTTTCCCTTTGTTCCTTCCTTTCTCCTACTCTTCCCTCTCCCCCAATCAGGAGAAAATGTCCTGGAAGCCAGGCATAGTTCTGCTAAGACCAGTTCCTTTTTACTTCCAAATATTCCTACTCTTCATAGTCCCACATGGCAGGTGATTTTCTTTAAAACCATTTTTACAGAATTGAAAATTGAAAATCAGAGAAGTTAAGCAACTTTTGCCCAGGTCATATCAGTTATGTAGTGAAGACACTCATATTTATATTCCAGTCCTTCCACCAAGGTTCATACTTTCTTGCTATGTTATAATACTACTGTGTCTATACCTGGCAGGACAAATAAAGATGTTCATAGGATCTTTGAGACCCTCTTAGCCCACACTTGCTCCAGAGAATATTAAACTCAATTATAGATGGTCAAAACAATACATATCCTAGTCACCTGAATAGTACCATCTTGAAACATCTCTAGGAATCTAGCACTCAGTCCCTTCTTTAAGAATTCCCTATGGTGTGCAGGTGTGCAGACATATCTGACCACAATTCATTTTGTCCTGGAGACTACTGGTCCCTAAAAAGGAATGTCAATTGTACAAGGGACTTTAACACAAAGCCAATTATCTCCTCCTACTCTCTCTGCCAATCTTGGTAAAGTCAAGTCCTGGACTTGTTGAAAAAGGCGATTCATCTCTGTATGGAAAGAATGCCAAAACCAACTGTACAAAAGAGTTCTTTCTTCACATCCTTAATTCTTGAGGACTTGATAGTCACTTACTATAATGTAAGCAATTATGAGCTTCCATGTTTGGAGGACAGTTGGTCAGTTGAGTAATAATGGGAGGGAATACTATTCAGGCCTTCTCACAGGCAGATTTCAAGGGAGTCTAATCAAATTGATTGACAGAAGACTCAATCTTCTTAGTGAAATAAGAAACACAGGCTCTGGAGACCTTCAAACAGCAGTTTTGCACTTTTGTGCCCTTTTTGCCAATTTTGCTAACTTCCTAGCTTGTGAGACCCAAGAGGAGCTTATCTGTGATCCACTATTTGCCTAATGTTCTCCTACACAATCTGCTTCCTTCCTGTTCGTCATGTAAACAGGCTGGCCAGAGCTTTCTGAGAGGATGAGTGTTGTAATTGAGAAATAGAATAGACCGTGAATTCAAACAACAAATTACATGAATAAATACAATTTTTGCATTTTAACGTGTAATGGAAAGCATTTTTTTAAATTTTATTTTGAGAACTTTGCATGTTCTTAAGAGTTCCAACTCTATTTCAATTTTTAAAGTACTATTGGTGATGCATTTATACATAGTCTCAGGACTCAGAAAACAAAAACAAAAAAACAATAAAAAAGTTCACTGTCTACTTTATGTGGTATTACACTAAACCCACCAATCAGGAAATTCTCTTATTGATTTACAAATAAATTTTACAAATAAATTTTACAAACAATTTACAAATAAATCTCCTTGATTTACAAATAAATTTTCTGACTCATTTTTGAAAAAAAAAAAGAACAAGTCTTCAGAGCAAGTACAGCACCCTTTCAAAAGCATAAAACATAAAGCCAAAGGCAATATAATGGGATAATATCTCGAAAATTTAGTTTTCTTTAGATATGAGCTCAGGGTAAGAAAATGCATGGCCTTCAGCTCACCAGTCTGCCATTCTTATTCCATAGCAGACATTACAAATCAAACCCAACACTCTTGCTGAGCCAGAGATCTGGCTTTAAAATATTTTTCAAACACATCAGACCTAACAGCCACCAAAACCTACTGGAGTTGGTGTAAAACTATTTGCCATCCTAGGCTTTGTGATAGATCTACCAGAATTTGTTTGATTAATGGCTGCTTTGATTAATGCTGTTTTGGTTTAGGTTCCTTATGTGAGAAAACAAACAAACAAACACAGCTACAGTAATTCAAATATACAGTTCTTCCAGCAAGGATCCTGTCTTTGATACTTCATTTAAAAAAAATCTTTGATTTTTTGATGGATCAGAAGACTCCTGTAGCTCATGCATGCTAAATGTAGGTAACTGTGGAACTAGTGGTATTGGAAGAAGTTCATGCTTCCAACATTTACAGATATGGGCAGAGTTGATTCAACTGTGAGGACTTGTATCAGATTGGTGCATGTCGAAACATTTGCTTTTATTACTAATTTGAAAAGTATATATGAAATCTGTCCAACATACTGTAGATAGAAGAATGACTGAATATGATGAACTGAACTTTTTAATTAAAAGAACATTACATCTATGATAAATCACAAAGGAAAACTACCACACTAATATGTGGTTTTCTATACCTAATGTTCTAAAAACAAAATGTTCTATTTGGCATGGGCCTCAAAATTCATCATGTTCTCATTAGTCTTGAGGGTAACAGTGCTACTTTATACAACTATAACCATCATGAAACAAAAATTGAAAGGCTGAAATATGAAGTAAGGTTCTTTTTTTACAAATGAGCAAAGAAATGCTAAATATACATTGTAACAAATATGAATAGCTGTAAGTCAATATTATTCAAATGAATGTTTTATTTTGTAAAATAAAAACAACTTATAAAATATTTCAATAAATAAACACAATATTGAGCAATTGCAATTTATTTCATTTAGAAATAAATAAATGTAAGAAGTTGTTATAAGTGCTACCATTTAGAATATCTCCAATATCTTTTCTCATATTGATTTTCAAGTTATATATATTTAATATATACAATATATGTTAGAATTAGACATTTCTATATATTAAAATTATATAATTTGTGTGTGTATGTGTATATCTAGGGCTATGCACTAGCAACAGGAAGACACTACTCATGATTAGTTTGGGAACAAACAGGATAGTTTTGTTTTTTTTAAATGAGCAAAAACCATGTACTTTAACACATACCTGAGAGGGAACACTAGGTATCTCATCTCTTACATCATGTAAATTATTTTTAAATTCCCCCTAAAACACAGAATTTTTAGAGAATTGACAGCCATCAATTTTTAAAAAATGTTTTAATAAAGCAATCATTCTATAGAATGGATATCCTCCCTAGAAAATACAGAAAACATGTTTGCAGTTTCTTTAAAGCATATTTAAAATCACATTTAATAAAATACTGCTTTCAACAACTCATTTGCTTCTTTCTAAGGACCCTCTGGAATAAACAGTCATTTCGTGAAACATCGTAGGCCCCAGAGATCAGGAAAGAGCCGGAGGGAAGAGTGGGGAGCTCAGAAGGAGCTGGCAGGTGCACCCCGCTGCTGCTCTCAGGGGCAAAGGCACTTTCAGAGACAACCCATCATCCTCTGGCACAGATCCTGCCTGCAAGACCGAGACCGACAGCGCTTCCCTGGAACGGAGTCTCAGCCTGGCATTAGCACCCTCCTGTACAAAGCACCTCGGTTTCACCCCACACACTAGTTCTTTCCCACACGTGGTGAAATCTGACTCTCCGAGGGCTCTCCAAGGCTGGGCTGCACTTAGTCTGACACTGGAAGAGTGACTTGGTTTTCCTTCCTTCTCCGGGGTGCTTGTATCTTCAAACGGATTACTGCCACAAACTTACAAAAGAACGCCTTTGCAAGTTTCATTATCTAAAGTTCTTTCATGATCATTTAGGTTTGTGAATTTTGAATAATAGTTTTTAAATTTTAATGTATTGTTTCAATGGTTGCCACCTTCAATCAGAGGGGACTGAAACAAAAAAATCGAAATGAAAAGTTTACTCTTTAAAATCTGCAAAGCTAAATGAGTGTCGAAGAAATGTAATGATCAAACTTCCAAATAATTTGCTGCAAGTTTGTAGCATTTATGCTTCTGAAGATATTCAAACTGAAAACTGTATAACCCCTTTTGGGGCAGCCCATATCTCCCCAGAACCTGGGGAATTTCTTTTGGGTTCAAAATTATTATTCCCTTCAAGTTAACAAATGTCCTTGGTTAGCCTACAGGAATTGTTTTCTTGATTTAAAAAAAAGTGTTTTTTAGATTTTGAGATATTCTCTGATAGAGCATTGTTTTCTGGAATTGTGTAAAAAATTAAAATAATTATTATTATTGTCATTACCTTGCAATTGAGACAATTTTAACATTCCTACTGCTGTTTAGACATCTCATTCAAGAGTCTCAATTGGAGAATATAATCTCATCTCAATCAAGTAGCCAAACATCATCAAGTGCTCACCTTTGAACATTGGCCAATATATATAAAGAGATATATTAGGCCTTTATGATAGTGGTTTTCAAGATTCTTTTTTTTTTACTGTAACCCCAGTCAGAATTCTATTTTGCAATTATGAACCAGAGCACACATATAAAGGCGGATGTGTGTATGTGGGTTCACACTTTTTTAATGAAACAATGTTTCAAAAATGTGATATACCCTAATACTTTCTATTTTAGTCTTATAAAAAACTCTTATTGACTGTGACTCATTATGTTAATTAAGGCCCACTAATGTGTAGATAATGAAGTTTGAAAAATAATAAACTAGGTATAATGGGGTTAGTCAATACACAACTGGGGTTACCAAATTAACCCTTTAAACCTTTTATAGTTTGGATTCTACTTTCTTTTCTTTTCTTTTTTTCTTTTTTTTTTTTTAATTGAACTAGAAGTAGAAAAGTGGAAGTAGAACAAAAGCACTTTTGAAACTCCTATGTGCATATGAGTCCCCTGGGGATCTTGTTAAACTGCAGATTCTGGTTTAGCAGGTCCGGGCTGGGGCCCTAAATTCTGCATTTCTAACCAGCTCTCAGTGGTGTGGATGCTGCTGGTCTGGGGGCTGCACACTAGGAGAAATGAGGGTGTAGAAGTCAGTCTGAGGAGACTGAGAAGACCAGAAATAGCTACACGGGACACGGCACCACCTTACAGGTAATGCTGCCAAAATAAGGGGCCTAACGTGGGATACATTCAGCACACAGAATGTTGGCAAAAGACGGCAACGTCCTTCGGTAGATCTCTCAGTGACATCGGCATCTTCAGAATTCTGTCCTCTGATCCTTACCCCATTTCCTTTCTCCAAAATTTACTCCCAGCCAGAAAAGGACAAGCAATGCAACCCTGATTCTGATTGCTTGGAAGCCACTTAGGAGTGGATTACCTAAAAACGTGGACAACTGCTAGACCAGGGAAAGCGGAAATAGGTCATAAAACCAGCAAAAGAGGATGCCAGCAAACAAGAGTGTGAAATATTTATTAATGTTTCATTTAGCAGTGGTCCCCATCCTTTTCTGCACCAGGGGACCAGTTTCACAGAGCGGCAGTAAATACAGATGAAGTTTCCCTCTCTTGCTGCTCACCTCCTGCTGTGTGTCCCCCCAAGTTTCATGGAAGACTATTTTTCCAGGGACTGGGGGTGGGGGTGTGGCAGAACTCTGTGGCTGGTCCCTAACAGGCTGTGGGCTGGTACTGGTCTGTAGCCCCGGGGGTTAGGGACCGCAGATTTAAGGAACTTGTTAAACCGTGAAACTTGCTTGTCAAAATGGACTGCACTCCTAAAATACATCAATGTGAAGAAGTAAATCCTATAATTCAAAGCATGATTACATAATTATTAATATGAGCTATATATTAATAGTTAGAATTCTCAAACTAGGAAATACTGAACCAGGAATTGTAACTGCTTTTGGTAAATACAGGGTTTCTGTACTTCCAGCCTCCATAATTTGGGGTATGTATATATTAATAAAATAAAAATACTTTTACTTTTGATGAGGCTGTTTTTTTTTATGGCATCATTTTGTGTACATATCTGGAGGGATGGGGAATATATTACCCACCACTGTACCTAAGGATATACCTGGCACATATTTGGTGCTGTATAAATGTTGGAATAATAAAAGAATGAATGGAGGAACATAATTTTTAAAATAATGTTGCATTTTACTATACACTTTATTAGCCGATTTGCTGTGCTGGTATTTGTTTTATTGAATTGAGCAGGAGCCTTTAAAAAGGAGGCAGAAATGAAAGGTGGCGTTCTCCAAATTGCACTTTTCCACAATGTAGATGGGGAGAAAAGAGTCGAAAGGGGGAGGTAGAGAGAGAGATTTCTGGGTAGATCAGGGTATAGGCAGATGGGGCAGGGGGTGTATTAGGATCAACTGGGGAAAATGTTTCAATTTCCCAGATTTTGAAATGTCTCCCCCTAGCCTAAGAGGAATAGGATCATAATGAATGGGCAACTATAACTGATGAGAAGCTTGGGGGAGAGAGGGATTAAGATTTGGCACTACGGTCCAAGGCAGTGGTTTCTAATAAGGATGATTTTGCCCCATGGGGGACACTTGACAGTGTCTAGAGAAATTTTTGATTGTCACAACCAAGGCAGAGGATGGGGAGAAGGAGTGCTAGTGGGACCCAGTCAGTGGAGGCTGGGGATGTTGCTTAACATCTGACAAGGCACAGGGCAGACCCCTGCAGCAAAGAATTATCTGCCCTGAAATGTCAGCAGTGCCTAGGCTGAGAAGCCTGGCTATCCTTCCCTCAGGAGGGGCCCCAGGATTACTAGAGACTGGCCGATTTTTCCATCTCTGAGGTCCCAAGCACGGCATCATCTGAGGCCCCTCTGAGTCACAGGCTCTGGTCCCCCTTCTTTGACAAAATAAGAAACACCACTTGAGGCACATTCCATTCTCTCCCACTGAGAGAGTAAGCCAAACCACATCTTTTGCTCAAGAATGGCAGAGATAAAATGACTTGGGAGCACAGACATAATCCCTATTAGTCTCCAATGCCCCTAAAGTCAAACTTGTACAAGAACTCTAATAAGGAACAACACTGACTCCGAGACGGGTCTCTCACCATAGTGCTGGGAACAGGCAAAGATGAGGAGCAACGACTGCCATGGTTCAAATGAAACTTTAATGAATTGCCAGTGGGAACTTAAAACCACAAAACAGCAAAAACTAAATAGTGATTTCAAAATACTGCTAGACAATGAAGAGAAATGAATTGTAAAATCCCTTTAGGGCAATGTCCGATCACTCATCTTCCATGTAGTGGGAATTCTGAGATGCTAAAAATCTTAAGAAATAAAGGCCACATAAAAGCTAGGAGTTGTGGAAGCTGCCATAGGAGGTTTGGGTCCAGGGAGCTCCCTACATTGGCAAAAAGAAAATTTCAAAAAGTGATATAACTTGACACTTTCTGAACAGTCTCAGAATATTGTCTCTGCAGAAACTTGAACCTGTCACCTACGAAAGTTCTTGCTGTCATACAAGTTGAGGACTCAGGCCGCCACGCTTGGGGTCTATTCACCATAAGCCAGTCTTAGGAAGTGTCCTTACAATTCATCAGATTGTGGATTTTTGCTGGGTTTCATCTTTGCAGAGAACATCCACTTTGGGGCCCTGAATTCTTGCCAACTTAGTTGAGGAAACGAGATCATCTATCTCACTTCTTATGTGTGTGGATGGCTTTTATTTTTAAGGGAAAAGAAAAGAACAGCAGAGCTTTTCTGCTGGACAACCTATTCCCTTATTTATAATGCAGGACAGCAGGGCCTTGTAAGTGTATATTCTGGTTCATCTAAGGACACGCGGTTGTTCATTTTAAAATTAGATTCATCCTAATTACATGAAAACAGCCTACACGTGGTTGGTCAAAACATCAGGAAAGTATTACTCAGCACCTACCTGATGGGCTTGCCTTCTAGACTGCACTAAAATTGTTTAACACACAATCCCTGCCCTCTTGAAACTTAAAATCGAGCAAGGAAGGATCTCATTGACAAATAAGAGGTGTGGACACTAAACAGTGAAGAAATATAAATATAGTAAGTGACTAAACATGTAATATTACCTGTGGGCAAAGGGGTCAGGGAAACTGTCTTTGAAGTGGCATATATCAGCGGGGCAGAACCAGAGAGAATTTTGATCTCGATCCTAATTAATCAGTGCAGGATCTCAGGAGCTCCTTGAATAAAGGATATTGGGACACTAGACTGAAACACAAGCAGGGAAAAATATATAATGGACTTTAAAGGAAAGAAATTTGAATACAGACAGCAGGAAAACAGGAAGAACAAGGGAGAGGAGGTAAGGTGGTTAGCTATAGCACCACATTCAATATAAGTGGGAAAGCCAAATTTGTGTTCAAGAGGCTGGAGTCCTGGGAAGGTAACTGAGCACCTATTATGCTTATTTTCTGCAAACCCTTGAGGGTTCACTAACTTAAGCACACCTCTTTGATCCTGAAACATACCTCTTTGAGGCTGAAAAATACTGGGTCATCTATAAAATGAAGATTGTTGTCAATAATACTAATTTAAAACTAAATAAAGAATAACTAATGATGCAAAATGAACAAGTATATTTGGAGGCTGACTCCAGGTCTCTCTCTGATTTCCTGTCATTTGGAGAATAACACCCTATACCTCTAGGGTGCAGGTTTACTCAACATAATCAATTTCACAGCTTTTATAATAATAAAATGATAATAAAATTGTTTTCCATGTACTGAGCACTCACCAGGCACTACGTTATGGTAAAGCAGTTTATAGTCAATATCTCATGTGAGCTCTTCCTCAGCACTGTGAAGTAAGTACCAGTACTATTGCCAATGCACATAGAGTGACTGAAGTTCCAACTGGTTAAAGAACTTGCCAGAAAGACCATAGCTAGAAGGTGGCAAACTCATGCATCCAGTTCAATCTGCCTTTCAACAGAGCCACCAATCAATCAGGAATAGCAATTTTCAACTTTACATGAGTGAGAAATAAACCCTCTTGTTTGAGCCACTGTGCATTTTTGTTTGTTTGTTTTTAAGTGTAGATAGTGTTTTACTAATCAATATATCTGGAAAGAAAAAGAAAGTGTCTTAATCACTTGAAATAATGCATGTACTTTATTTTTGCATGGAAACTGATAGAATGGTAGATTTTTAACTGTCATCCGATTTCAGTAGTTACTAGCCACAAATGGCTATTGAGTTGAGATGTGCTACAAGTATTATATAAAACACACACTAAGATATTGAATACTTTAAAAAAAGTAAAATATATTCTTAGTATTTTATAGTGATTATATGTCAATAATATTTTGAATGTATTGGGTAGAATAAAATACAGTACTGAAATTAAACTCACTGGTTGCTTTTTACTATTTATAATGTGCCTACAAGCTACATATGTAGCTCACATTATGTTTCTACTGAAGAGTGCTGGGCTAGCAGCAGTTAGCAAACTATATCCCACCACCTGTTTTTTGTCAATAAAGTTTTATTGGTACACAGCCATGCCCATTTATTTACATATTGTCTATGGCTGCTTTCGCACTACAATAGCAGACTTGAGTAGTTTCAACAGAGACTGTATATCCTGAAAAACTTAAAATATTTACTATTCAGCCTATTATAGAAAATATTTGCCAACCCTGGACTAAAGATAACTTTGGGATTAATTTATCTATAATTATCATTTTATGACTAAGGAAATTAAAGTTCAGATAAGCCAAGAGACTTGTCCAAAATATTTTTATTCTTAATTAGATGGCATTTCCATAATGCCATTCATTAATTCATTTCTATTCTTCACCCATCTCTTGTCTTGATCATTAAATAAATAAAATTCCCATCAATTAGAAAATCAACACTTAATACTAAATAATGAATCTTAATACAACAACGTCGATGCTATTTCAATATAGTCACATAGAAGTGTTTCTGTCAGACACAGGAACCATAGGCATATGCACACAATGGCAGAGAAACTCTCGAAGTAATATTCAACTATGAATAGGCTGTGAGATGGTCTTTAAATTAAGCTTCATTTGAAAAGATTTTTAAGAGAATCTATCATGTAATCGGCTTTCAAATTAAACTTGAAATTCCCCCAAATGTAGAGCTAGCTTGCTAAAAATATTCATTATTGGAATTAAATTAGAAAAATTTTGCCACATCTTGGAGAAAGTGAAATCTGTTCCTAAAGACATCACAGCAATATATAACTGCCTCGGCTCCAGCAGCCACCCTCTCTCAGTGGACTATTCTAAGATTCTCTAACTGGGCTCATCACCTCCAGTCTCCCTCCCACTCAAGACCTAACCCAAACAAATCTTCTAAAATAAAAATCTGATTTGCTGAACATTATTCAGTCTCTTCATGCTATCAAAACAAAGTCCATCTTCCTTTGGGGGCTAAGAAAGCCTTCACCATTGGGCTCTTATCTGCCCCAATAGCCTTATTCACTGTCGTTTGCACATTAGTCAGACTGGGCTCCTTGCAATTCCCCAAATGCTTCATACTTTTACCTCCACTGCATACATCTGTGTATCATGATTTTTCCACCTAGAGCACTCCCACCCCTGACGATGTGCTCCCACTGCACATTGTACTTAACTATGTTATAGAACTTATCAATATTGTAATTGCCTGTTGAAATATTAATACTACAACCACTATGAATATCTAATGTTTGGGATCACTTAACTATGGGTCAAACACTATATAATTTCACTTATTTTTTCACATTTTAAATTTTTATTATGGATACATAATAGTG
Organism: Cheirogaleus medius; assembly: GCA_008086735.1. NCBI lineage: Eukaryota > Metazoa > Chordata > Mammalia > Primates > Cheirogaleidae > Cheirogaleus > Cheirogaleus medius. Next base: position 10,623,599 of record VBSM01000813.1, on the reverse strand, counting down.
TACATAGTTATGGGGTACATGTGATGTTTTGATACAGGCATACAGGGTGTAATGATCAAATCAGGATAATTGAGGTGTCCATCACCTCAAGCATTTATCCATTTATCATTTCCTTGTGTTAGGAACATTCCAATTCCACTCTTAGTAATTTTAAAATATGCAATAAATTGTTGTTAACTATACTCACCCTATTGTGCTACCAAATACTTGATCTTACTCCTTTTATCTAACTGTATTTTTGCACTGATTAACCATCCTCACTTTATCCTCCCCTCCTCACTTCCCTTCCCAGCCTCTGGTAACCATCATTCTACTGTCTCTATCTCCAAGAGTTCAATTTCTTTTAGCTGCTATAGATGACTGAGAAAATGTAATATATGGTTGTTTATTTTTTTTGCTTATTTTACTTAGCATCATGTCCTCCAGTTCCATCCATGTTATTGCAAATGACAGGATATCATTATTTTTGTGGCTGAGTCATATTCCACTGTATATATGTACCACATTTTCTTTCTTCATTCATCCATTGATGGGCACAGGTTGATTCCATACCTTGACTATTATGAATAGTGCTGCAATAAACATACAAGTGCAGATATCTCTTCTATGTACTGATTTCCTTTCTTTTGGATACATACCCAGCAGTGGGGTTGCTGGATCATATGGTAGTCCTATTTTTAGTTATTTAAGAAAACCCCATACTGTTCTCCATAGTGGCTGTAGTAATTTACATTCCCACCAACAGTGTACAAGGGTTCCCCTTTTTCCACATCCTTGCCAGCATTCATTATTGCCTTTCTTTTGAATAAAAGCCATTTTAAGTGGGGTGAGATGATACTTCATTGTAGTTTTGACTTGCATTTCTCTGATGATTAGTGATGTTCAGTACTTTTTCATATACCTGTTGGCCATTTATTTGTTTTCTTTTGAAAAATGTCTATTCAGATCTTTTGTCCATTTTTAAATCAGATTATTGTGTTTTTTCCTATTCAGTTGTTTAAGTTCCTTATATATTATGGTATTAATCCCTTGTCAGATAGGTAGTTTTCAAATATTTTCTCCCATTCTGTGCTTGGTCTCTTAACTTTGTTGATTGTCTCCTTGGCAATCTACAGATTTAATGCAATCCCTAGCAAAATACCAATGACATTCTTCAAAGAAATGGAAAAAAAATCCTAAAATTTATATGGAACCACAAAAGACCCAGAATAGACAAAGCCAATCTGAGTAAAAAGAACAAAGCTGGAGGAATCACGTTACCTGACTTCAAATTATACCATAGAGCTATATGGTGCTGGCATAAAAAACGGACACATGGACCAATGAAACAGCATAGAAAACCCAGAAATAAATCCATGCATTTACAGTCAACTCACTTTTTACAAAGATGTCAAGAACATATAATGAAGAAAGGTCAGTCTCTTCAATAAATGATGCTGGGAAAATTGAATACGGGGAAGAATGACACTAGAGCCCTATCTCTTGCCACATAAAAAAAATCATGTCAAAATGGATTAAAGTCTTAAACCTAAAACCTGAAGCTATAAAATTACTAGAAGAAAACCTTGGGGAAATATTTCAGACATTGGTTTGGGCAAAGATTTCTTGAATAAGACCTCAAAAGCACAAGCAACCAAAGCAAAATTGGACAGACGGGATCACATCATCTACACATTCCCACTCCACAGCCCTGGTTCTTAACTTCTACACCAGTGGTTCTCAATAAGGGTGGTTTTGCCTCCCAGTAGACATTTGGCAATTTCTGGAGACATGTTTTATTGTCACACCTGGTGGGCAGGGAGAGCTACTGGCCTCTAGTGTGCAGAAGCCCACGATGCTGCTAACCATCCTACAACACACAGGACAGCCCTCCACAGCAAGGAATTATCTGGCCCAAAATGTCAATAGTGCAGAGGTGTAGAGGAATTATCTGGCCCAAAATGCCAGTAGTGCCTGCTATTAAGAAATATGCTCCACACTTTTTGTGGATTGTCCCAGAAGACTCTGAGCATCTCTACAGCAAGGATTTTTAAATGTTAACCATGGCATCTTGGCATCTACCATAGTGGCTTGCACCTCGCAGATGTCCTATGCATTTGTGATGGATGGATGGATGGATGACTAGATTGTGGGAGAAAAAAATTGACTTATTTTAAGGCTTGTTCTTTGTGGCAACTTCAATAAAGATAAATCTGAACACATATTCTTAATGAATAATAAATGAATGCATGTAGAGTGCATTCCACAGCATGCCTTCACCTTAGCAATATCTTATGTTTATGAACCTATAGAGTTTGAGGTCAAATGAATAAGTCAAATGCCCAGGATTTTTTTCACAAGGCCTCAGAAGGACAAGATATTTTTTAAGTCCCTTATAACTACTACAGGATAAATTGATAGGTTCATCATCCACAGAGGCCATTAACCTAAATTGTTTTAAAAATTATTTTCTGCATAAAGTTCCCCCAGTTCCTTTTGTTTTAAAAGAAAAATAACGCAAGAGTGTACAACCTTATACTTTCCTCTGTTATAGCTACAATTCAGATATAAATACATTTTTCTAGCTCCCTAGATGTTGGAAGTGTAGTGGTAATTACAATGAAGCTTAGGTGAAATTTTAAAAGTAAACAAAAATACATACATTAGAAATAAATCATTTTCTGACTTATGCAAATTAATATATCTAAATATCAGAAATAAAGTCAAGAAAAGATTATGATTATAATATTTTTAGACTAACAGAAATCAAGAAGGATTTTTACATCATGGCAAAACACTTCAACAGTGGGCAGTATTAACCAGTATTGTATACAAATTGCTAGATGTCTTTGTGATAAAGCAAAATGGTTCTTCTGCAGCACTAGATACTGCTTGTCTGATTTACTTCTTATCATGAAATATGGTAAGAGGTTAAAATAAAGGAGACTGAGTTTTTAAAGTGTAATACAGAGAACTGTTCCTCACAACCTCTTGTACTGAACTTTAGCCACTTGAGGTGTTGTTTCTCTCTCTCTCTCTCTCCCATGCACACACACACACACACACATTCAAAGAATATAGTGATCGAATAAGTTAATAAGTTTTGCTACCTGCCCTTCCTCCTCTTGGACATTTATAATGTACACTAAGTATAAAAATGGGCTCTGGAAACATTTGTATCAAGTTGTTAAACTCAAGATTTCCCAAAAATAATTGAGCAGAGAGTAAAATAAGCAAATAGAGTAGTAAAAGAAATAAAACGTAAAATAAGACCAGGATCTGCCAATATATTCAGGAGTAAGTAGAAGGGACTGAAAATGATGACAGGATTTGTGGTTTGGGGCATCAGGGTGACTGCGGCATTTCCCACCACAATTTGGAAAGTGGGCACAGGAACCACAGCAGAAGCCAGAGCCAAGCGGTGCCTTTTCACTGTATGTGAGAATATGACACACTCTTGTCACCAAGACAGATTCTACTTGTATGGACCTGCAAGTTGGGAAGACATTTATGCATGTGAGAGAGAAATGTGAAAAAGATGACCAAGTCCCAGGGATGTTATAATTGTTATCACTAATGTTTTTTTTTTTTTTTTGAGTACTTGTTCTGTGCAGACATTCCTGAAATCTGGGAAAACAGAGTCCTAAATGAAGCAAATAATAAAGTGGGAGAAGTATATCTGAATCATCTTGAGAACCAATGAACAACACATTACAAGAGTTAGAATAGTCAACAGGTTCCCAAATGTCATGATCATATATTATGCCACTAAAACCAGGACTATCTTCTCACCTCTCCTCATCGCACACATTCCTGAGCCTCTAGGGGAGTCAAGTAAGACTCTTCCCAAATAATGAAGACATATTCACTGTAGACCTGTATTCTTTGGTCCACGCTTTTGCTTTAATTGACTTACCACTCATGACTTTCTGATAAATCTCTAAATTCTTGATCACAGAAGAGAAGCCATGATTCCCTGAAGGCCCTCTTTTGGAACTAGGAAGTTCAATGAGTAACTTACTTCAGATCAGTCCTTTCCTAATGATTATATGTGCCTTATCTGCAGCCCACTCTTAGAACACACATACGTTATGTATTTATGTGTTTGTGCACATGCAAGTATATGACAAAGAATAAAATGTAAATAGTTTGTTTAAAAAAAAGATTAGAAAAAATAAAAACTTGAATAAAACATCAAGATCATGAAGATAAAACAGAGCTCAGATATGTAAGCCAGAAGCTTCCTCAGTGTGATGAGCTGGACCATGAATTTGTCTTTTGGTTTCCTATCCTTCGAACACTTCTAAATAAACATCATTTAGTTTTTGGTAAGCATTTCCCAGCAGACAGTTGAAGGTTATATTCTCTGGCAAAGCCTCAAATGCAGGTATTCTGGGTCGTTAAAAGTAGATGCACATATTGTGCAAATTTAATGTGTCCGAGGCAAGAGAAATGATCATTATTATCAAGCACATCTATGTCCATCAGAAACATCTTCCAGAAACTGTCCTGTTAGGACTGACTGTCACAATAGAAAAGCTACAATATGATTCCCAGGACAGAGAGTCAAGGTTCTTGGATCCTAATTCCAGACTCTCCTGATTTGCTATTTGAAAAAGATACTTAAGTTCACAGCAGAACTTAGTTTCTCACTCAATAAAAATAGCACTGCACAAGTGGAAATGCCAGTACATAAAGACTCTAAAGTCCTTTGACATTAGGACAGTAGGGACCAAACGACATTAGCGTTGAACGTAAATCACTATTCTAGCTGTCAGTTGGCCAGATTCCTTAGAGGAGGATATGGAAATACATTACTTGTGACTCAGTGATTTGGATACTCCCCTCTCCTCTTGCTTAAATGCCATAATTGACTAACAAGTTTGGGAACTTAAATTGGAGAGTGAACATTCTTAATCAGAAACTCACCAGCTTAAACATATTCAACCCTACACCACTTGGACACAAGAGAATCTTGGGTGAATCTCATTAGAATTTACACTAATACACATGGCTGCTGGAATCACAAAACACTCACCTTCTCAGAAATAAAATAACCTTATTTCATCTAGGGGGCTGTATGAGAGACTCTAGTAGGCCTATCCGTTCAATCACAGTGGAGACAGTTTCAGAATCCCTTTAACATATGTCCATTGTCTCATAGGTCACTAGTCTGCATGCTGAAAAATGACTAGCAGGGCCAGACACAGAGTAGGTATACAAATATTTGTAGATTGAATGAGGAATCAAAATGACTGTAAAGAAAGCAAGGAGTTAACTTGCCATCCATCGCTCAACCAGCTTTGACACTAGAACAAGCCCTTCTGGTAAAACAGTCAGCTGTGATCTGGACATATGATGCAAGCCAGGGAGCACACATTCACTGTGGGCAAAACCAAGTCAGAAGATGACACTTAATGCCAACACAGAAGGGAAAGAGAAACACCACCCTTTCCCCCTTCCATTCATTATTCCTAGTGTTTCACCTGCGCCCATGTGCCAAGCTCTTTGCTAGGCGCTAGGGAGCCCAGGATGAATAAACCCACACAAAGCACCTCATCACAACTTAGAGGTGGGGATGGAAATGGAAACAAGCTTCCTGCAACATGATAAGAGCTATCTAGACTAAAGAACAAAGCATCAAGGGCCACCTGTTCAGTGATGTTTATGGACATAGGGTTATTTTCAAGTAGCTGGTGTCTCGTCCTCTCCGATTGCTCTAGTCAAAAGCCTGGCTGAGATACCAGATATTTGGGAGAGTTAACTTAAAGAATATGTTAACAACTCATTCCTCTAGGTTTTCTGAGCTGCACTGGGGACCTGCATTGGGGACCATCATCAGAATCTCCACTGCTGGACCACAGTAGCTCAGGCTCCAAAAGATAAACCCACATTGGGTTACTTTTCATCATTATGCCTTCTGCATTTTTCCCCTTCAGACTTGGTGAAAGACATGAATGCATAAAGAACCCTACTTGGTTCTCTGTAAAACTGAAGTTCAAGTATTATCCATGATATAAGCTGATATTTCATATGAGTGTATACTAGTTGCCAGGCACCATGCCGGGCCCTCTGCATATGTTATCCTTACAACTTGAATGCATGCCACCTCCAGACCCCCTCCTTTTTTTTCTGCTAACTTGGCTACTAAGAAGCTCAGAGCTAAATAAAATACTCTAAAGCAGTAAGCACTTAGGATTTTAGTGTAATTATCTTCTTTCCTCCACAAGATTTTTATCTTTCTTCCCCTCCCATTTTCAACAGTTTCATTATTTTGTGGGATTTTTGCTATGCATTTACTCAGACACATTCTGAGTCGATATTCTATAAACAAAAACAAATTGTCATAATCTTTAATTATAATTTCCTTTTGCTTCCAATTGGCAAGAGTTTCCATGAATAATTTGAAGATGACTCCTTGGGTATCATGCTCTGGCCACTTGAAAACTCCAGGTAATGCAATATTTCCCACAATCATCTGGTTCAGAATTGTTTATGAAACTGAAAAGGGGCAAAAGAGGGGAGAGGTTGGCTGACAACTTACAACATACGGTAAGTATCAGGTTATTTTCAAATCTATCACCAATGGCTCTTTATTTGTGTTGGATGCTGACAGTCCCATTTTACCCCTCCCCAACCACCACTTTTGCAGCCCAAACTATATCCACTACATGCCCTTGGTCCCCTCAAGGCTGCCAAGGCCAGAGGTATTGCCAGGACAGGCTGAGGGAGAAGACACTGCAATCACCCAGTGATGTTTGGTCCCTGGAATTTCGCTCTTAGCACTGACAATGCCTCTGGAACACATATGCTGAAATTCAGGGAGTTGAAGGTCAACATCTTCAGAGAATCAAGGTAACATGTCAGCCAAACTGCTGCTGAGGATTTCCCCATAAGCAAGGCAAATGCCCTCAGGAGGAATCTGTGGAAATAACTCTCTACATTGTCACTACACAGAATGGCAGGCCAGCTTTTGTTTCAAAGAGAAGAAAGGGATAAAAATAAGCAAAGATTGAAACATATACACATGGCATGTACACGTGCACACACACACTGCATAGATCTTGACATGCCCAATTGACACCCACCTAGGATGCTTAGTCAGGTATTTTTGAGAACATTGTATTAATTTATTCAACCAAGAATTATCTAGCACCTACTATGTGCCAATTCCTATTCTAGATGCTGGAAAATCAGGAGTGAGTGAGGTAGTCAAGACTCCTGTTCTCATAGACTCTATATTCTAGACAGGAGAGACAGGTAATCAAGTACCCACTGAAGTGAACAATTCAGATTGCAAATTAGACCAAGGAAGATAAAACAAGAAAACAAAAACATGGTGTGATGGTTCTGAAAAGGAATGAGAGACTGCCCTTGCTCAAGTGGTCAGGGAAGGTCTTTGTAAGAAGGTGACACACAATCTTAAACCACAATGAGAAGATGGAGCTAAAGAAACCAATCACCTTTACTCTGGTTTCTATCAAAAAGAAAAGCTTACTAAAGAAAGAAACATGCAATACCATTTGTGTCTCCACACACCTCATGCTTCAAACAATTGTAAAAACCTCAGGGAAAGAAAGGGATCTACAACTTTCTCTGCACTTAAGGAGAGATTTCAAGAAATCACCTTTTCCCAAAGATATTGGATTATAAGGAAGTTGTCTTAATTCATCTCTAATTATAGCAAAATTTACTACAAGGCAGCTAAAAGAAGAGAAATGGAATATTTATTCTTCTTGGTAGTATCAGTTACTTCATATAACAATATTCCAATGTCAATAACATTATACCTTAGCATTGTGATGCCAACTGGAATTACTTCAAAAAACCCAAAACAGTCTGTAGCTATATTCAGTATCAGTTATTTTCACCTGCAATCAAATAAAACCAAATTGTATTTACTAGCAGATGGTCCCACTTCCAATATAAAATAAACATTAGAAATTAATTAAAATTAAATTCTGCTAGTATCTGCTTAACATGCACAAATAATAAATGATTGTTCACCAATTCTTTCATATAAAATGCCCCAAACAAATCACATACTACTGAATTTCTGTTAGCATCAATTAAAACACTTAGCCACCTGGCATGAAAATATCCTAAAAACATTCACTGCTCAAAATACTTTGCATTGAAACACCTTTTTTGTTAATTTTTCCTAGCCTCTGACTTGTTTCAGAATTAGAAAGAATTAAGCAGAAGTGAATTAGGGAGTAGGTCTGTCATTCTGAATATTCAGGATGAATCATAAACATTTTGACTAAAATGTAATTTTTATTCCTTTGAAATTCAGTGCATTCTATATATTATTATAAAGTAAATAAGCATACTGAACAAAGGCCAAATAAGTAAAGATTGCCCAACAGGTACCATTACCTAGTACATTCATCATTATAAAAATTGCTGTGCTTGACATTAGTACATTGTCCAACGAATGCTTAATTTCTTTAACTTCAAAACAGGTCTTTAACACTGAATTTCACTTGTACCTAAGACCAGTAACACATTACAAGCAAGAATTTATTTAAAATGTATTTACTGATCAGTCATAGTGTTTGAATCTTCACAAATTCTAGATGTGTGTGGAGAAAGGAAGATGGAGAATCTGAACTTTGGCTGTTCAGGTAAACTCTTTTTCTCTGACTCACTTTACGAATTGTTTTGCTTCTAGACGCTTCTTCTAAAATTTCCTATTTGGGGAAAATTATACATGTCACCTTTAATAATTTTTTTTTAAAACCTCACCCCATTTCTCTCCCCCACCCCCGCCTCCTTAAAACAAATCAGAAAGCTTAAGAATTAGCACTAATAATAAGCTACGATGGTCACTGGGACATCCTCCCCCAAAATGATAACTACAGCTAAGAAGGACGAAATCCACTAAGAATGAAAACTCCCCCAAATTAGTCCTTCCTCCAGAGGGTGGAGGTCGCACAGGTGGCACAACTGGTACACAACCAACTCGAGACGACCCAGAGGAAGATGCTGCGTCAAGACAAGCAAAGAAAACGAGCGCAACCCAGAGACTAGCGAAATCGCTACCGATCCCCCAGGAGGCGGAGAGAAGCCGAGTCGCCAAGCACCGGCAACAGCGCACGCCAACATTCAGGATAATTCTCCTTTCCAAGCCCCGGAGTTCCGGGGCAGGAGACAAAAGGGGGATGGGAGACCCACAGTCCCTTTAACCCTCCCCCCTGTGCCTGCCAACCTTTTCCGAACCCCCGTGTCACACAACTTCCTCATCATGGAAACTTCCACTCGGTTCGGCGCTGAGGATGCCAAACTCCATTTCACAAGGAGCATGTCAACAGCTGGGCTTGGGGTTTGAGAAACAGAGCCGGGCTGCGATTGGAGGGGGCCCCCAGCCACCCTGTTCCACCACTGCCCACGCCGTGGCTCCCTGCCTGCAGCCGCGCGGTGCCCGAGCACGAGAGGGCACCTCCTCTCAGATCCGGGGCGCAGAAACCCCGCAGAGGCAGGTAATAAGGCGGATGACAACCCCCCAGCCACCCACGCCTGCCCGCCCGCGCGCACTAAGCTTCGCCGCCGGCACCCCTCCAGGCTCCTGCGACACCCTGTCACCATCCCGCCCACCCTTCTGGACAGTTGGAACTGTCGCCCCCTTCTCCCCTTCACCCCCCGCTGCCTCCGCGCGGTCCTCTAGCCAATTTACCAGTGCCCTCGAGCCGGTCGCTTTGAGCGCCCCTGCCCGGGGAAGACAGCCTGCGGGCGCTTGCCCGGGGAGTCCTGGAGCAGAAGGTCTCTTTTCCAAGCGCACTCACATTATTCATGCAAAGTTAATCTTCGCCGCGTCACGGCCGCCCGCCCGAGGATGTGCGCCTTCCTTGGCCAAGCCCCGCAGTCTCCACCCTCCTCCGCCCCCTCCTCCCGGCGACGGGGTCCCGGGGAGCCCAGGCGACGGGGCGTCGCGCAAGTCCTGCAAAATGTCAACTCCTTGGGCGAAGAGAGGCGGCCACAGCCAGGGCCGCGCCGGCCCTCCCCGGCCACTCCACTTTTATAGGCGTAGGAAGCGAGTGTGGCCGGGGCACCCGAGTCCCCGCCTCTCCCGGCCCCCAGGGTGCCCTTTCCGCCCCGGCCCGCTCCCCAAGCGCTGCCTTACTCCGGGCCCGGGGCGCCTGCTCCGCGCCGCGTCTGCGAACCTGTGACCTGGTTTCCCCTCCTGTCCTCCCGGCAGTCCGACTCGCGCGGCGGCGGCGGCAGCGGCCAAGAGCAGGCAAACCCGGCTCCGCCAGGGGCGCAGCGAGGAAATGGCCTCCTGGCCACACACCCCGCCGCCGCCGCCACCGCCCCGGGCCGCCAGGCGGGTACCGACGCCCCCCTCCTGGTTCTGGGCCCGCGCTGGGACGCGCCCACAGCGCCCGGCTTGCTGACCCCTACCCTGGGTCCTACGCACACGCCATCCCCGGGCCGGCCACCTCCGCACCTGCCTCCCCAGGTGTGGGCGCTCCCCTCTGAATCCCGGCCGTGCCCTCCCAGGGGTAGTGACGTTGCTGTGGATTTGGTGGACCCGAGTCCGCCCACCAGACTGCATGCGCACGGAGGTTTGGGTTTGGGCGTCATTTGGAGAAGAGGAAGGAATGGGGAACGAGTGACAAGGGGGAGGGAGACGGAACGTCCGAGAGCACTGTCTTCTTTGCCTGGCCCGACCAGCGCGACCCACGCCGCCGCGCTCCTCCGCTGCTCCCAAACCACTTGTGGCGCGTGTCGGGACGTCAAGGCGCTCTGGCTGCTCTTGAGGTCTCCGCTGCCCTGGTCATCTGTCCATTCTCTTACTACCACCACTACCCTAAGAATGGAAGTTTGGGAAATGCCTGGCTTGCCTTTAAGGGGGACACTCTCCAGCGCCACCATTATGCACGTCGTGGGAGAGGGGTGTACAGGGTTTAGACACTCCACAGGTCTCCAGAAGGGCCGGCCCAATCTTTGCCTTGGAAATGTACAAATAAAACCCGGAAGACAAAAATAATTTATACTCTTCAAGAATCCTGACCCGGGCAAATATAGATCTCCCAAATACCCCTGAAGGCCAAGGGTTCAGATTGGGAGAATAAAGAAGGAGGAGAATTGCATTCTGAGCAAGAATACTTGGAAAATACCGAGTACCCAGTGACACCTATATTTGCAACAAAACCACTTCATCAGAGTACAATTATTTTCATATAGACAATATTCAAATAATTCTGACTTCATATTTCAATATACACATTTATTCGTGTAACATGCAATGTAATAGAGCTATGACGATTTATATTCTCAACTGCAGAACAATGTATAGATTATGTAGATATTTCTAGATTTCCAGCCAGTGACATGCGTGGTTTATTCCAGCTTTTTGGGAGCGTCCCAGGGAAAGGGGGGAGAGGCCACCACCCCTGCTGACAGCAGTCACAACCACAACCGTCAAGAAGTCTGAGGCTGTTCCCTGCATCTGGATGAGCAGGATTTCAGCGCATTTCAAGAGAGAAAGGTGTGGACCCCACAGACCCCATTTCCCTTCGGTCCTTGGCGAGAAACCGGTGCTTTATTCTTCTGTCTTAATAAGGCTGCATCACAGGACTTGCAGGCTTCTGTAGCTGGAGAGCTGTTCTCCTTTGCAGGCAAGTTCCTGGGCTTTGCTCCAAAGCTGCCCCGGAATGTTTTGGTTGGTTTGGAGGAAAGCTGTGGAGTCTACACTACTTGTTCCTCACAGGCGGCCCCCTGGTGGCTGACTGTGGGTGCAAAAGCTGGCCCCTGAGGAAAAAGGCTGGTGCAGGTGGGCCAAGACTGTTGACAACAGGGTCTTCGGGTCTTGGCAGTGTGTGAACAACTTAGTAATACTGGGAGATGAGGTGATGCCGATCTTCCTTCACAAGGTGCATGATAGGCCCTAAAACCTACTGGAACTGTTTATTTTTTCTGCTTCCTGACTATAACTTGGAGCTAAATTCTTTCTTAAGAAGGAAGCATACAGACGATGAAGTATAACAAAAACTGTTGTTTCTCTTTGTTCAAATGGCTTTGTCTTTCTGATCTCATTTTGCCTGGAAATGTCAGAAATAAAGAATCAATTAAATCCATAGTGTGGCATTATTCAAACAATTCATGAGACCATGGTTGTAACAATGTCATGAGACTACGGTTCTAACAATGGAGGAGGACAATTTTAATGCAGTGTTATTGGAACAACATGAACTCCTAGGATTCCATTTGAACAGGCCCTCTGAGGGCAGTGTCACAGGCTGCATGATGGTAAAGACATGTTACCAACAGATTGTGGCATTTCTTTTTGTGGTTTTATGCAAGGTAGGACAATAGAGGAGCTGACTGAAGGCAGAACATGTTATTCAAACTTTAGATGATATGGCCCCGTGTTCCAATGCAGCTGACTTGGGAGGGCACATTCAGGACTCAGGCTCATATTCTACCTTAGTCATCTTCATCGCCAGGATCTATAAATTTCAAGCTGATGGTTCAATTCAAGGAAGCAATTTGTTCATATATTTATTCATCCAGCAACTGCTGGGGTAAGAAAATAAATAAAACATAGGACCTCTCAGGGCTGGGATTAGACAAAAGTGAGGGAGGCCAGTGTGTAAGTACAGGGCCTGAGCTCATATTTATTTAAAATCTTGATATATTGTTCATCATGGATGATTGTTGCATGAATTTGTATTTTTAAAATATTGCGTTAAACTGTAATTTCTCTTGATTATGGAATTATTTTTGGTATCCCCTTAAATTTTGCACCTGAGATGATTGCCTCTCTTACCTAAACCTAGTCCTGGTCCTGCTATGCCCTCAATGTTACCAGAGTCTTATCAGAGAAGCAAAATTCAAGTTAGAATTTTCTAGATGTCAAAGATAATTAATACACGGTAAGGGACTTGAGGTCAGAGAGCTAGAAATGTGGGCATGAGGGGACAGTTCACTGAAAGAGGGGGCACTTGAACCAGTCCATCAGGGATGGGCCACATTTCACCAGGGTGTGTTGGGATTGGAGGACTGGAACCATTGGTATTCTTTCATTTAATCGACTACTCTCAAGCTGGCTGTGTAGCCAAATGACATAGCCCTGGAGATTCCATCTGTTCATTGTTAGTTCCTGGAGCTTGTTTTTGCTATGAGGGCCCCAGTGATTCTGGTCCATAGCAGCTGGATAAGAATGTAAAGTCTATCCTGGCCCTTCAGGAAAGACAGACTCTTAGGGAAGATAACGGAGTAAAAATTAACTAATTCAAGAGTGAGGGTCCAATGAGAAAGCTATAAATACAAATTGCTATGTGCGAGCTGGCAGGGAGGTCAAGATAGCCCAGGAAGAATGGGGGAATTAGGCAAGACTTCCTGTAGAAGGTAGCTGGGGAGAACTTTTAGAAGAAGTCAGAGAGAGGGAAAGACAGAGCTGGATATCTTATTTTCAAGGCCCAGTACAAAATTGGTGTCATTTTTTCAAAATGCAGGGAAAACGTGCCACTAAAAATACAAAATATAAAGCTATCTCCTTTTGCTCACATTCTGTCTTTGGAATTATCATGGTACTTTTTTATTTGCTATTTCATATCATTCTAAGAAAATGGAATGTTTTAAATAATTAGCACAAATTTTGCCATTCATCTTTTTATTGTACAATGTCAATTTTAAATGCAAATGTAAGAGCATTTAACTCATATGCAAAATCCAAAATATTACAGTATTCAATTTTGTAGTTCATACATGTATATGTATTTTATAGCTTATATATGCATATGTGCTTTATTCTTACCCAAACAGTTGAAAACATAGCACAAAACTAACTATTTTTATTTGACTTTTTGTTATGTGCCCATTCCACCAACCCTCTACCTTTGGCTTACTGATGAGTCAGGAAGTTCTGAAAGGAAATGGAACTATGGGTTGCCCTGTCTTTCCCTTTCCTTCTATGTCATTATTTTCAAAGTAAGTGATTACAGAGGAGTAACACAAGAAAGAAAGGACAGGAGAGGGTTCTTTGGTTGTTGCCTTCTCTCTGTGCTCAAAGCAAGCTCTGACTGGAACGGAAAGCATGGCATCTTGGGGTTGTCAGTCCTTCCACTTCCTCACACATACGACATGCTTAACTCGTACTCAATTCAAGTTTTGCTGAACTCCTACATATTGTGTGTCCTCTGTGTCCATGGGGCATCAAGAGTGCTATGTGTGAGTGGAACAAGGAAGGATGGCAGTGGATATGCATGTTACCTGTATTTCCTCTGTTCATGCACATTCTGCCTTGTCCCATCAGCCTTCATTTACAAAACACAAGTTCAAAAATGAAATTGTCAGGAATTTCAATATGGTGACAACAGAGGATTAAACTGAGTGACAGGCCCCAAGCACCCGCCCTTCTGAGCATGGGCCCTGTGCAACTGCACAGATTGCACACCCATGAAGCTGGCCATAAGGAAAGAATTTGCTCTTTTGTTGTAGTAGGAGGTCTAGGGCATGTTGAAGGTGCAGTAGACATTCTGGCGAGGCTGGTTATAGCAAGGAGTATGCAACACAGCTAACATTTATTAAACATGTTTATGTTCCAGGGACTGTCCTAGATATTTCACATATCTTTTAAAGTTTGCCCCAGGACCCTGTGAAACATACTATAATGCGCTCCATTTTCCAGATGGGGAAGCTAAGACTTAGGAAGTTCAAATAATCTGCTCAAGCTCAGGCTCAGGTATGGTGGCAGAGCATGCCCATCGTGCTTAACCAGCCCATCATACTTTCTGTATGCAAGAGACGGAGTCATGCGGCAGGCATGTGAGCCTGGAGAATGTGAGTGTATTTTGACAGTCACCGCACATCTCCCTAGCCCCATGTTTAAGGGACTGCTGTGCACTAGGACAGTCAGAAGAGGCCTCAATAAAACATGCATGTCATTGGCTAGAAAATTCCCTAATCACATTTTCTTCCCTTGTTGCTAGAGGTAGAAGATTCCAAGGCCCTGGGCAAGAACTATTAATAGTAAGCTATAAACTAGAAGGGTCCCTTAATCACTATGTGAAGGAGAACTAGAATACTCACATGGAACTGTTACAGTGATTGAGTAATCAACTGCTTTTGTGTTAAGTTACAGAAATGTGAAAGTTAATTTGATGCAGTAGTTATGTTCTCCTAACAAACCTGTCAGCCAGGCCAAACTCCATCACAGCATAAATCATCTTTTCTTTAAATAGATACATTTGAAATAATAAAGTAGAACTATGTGTATCAATATGAATATAGGGCCAAAACGAAATGTTGGGCTAAAAAAAAAACTGTTCAGAGTGATAATTTTTTAGTTGATGTGTAATTTGCATACAGTAAAATAGATAAATTCTAAGTGTTCAGTTTGATGAGTTTTTACATTTTTATACCCCTGTGTAGTCACCCCTCAGAGCAAGATAGAAAATATTCCCAACAATGTAGAAATTTTTTCTTTACCTTTTCTCTGTCAATACCACCCCCCTGCTAGAGGTAATCACTATTTTGACTTCTGTCATCATTGATTAGCTTTGTCAGATCTTGAACTTCATATAAATGGAATCATACAGGGTGTTCTCTCTTGTATCTGTTTTTTTTCACTCAATGTAATGTTTCTGAGGTAAATCCACATTATTGGGTGGATTAGAAAGTTATTCTTTTAAAATTTCTGTTTGATATTTCATTACATAAGGATAGCACAGTTTGTTCATTTTCCAATTGATGGACATTTGGGTTGTTTCTAGTTTGGGACTATTACAAATAAAGCAGCTAAGAACATTTTTGAACAATTATTTTTGTGAATGCATGTACTCATCTCTTGGACATATGTTTAGGAATGGAAGTGCTGGTCATATATATCTCTGAATTATTCCATTCCAGCTCTCTGAAATACAAGATAACAAAAGCCATATATGACAACACCACAGCCAACATCATACTGAATGGGAAATAGTTGAAAGCATTCCCCCTAAGAACTGGAACAAGAGAAAGATGCCCACTTTCACTACTTGTATTCAACATAGTACTGGAAGTCGTAGCCAGAGCAATCAGGCAAGAGAAACGGCATCCCAATTGGAAGAGAGGAAGTCAAATTATCTCTATTTGCTGATAATATGATCGTATACCTAGAAAACCCTAAAGACTCCTCCAAAAGGCTCCTAGATTGATAAATGAATCTAGTAAAGTTTCAAGTTACAAAATCAATGTTTACAAAATAGTAGCATTTCTATACAACAATAATAAACAAACTGAGAACCAAATGAAGAACTCAATCTCATTTATAATAGCTACACAAAATATATATCTAGGAATATATTTATCCAAGGAAGTGAAAGATCTCTACAAAGAAAACTACAAAATACTGATGAAAGAAGTCATATATGATACAAACAAATGGAAAAAGTTCTCATGCTCATTGATTAGAAGAATCAATATTGTTAAAATGACCATACCGCCCAAAGGAATCTACAGATTCAATGAAATTCGTTATCAAAATACCAATATAATTTTTTATAAAATTAGAAAAAACAATCCTAAAATTAATACAGAACCAAAAAAGAGCTTGAATTGCCAAAGCAATCCTAAGCAAAAAGAACAAAGCTGAAAGCATCACATTACCTAACTTCAAATTATATTATAAGGCAATAGTAACCAAAACAGCATAGTATTAGTATAAAAATAGACACATAGATTAATGGAACAGAATTGAGAACCCAGAAAGAAAGCCATAAACCTATAACCATCTGATCTTCAACAAAGCAGACATAGTGTGCTGGGGAAAGGACATACTATTCAATAAATGGTGCTGGGAAAATTGGATAGTCATATGCAGAACGAAACTCGATCCCTATCTTTCATCATATACAAAAATTAACTCAAGATGGATTAAACACTTAGATATAAGACCTGAAACCATAAAAATTCTAGAAGAAAACCCAGTAAAAACTCTTTCGGACATTGGCCTAAGCAAGAAATTTATGTTTAAGACCCCAAAAGCAAATTCAATAAAAATAAACAAATGATACTTAATTAAACTAAAAAGCTCCTGAACAGCAAAAGAAATTATCAACAGAGTGAATAGACAATCTATAGAATGGGAGAAAATATTTGCAAACTATGCATCTGACAAAGGACTAATATCCAGGACCTCAACTCAGCAAGAAAAGAATAAATAACCCCTTTACAAAGTCGGCAAA
The DNA here is from genome assembly GCA_008086735.1 of Cheirogaleus medius. Taxonomy (NCBI): domain Eukaryota; kingdom Metazoa; phylum Chordata; class Mammalia; order Primates; family Cheirogaleidae; genus Cheirogaleus; species Cheirogaleus medius. Next base: position 10,606,449 of record VBSM01000813.1, on the reverse strand, counting down.
TGACATGAACAGACATTTTTTAGAAGAAGATATACAAATGGCCAACAAACATATGAAAAAATGCTAAACATTATTAATCATCAGAGAAATGCAAATTAAAACAATGAGATACTATATTATTTCAGTAAAAATGGCCATTATTAAAAAGTCAAAAAACAAGAGCGATTGATATGGATGTGGTGAAAAGGGAATACTTATACCCTGTTGATGGGAAGGTAAATTAGTACAATTTTTATGGAAAACAGTATGGAAATTCCTCAAAGAACTAAAAGTAGACCTAACCATTCAATCCAGCAATCCCACTACTGGATATTACCCCAAAAGGGTATGCATGGTCATACGGAGTGATATAACGGACATTGGAGACTCAGAAGGAAGAGGGTGGGAAGGGGGTGAGGGATGAAAAATTACCTGTTCGGTACAGTGTACACTATTTGGGTGATGGATATACTAAAAGTCCAGACTTCACCACTGTACAATATATCCATGTAACAAAAACTCCACTTGTACCTCATAAATCTACTGAAATTTAAACAAAAATTTACCTGGATTTTGGAGGAAAAAATAAAGCTCTCTGAGATACTAGCACAATTATGAGCAGCTAGATGGTGGTTAATTTGTACTTAACTGATTTCTGTTCATTCTTAAAGTTTTCACAAATAACATATTCAAAATTATATGGGGTATAACTTGAGTGAGCGAATATTATTCAGTATCCTAAGTATGAAAATCAGTATTCAAAACTACCATTGCCCTAGGTAGCAATTACAAGCTCTGCTTACAGCCACAAATTATTTCTTATGTGAACTAAGCTACATATGCAAAAAGGAAGATGCTGATGAATTAAAGTGCATCGAGAAAAAAATGAATGGGGGAAAGGAAGGTAAGAATACCAAAACATTTCTAAATTAAATCTTAATTTTCAGCTGTTTGAAAGGTAGGATTAAGATGAGCTGAGTGACTGCTAATTGGACTGGAATAACCTATGCTCATCGTGAGCACACAAAAGTACAGTACGTTGTTAAATTCTTTGTCAATCTTAGAAGAAATCTAGTGGTTCAAGACACGTCTCCCCCAAACACGTCAATTACGTATACTTCTTTTTTCACGTTGTGTTTATATGCATCAAAAATGGAATTGTAATTTTAGAAAATTTAGTGAAAATTTCCTATCTGTTTAGGAAAGGAATAAAGTGAATCTTAGTAATTTTCATGGAATAAACTCTAATTCACTTAGATAAAATAACACATATAATATGATGCTTATGATTATGGCTATTTTCAGATCCTTAAAATCCCTGAATGAGTCATATCTGAAGTGACAGTCATAACTTCAAATTTACTTGCTTTTGTCAGTTTAAATGAGATTCTCAATTTGAGGGCAAGGTAGGTCTTACCGACACCTCCCATTTTTATGTATTCTAGCTCTCTTTTACAATAAAACTTGCCTCATTGTCAGTTTACAAAGCATTGCATAAAATAAAATGTTAGTCATAGAGCTCCCACCAACACAACTACAGAATGTATTTTGAACATCTATAAATGATACATTTGGGGCAAATAATCAAATCTAGAGGAAGTACAAAAAAAGGCCTGAGTATCAATTTATGCAGATATAGAGAAAAACCTTCTACTGTGGTTCCTACCAGATGATGTGCTAAGGGTTTGAGTTCCAGGTTTATGCCCTTTCTAATCATGTGATTTGGGCATGCTACATAGCTTCTTCCTGGACTGTAAAAATAGAAAAAGTAACCATATCTACTTGATAGGAATGGTGTGAGGAATCTGTGATCTTAGATGGATAATGCTGTGCACAGTGCCTGGCACATAGTAGGTGGCTAATGAATGTGATCTGTCATTATTATTTTGGAAAAAAGTAATTTAAGGTACTTTAAAACTTATAAAAAGGGTAAAGGTTGAAAATTTCACCTTGAAAGATACTTTTTCTAAATTAATTACTCAACAAATATGTGTAACAACACAGCTGCCTACTACCTGGGCATGCAACTCTAGGCTCTAGAGAGGGAACGGGGAGTGAGACAGTCAAAATCTTTTCCCTTGTGGGGCTTACATATCATTGGACAGGTGAACAGATGTAAATTCTTTGAAAGAGGAGGGGCATGCCTATCTTTGGTAAGGAATGAGCACAAACTCAAATACATGGCTGAATTCAAACTTGCAGAAATAATATCTCCTAGAGACAGACTCTTTTGCTGATTTATGAGTTTAAGCCTTTAACAGTGGTCTTTTGGAGGAAATGACTCAGTTGTTAGAGAGATCTTGTTATGAATATTTTCCCTGTAGCACTTCCTAGCTACAATCCCTAGCACTAATCTCTTAAATTGGTTAAACAAAGAAACTTGAGAATTTAATTTTTTTAAAGCCAGGTCTGGTATTCTCCACTTTATGGGGTCAAAGTGAAATGGAATTAATTTTCATAATGATGGCAGCTTCTATTAGGAAGATGGGAAAGCGGCTTCTTTGTTTTCCTGATAATTTTTATAGCATTTTCTATTAAATTAGTAAGTCAAATGACAGGAAGCTTTTATTTACTTGTTTGGATATCACTTTTGTCTTTAATTAGTTAATGGCCAGAGAATCTGTAAATTCATGTCATAAATGTTCTTGATGGTATTTCTTTCTATAATTTCTCCTCATTCATTACATAAAAAATAGTAATTGAAGTATGGTCCTTCATATGAGAACAATTGAGATTTCTAAAGGTGATGATGGACATTTCCGCTACATTAATTTTCTTTTACCCCTTTATCTCTGACCATAAAAAAAAGTATTTTTGATTCAAACTGTTGGATTGATTGATATAAAACTGTCCCTACCAAGAAGTGTCTCACTCTTACCATCTGCATGCCTACTTCTTGGTTCTTCCTCTAGGCTTTGATGTAGTGTTTGAAAACAGGTTTTGTGGCTACTGAGGTTAGAGGAAATGCAGGCAGTGAAAAATGATGTTGACTCATTCACATTATTGCCCTCAGACCCATTAGCTAACTTCCTTCTGCCCCAGTTTTTTACCTACAAAATGGAGAATACCCTCATTGCTGAGGGGAGAGATTAACCAAAATCAGGCTTTAAAAATGTTGAACAAAGTGCCTGGGTCTTGGGTGATCAGTAAAGATTAGTTTTCTTTTTCTTCTCACAAATGATCTTCCTTCTGAGTGAAGCCACACAGTTTTATGATTTATGGTGAAGATAAAATGCACATAAGTGGTAAGCAGAGACCTGAGACCCAATTTCCTCAAGAGAGGTAGTGATGGAAGCATTATGGGCTTGGCCTCCAATCTCCTGCCCCACTACTTGCTACCTACTTATCAGAGCTTGGACAATCACTTTGCCTATCAGAAGAAAGAACATGTGAAGAGAAAAGGAATGGTTCCTGAGCGTTGGCTTCTCTGAGCCTTATTTTTCTCATCTGTAGCATGGGTATATTGTTTCTCCCTTTCCTGTGTCATGAAATGAAATGATAAAGATCTATTGAGGTAAGGGATGTGAAAAACATCTCCCAAATGTAGAATGTTCTAAAAAATAAATAACACATTCTTATCCAGGAAAACCCACAAACACAAAAGGAGCCACACTGAAATAATATGCCTTGACCTGAGAAATCACAGACCCTTTTGCAAACCAGAGGCAAGGACTTAGAGACTGTGAACTTAAGTAACACCCAAGTCTGATGTCAGAACTGAAACCAGCAGATCTCAACAAGTGAAATGTGACAGATGAGCAGTTTCCTCTTTTTGGCTTTTGGCCCCTAATTTAACCCAAGCTCAAAGTTCCTTTTCTTCTATTAACTATTCCTAAATATGCATCAAGAAAGTAATTCAACTGAAAGCTGGACCCCACTGGGGCCTGCAGGTATAATCTATGAAAGAACTCATAATTCTTGCTGTGATGGGTGACAGGGATGATAGCTGGCTACCCTAGCAATGGCATTAGGAAAACTAGTCCTTGCTATTCCTCCAGTACAACAAGCTCAATTCTGCCTCAGGGCCTTTGCACATACTATGCTCTCTACCTAAGCTCTTCCTAGACCCTTATGTGGTTTCCTTCCTCACTTCAGTGAGGCCTCTGGTAGTCAGAGAAGGCTTTCCTGACCATCTTCTCCAATAGAGCAACCTATCCCTCTCCAGCCCACTGGTTCTCCACACATGGTCCACCCACCAGCAGCATTAGCATCACCTGGGAATTTGTTTGCAATGAAAATTCTCAGTCCCTGCTCAAGGCCTTCTGAATAAGAAACCCTGGGAATGGGGCCGAGAAATCTGGATTTTAGCCAATCCTCCGGGTGATTCTGCTGCAAGCTGAAGCTTAAGAACCACTGCTCTAGCCCTTTACTGTTTTGCTTTACAGTTCTTATTACCAGATGACACCATATTAACTGTTCTTTTCTTTCCAGATTTATTGCCCACCTCCTCTTCTAGGATACAGGCTCTATATTAGAGCTTAGAGAATAGGTTAGAGAGTATATAGAGTCTCTGTATTATATTAAAGACTATATTAGAGGATAAGACCTGGCTTATTCCTAGCACTCTTCAGAAGAGTAGCTGACATAATGATAGGTCTCAAGAAAGATTTTGAGATAAATGAATAACTTGCCATTGCAGAGTTGGCACAACCTCATCAGAAACAGAATATAATACAGAGCACAAAGTATCCATGCACCATCTAAATTTCCATCCCAGGTGACATGGACAGGTTGACAATGATCTAGAAGGGTCTCAGGGCAGGAATTACATCTCTCATTTTCTGTCAGGTCCTAGAGTTTGTAAATGCTATACCTGGAACCAGGACCAAAATCTCATAGTTCTTGTCATTACATTCAGAGGAGAATTTCAGCAACGACCTAATGCCAAGACCATGATGCCAAGAGGTCATAGGAGTTTGGGAAAGGTGGAGCTTTAACTTGTTTTTAGCAGGTTTTGTTTTCTTAAACTTTGTGGCTTCTCAAAATCTTTGAATGTGCTAATTTGTTTTCAAATCTCTAAGTGGACAATGCTTTAGAATGCAGCCATTCCCAAGCTTTGGATCAGAAAGTCCCTTTTTATAGCTTGAACAATCTTAGGGAGCTAGTGAGTTGCACAAACACTGCCAAACTCACAATTTATAGCCACCCAACATGCCTTCTTGGGCAGACAAATAGTGATATGCTATCTATGATTGTATGTATCTGTTTTCTTTTGCTGAATAACAAATCACTCCAAAAATTAGTAGCTTAAAACAAAAATTATTTATTATTTTTCATGATTCTGTGGGTTAAGTAGGCAATTCCTTAATTTGAGGTTGGATAATCTATGGTCCTCTCATGTACATGTCTGTTGGTTAGCAGGCTGGACAGCCTGGGGGCTCTCAGGAGGGATGGATCGGCTTTGTTCCTCATTGTCTTTCACCCTCCAGCAGGCTAGCCAGGGCTTCTTCATGTGGTGGTCTCAGGGCCCAAAAACCAGCAGGTGAGTAATCCCTGAAGCACAAGCACTTTTCAAGACTCATTTATGTCACATTTGCTAAAGTTCTATTGGCCAAAACAAGCCACGTGTTCAACCCAGATTCAAGGGAAGGAAAAATAGGCTCCACCTCTTGAGGGAAGGATGTGCAATGGTGTGTTGTCAGGATGCATTTAGAGGCACAAGCCAAACATTGAGAAGTTTAAATGAGAATAATCATATGTCCCTTTTATTCCCCCCTTAAAACTGAGCAACATCTCCAAAGGGACCCCCAACCATGTCTGGTTCTCTGCTCAGCTTACGGGGCTCATCACTGTAACAGGAATTTTTCTATATCAAGATTAGTCAAAGCTTTTCCACAGTGCTTCCGAGATTGGTACAGAAAGCCAAGATCAAAGTCCACTGTGTATATGGAGTTGTGAATTGGTTTTGGCAAAACTATGTCACATCATGACAGGTTTGAGCTTGCCCTGGTGTTATGCCACATACCATATAAGTAGGGAAAAATAGACTGAGGCCAAATAACACAATGTATTTGTTCACAGAACAATGGTGCAGCGTGTATTCACCTTATCACAGAGAAGGGAAGGACACATGCTTTGATTATCTCAGTACTGTTGACAGTCAATATACCTTGAGTGGGTAGCTTTTATCTTACCCATACAACATTCCTTGAGGGCAAAGTATCAGTGGCCAAGCCCTGAAAAGATCATGGTGGACAAAGAAAAATGATCTCTTCCTTTATGGAACTTTGAGTCAAATGAGATAGAAAGACATTTAAAAGTATATCCATAAACACACACACACACACAAAGATAAATACATACATACATAGGCACATAAATATATAAATGGAGATACATATAAAGAAAAAGAGAAGGTGATGGGTAAGAGAGGGTGATGGGTGAAGGGTGAAGGTACCTAATTCAGATCTAGTAGTCACAGAAGATCTCTCTGACAAAGTAACATTTCAGCTAGGAGCCAAGGGATGAGCAGAAAAGATCATTATATATTTATAAAATCAAAGATCATTATATATATGATCATTATATATATAATCAAAGATCATTATATATAGATATGATCATTGTATAATCTGTTTTTTACTATATACATAAAACAAATAAAAACCAGAAATAAATCAGAAAGGATGAACTAACGCAACAGGGAAACAGTATTAAATGGTGAGAGAATACACCAGAATGTGGCCTGAAAAAGAAGAGAACTAACACTCAAATCATTGTGGAAAATATAAAACACTTTATCCTGAAGCTTCACCAATGTTTCACAGTTTTTTTTCCTTTTATCATATTACTAAGTTTGAACAAAAAATAGTTTAGAAAAACATCTGCTTTAAACTGTCATCTTGTTTTTAGAGTCTGTAGTCTCTAAGCAGAATAAAAAGCAGACAGATAGCATATACTCCCGCAAGTTAAAGACCACACTTAACCATCAGCTAATGCACTACTGGAAAAGGGGAGAACAAATTTCATGGTGTTTGGCTATGTCATATCCTCATTTTACAGTATGTTAAAATTAAGAATAACAAAACAATTTGTAGAAACTAATGAACAGTGATCATGATTCATTGTAATGGAATAGTTCATGGACATGTGGAACACAAAGAAATGTTTCCTCTCTTCTCATATCCTAGGTTGAGTTCCTCTTTTAGGGTTGCTACATTCTCAACTTTGGAAAGGTTCATGATACAGTATGTAAAATTCAGACTGCCTCAATTGTTTTCATTTGCATTTATATTTAAAACAGGGCTCTAGGCCCAGGTTTCTCAATTTTAGCACTATTGACGTTCTGGGCTGGGTAATTCCTTGTTGTGAAGGGTTGTGTTTTCCACTGTAGGAACTTGAACAGCACCCTGGGCTCTACCCACTAGATGCCAGTAGAACACACATCCAACACTCCCACGACCCCTTAGGTTGTGACAACAAAATGTTCCCAGGGTGCAAAATCATCTCCTGTTGAGAACTTATGCTCTACCTTCCAGTGTCAGAAAATTGAATTTTGCTGCTACTACTTAGATAATTTTCTAGATTAAGAATCTGCTAACTGGCATATTTTAGCACCTTACAGAGAATTGAGAAAAACATGGAGCTTACTAATAACATATATTATTTAATCTATTCCTATCTTAAAATAATTTAATTATATCAGAACCTTAATGTTGTCCTCAAAATAGAGGAAAATAAAAATGATGAAGCATGACATTTCCAGTAATATACTTCTTACAAAATGCCCGATAGACAGATATGAATATACAAAAAATAAGATGATTTTTATAAATGTTGCTGCAAGGAAAAAAAATATATTTACTAATTATGAATCATCTACAATTCTTCTATTTGGCAATTAGTCCCCAAAAATGTAGCAAAGAAAACTGATAACCTGAGAAACACACAATATCCCTAGAACATATCTGAGTATCTTATAACATCACCTTGTTCCCTTATATGGATGCCTCTGAATAGAGAGCCAGTGTATTTAAATATTTGATTCTATACTTTGTCCTGCCTCACTCCCAGGACACTCTATTACTCAGTGGAAATGTTGCAACATAAAACAATCTTTTCAGAATACATCAGCAGTTAAATAATCTAATCAGGTTGAAAAGACCCTAAAAAGGTTCATTTTCCCAGGCTTTGGATGAGACAAAGTAATGCATACTTACTGCTGCTGCCAACATCATAAAACCACGGGAGCAAAAAGGACCTGTTTTATCCACTGAAGTTTAGCTACCCAGTGATGATAAATTAGCAGGGGATTGTTAATGTGTCTATGTGACCCATGACTAGTTAGTAAAATGTGTACCTCAGAAATAAAAGCCTAAGTCAGTGGAACATTTACAGGTCATTAGGAAAGATAAACAAAAAACCTGTTTGACACCAGCCTAGTTTTGACTAAAGATACTCACTGACTATGGGAAATAAGTGCAAGTCAGTCTTATTAAAAACCTGATGTATCGTTAAGAGGGTCCTCACTAATATGTTACCACTCAGGGAAAGAAGAAGTAGAATAATGAAGTGAAGTGAGATTTATTTTAGTTTCCTCCAAATTCCTTTCTATTTAAAACATTTTTCTATCTGTCATTAAGAGTTATCCTCTTGGCAATAACAAATGAGAAATTAGGGCTTGTAGGGTATGTATACATACATATGTACAGGGTAGTTGGCTTAACCTTGAGCTTGTAACCATATTTAATTGAATAATAAACATATTCAAGCAAAATATATAGCATTATGCTATTTCACCTTCTACTCATTCATAGCAACCTTTTTCTTAGTCACCATTTAATAAACACAATTTGCTCTGAAATGTGATTAATAACTGAATAGATGGTTGAGTCTTGTTATAATAATAACATACAACAGCTCTGGAGGCCAAGATTGAATAGTTTCATTCCTTTGAAACAAAATATAAGAAAAAACACGTGCTGAGACCTGAAAGCCAAGCTCCGAACAACAAATGGTCCTTATGTTCTCCATTGGGCTGCTTACTTTTGCTACATTTATATCTCTTGTCAAGTTTGACTATCTGGTTTCACATACCTTTGTAGAGTTGAAGCAGCAATCTAAGAATAGGCTGAACAAATAAGACATATGTAAAGGGGTGTAAGTTCTTGAGCAGCAAGAAACGTGCTGTTAGGTATTAGAGTTAATTTGTTGTCATCCTTGCAGCAAAGACCAAAAGCTCACAGTCAACAACCTGTGTTGGCGATTACGCTACAGTACCATACCAAGTGATCAGGTGATCATAACTCTCAGAGAATCACAGAGCTCTGGATTATATGGGGCCTCAAAGTCTACCCTGGCCTTCTTTCCAGGCTTCCAAAGCCTTTATTATCCATCAAGTGGTCTTCTTGACTATGTTTTAATACCTATGGGAAATGGGAGTGTGTTGTGTTCTGGCTCATCCAAATAACTGGGAAAGAACAAGGCTGAGGATAGAACCTTCTGGCACACTCCAAGAAACATCTACTCAGGATGGCGCCCATCCCTTAATCAACTCAACACATTTCGATATTGCTCAGCGTGCTGGCTAGTCTCATATCTAAGCTTGCACCATTCACCCAATTTACCAATCTAGCAATCATAACAATAAAGGAAATAAAGTTAGCCTTACATACTTATTTTCAGGGAATTCGTGCTGACTTGCAAGTTTCATTACCATCTCCTCTAGGGCTCTTTGACTGTCCTTCAGGATCATATCGTAAAAATATCATTCAGGTAATTTTGAGTTTATAAGTCAAAAGGCTACACTTACTTTCTCATCCCTTCTAAAATCAAGATGAACTACTTGATGAATTCAGTCAAAAACAAAAATTAAATTGTATTTAACAGCTCCTGCTCACAGAGATAAGGATAAAAATGATACATTCTGGAAAGGCTTTCATCAAAAAGGGATTAAAATTAGAGTGTGTCCTATTTGAGGTAAATTTCATATGTGTGCAAAATTTACTTACCAGGAATTCATCATCCCTTTAATCATGCCAATTATAGGAAGTAATTCTGTAGACTAGTGGTTCTCAAAATGTGGTCCCCAGACAAGCAGCATATCACCTGAGAACCTGTTAGAAATGTAGAATCTTGGACCCACCTAACACCTACTCACAGAATCAGTATCTCCGAGGGTGAGGCTCAGCAATCTGTGCTATAATAAGCCTTCCAGTTGTTTCTGGTTCACACTAACGTTTGAGAACCACTGCTATAGAAGCTAAAATAGAATTGGGATTATAGTGGTCAGCCTTCCAGTGCTCCTAACTTAATGCTAATGGTGATGATGATAGTGACAGTTTTAATAGACAACTGTATCTGAGCACTTAACTGTTCACCTAAGACTTGTGCTAAGTACTCTAGGTACTATATCGCTTAATTGTCAATAGAGTCCAACAAAATACTGTTATTACCATTTTACAGGTAGGATACCTTCATTATCTTACCTGTAAAATGGTAAATTTTACAGGTAAAATTATACAATTTGCCCAAGGTCAGCCATTACATTGCAAAGTTGAGATAACTGTCTAGATCTAGGTGATAACACACACACGCACACACACACACACCCTCATTCTTCACTATCACGTTGGTTTCCAGAATCATTCTTTATGTACAGAAAGGTGTCATAATTATAATCATAATTATAACTATAGCTTTGAAGCTAGAAGAGACCCTAGCCAAGTACCATATAGATCTTTGCTACTCTGAGTGGGGTACCCAGGCCAGCAGGACCAGCCTCATTCTGGGGCTTGTTAGCCCTGCAGCATCAGCATCTCAGGCCCCACCCCAGACCTGATGAATCAGAATTCTTGTTTTAACAAGATTCTCAGGTGATTCCATGCACTTTGAAATTTGAGAAACATTGGTTTATCTAGACTTATCCCCTCATTTTACTTGAGGAAAATGAGACCCACGGAAATTAAATGACCCATTCAAGGTCACAAATCTGGCTAAGTTGGAACTGATCCCCCAGTTCAATATGGTTTTCTATGTATCCCTGCAGCCTTCAACTATGTGCCATAAAAATAACACTATTGCTGTTGCTGCAGTTCTTGCTTAGTAGCTAGTGCTAAATTATTGAGTGCTTCCTATTTTTTGAAAATTGTGCTAATATTTTCACATAGATTATCTCATTTACTCTATTACCACATCCTATGAATTCAGGGCAGTACTATTATTGTTTCCTTTTCTTTTTTTCTGGTAGAGAAACCAAGGCCCAGAGAGGTTTAGGCATTTGCCCCAAATCATACAATTGCCAAATAGTAAATTAGAGTTGAGAACCCATGCAGCCTGACTTTGGAATCAGCCTGTTAACTACTGGCCTGCATACATACTTTTAACTTTTCCCATGACTCTAAAAGCTCCTATTTATCTATCTAACCATGAATCATCGATCTACCCAGTTGTTGGGAAAGCAAAGGGTATACAAGATGGAGTCATTCATACAAGATGATGCCTCTTTTCCTTTTATCAGTCTCAGTAATAGCAGTTCTGTTCTAGAACTGCTTAGCAAAGAAAGCAAAAGGTCCCTTACCTTCCACCTCATCATCGCACCCCTTACAGCTCAGTTGTCCCGCCCGTCAGGTCTTCTTCCTCAACCCCTCTCCAGTCACCTCAGGAGCCCTGGTTTAGCAATCACTGTGATTCCAAAGTTGTGAAGCCCCCACCCACTGAGTTGAGTTGGAAAGCTAAGAGGGCTGTTGATTTCCATCCCCAGAATCACTCAAGAGTTAGATGGGAAAAACGTGTTTAGGAACAGTTATGACAGAGCTATACCTTAGATAAGTGGATTGCTTTGCTATGCTTTCTTGAAAACTCAGCATGGAAGATGTTATTTCCAGCAGAAACTTTTGCATTCCAATCAACTTGACATCTGAAATGCAACCCAAGATTAAATTAGAAATAGCCTATGTTATGTTCCAATGTAATTAGAAAAGTTTCACTTCTCTATAGCACCTTTAAAAAAGTGTTGAATGCTCTTGAGTAAAATGATTTTCCTTGCAATAAGCTAGTACATCCCCCTCAAGTTATATGCACACATATTCAATAAGCAAAATTAATATGGGAGAAGGCCAGATCTATAAAAACACCTAAATTAGAATGTGATTTTAAAATTTAAATTTGGACTATTAAGCCTTATGCAAACAGTATTCCATTTGAATAAAAAACGATTTCTACACAACTTTTCAGAATCTGGCTATATATATAACAAGATGAACTGGCATACACTTTTGTTAGGGTCACTATGGATCTAAAACAAATATTTTAGAAATTGTTGCTATGTGAATCATAAGTAATATGATTACACAGATTTGTAACATCCCCAAAGGAAAGTATTCCAAAATTTTATTCATATCTGGAAATAAACTCAGTTCATTTATTGGTGTTGTCCATAAAACACACACACACACACACACACTCTTATGCATGCAAATGCACACACACACACTGTTTGATTCTAAGTATCTTCTGTTATGCTCCAAGATGCTCAAAGCTATTCATGTTTTAATTTCTTTTATTATGGCAACATATTTTCTTGCCTTAATAAATGTTTGCCAAAGTGAATAACACACCTTAACTACATATATCTGGAATTGCTGTTGTGAACTTTAATGGGAAATGAAAAGCATTTGTGAGTTTTGTAGAGCTATCATTTTCAACCTCCTGATTTTTGTGATTTTTAGGGGCTGGCCATAATGCTATGTAGTTCTCTGATTTTATTTCTTTGGTATAAAAAAAGCAAAATGAATGAATTGTGATTGAGCCATGGAACCCAGTTGCTTGCATATGTAATAGGGAATCTAAATTACCGCATAAACACAGCTGCAGTTTTTCAGTCCGAAGGCCTCAAGAAGCATGCCGACTGGTGAGCGGGGGGTATTTGGAGCTCTAAATTTAAGTGCATTATTATGAGCTGCGATAGACAATCATCCCGTCTTATTTAAATCTCTGGGCAACTATAAAACTAGAGTGAGTCAAGTTTCTTATCTATGCCCAGATCTGAACAAGCAAGTTTAGCTCATGTCTTAAAAGTTGACAAATTGTACTTTATGGTATGTCATGGGCTGCTTTGAAGTTACCAGAAGGTTAATAGTTTAAGAACAGTTTACATTTAAATTATCTCATTGTAAAAGATATTTCAAAAGTCATACAAATGGACCCAAATCATGTTTTTTTTGCCGGGCAAATAGCCTCACACAGGAACATAGATGAAAATATTTACATCTTTATTTAGTTACATATACATACACACATATAAACACACACATGTACACACATAACACACTAAAAGCTTTCTGCCTGAATTTTACCTTGGAAAACAATAAGTAAAAGTAAATTTTAAAATATATTTTCCTGCTAGTTTTCTAATCACCCATATTAAAGAAGAAAATGCTTCTAAAGAAACTTGTTTGCTAAATTTTTAATTTTTAAATTTTTTCTTTTTTTGAGACAGAGTCTGGCTCTGTTGCCCGGGCTAGAGTGCTGTGGTGTCAGCCTAGCTCACAGCAACCTCAAACTCCTGGGCTCAAGCAATCCTTCTTCCTCAGTCTCTCCAGTAGTTGGGACTACGGGCATGCGCCACCATGCCCAGCTAATTTTTTCTATAAATATTTTTAGTTGTCCAGATAATTTCTTTCTATTTTTAGTAGAGACAGGCTCTCACTCTTGCTCAGACTGGTCTCGAACTCCTGACCTTGAGCGATCCTCCTGCCTCTCAGCCTCCCAGAGTGCTAGGATTACAGGTGTGAGCCACCACACCCGGCCTAAATTTTTTACTTGAGTCAATTTCACAAGACACATGTTTCATGATTTAAATAGTACTTTCACAAAATTTATATATTCAAAGACTTCTTTTTAATATTCTTAATAATATTTAAGAGGTCTTGAACAAAATTAACTAATCATTGTTGGAAAAGAAGTGGAATCCTGTTTCATGCCTACAGTTCTTTAGACTATTCAATTGCAGTAAATCAAATCAAGAAAATATTGCATACTAAATGAAATGGAAAATATCATGTTGCCCTAATACTAATTGAATTAATTAAACAGAAAATTAGAGTCAGAGTCAATGTTATCATTTGGCCATTTATTTTAAGGTTAGCTAGATTTAAGAAGAGTCCAGTGATAAAAGTCTGGACTGGATAAACTGAATTATGAATTATCTATTTTGTGGTGTAACTGTAGCAGATTATAAATCCAAGTTCTTTTCCTGTGGGTAACCAATACTGTTATGGGTTATAGTCTTCCAACATCACTTCAAAAAATTCAGCCTAAACACCAGAGTTAACCCAAAAATCACTGAACACTATCACAATAAACAGAAAAACAAAACCAAAATATGTGACCTGTCCTTTACCTCAACTGTCTCAAATCAGATAGATTTGGTGGGGGGGATCATAACATTGAACAATTCCTGATTTTTCTATTCACTATTAAAAATGCTTGCAATTGAGAATTTATTATTTTTATTGAAGAAATGCTTGTTAATTACATTTCCAAAAAAGAGGTTATTTCTAACATGTTATTTATTTCTACCATTTCTTAGACCACATGGTGAATTTGATCAACTATAAACAGTTTATATTTTCCCAATATATTAATATTTTATTTTCCACAAAATGAAGGCATCAAATACATAGTCAGCAAAAGCATCGCTTTCTACTGATTCCAGTTAATCCAACTTTATCAAAGAGAATCATTGTAAGAGCATTATCTGTTTTTAACAAAATGTATTTATTTGTAACAAATCAAATACAATTAATACTTTTGAAAATAAACAGTTATAAAATCTCTCATGGAAGTGTAGGTAAAATCATAGTAAGCTAGAGCTGGAAGAAATTATAGAGGTCACCTAGCAACAACCTTCTTGTTTGACAGATGAAGAAAACTGAGATTCACAAGATGGAAACCATTGACCTTGAACTGTTGTAAGCCCTCAAAAGTGCAACACCTGTGTCTAATTCTGTGCTTGTGGAAACTGTGGATTGTCCCTCAATACATTTTTCCTCTTATTCCATAGTAATAAGATTTCTAGCTGGACACATAGCTGCACAGAATGAAGACTATGTTTCCTAGCATCCCTTCAGCTTCTCTGGGGCACCTGAATAAATTCTGGGGAATGGACATATATAGAAGTAAGTGTTGTGTGGTTGCATCTTTTGCTTTTTTCTTTGGCTTATATTTTCCCTTATTTTTCATTCTCCTTTTCTGGCTGGGTGTTTGGCTGGGTATTTGTACAATGGCCAGAGCTTAGCCGTCTTGGGGGAACCTTGGGAATGGAGGCCCCACCTGAGCCTGAAGGAGCAACAAGGTCAAAGGGTCTGAAATTCCATGGAGGAGAATCCTGGAACTCAGGCCTGTAGGCTTTTAAATGAGAGAACATAAAACAAACAAACAAACAAAAACACCTTCTATTTCATTTAAGCAATGATTAGTTTTTATTTTTCTATTATTTCTGGTCAAACCCAGTCCTAATCCCTATTCTGCTATGGCATTAGAGCCTGGCACAGTGGCTGACATGTAGGGGGTGGTCAAAAACTGTTTGCAGCAATCTGGGGGCATTCCTGACACCTTCTCCTTCCCCCATATGCAAACCAACATCTCTTAAATCTATCTACTTGTCCTCATCTCCCTCCACTCATGTCAGCTGAAGCTGTCATCTTGTCTCGCCTAGACTACTCCAAAGCCTTCCAAATGGTCTATAACATCATGTCTTTTTCCATTAAAAACTTGCTTTGTGTTTCTTTTAGGAGAAATACCCAAATCCTTGACATAGGATATAGGCCTCATTTCACACCATTTTCAGTCTTGCTATATGAGTTCCCCATTTCCATCCTACCTCTACTGAGTTCACTTCTGGGAATCCTTCCCTTGATACTTCCTCAGGAAAGACTTCTTTCTCTGCAGAAAATCTCTCATTATCCTCTCATAGCATCATGTGTTTCTCTATCTCTGTAGTTGGCACAGCCTGTCTCTCCCACTAAATTGTAAATTCCAAGTAGGCAGTCATTGTGAATGTTTTGCATGCCATTATGTCCCCAGTTTCTAGTGTAGTGCCAGGTATATAGTAAATGCTTAAGAATATTTGCTGAATGAATGCATAATATTGCAAAAGCCATTGTTGGGATTTGGAAAAAGTGGGCTGGCAGTGACTGGGGTTTAAAAGACAGAAAGAGAGGGAGAAAGAGAGAAAAGAGGGACAGAGAAAAAGAAGATACTTCAAATGCCACAATATATTTTTTTATGGTTACCTTATAGAATAGCTATTTAGCTCATTAGATTAATCAAATCCTAAAATAATCTTACTCATGAGATTGGATGGATTAAGGGTTTGAAGCCCATGGTCTTCCCATCACTGTCCTGTGCCTGAAATTTAATACTTAGATCAGCAGTCCTAAAATTGATTCCAAGACCCCTGGTGGCCCTCAAGACCATTTCTGGGGAGTCCATGAGATCTTCCCTTTTCCACCCTGGATGAGCTGGAGTTTTTTCATATATTTCAGTCCAAACAACACACTGCAACAGATTGAATGCAAAAGCAGCTGTGAGACTCCAGCCATCTTACCATTAAACTAGATATTATAGTTTGAATGTCCTCTGCAAATCTCATGTTGCAATTTCATTGCCGATGTAATGGTATTTGGAGGTGGGGCCTTTAAGAGTTTATTAGATCATGAGGGCTCTCCCCTTGTGAATGGATTAATGCTCTTATTGTGGGAATGGGTAGTTATCTCAGGAACGGGCTCTTGATAAAAGGACGAAGTTTGCCTTCCAATTTTCTCTCTGTATCACATGCTTGCTTGCCCTTTCTGCCATGCAGGCTGCATCCAGAAGGCCCTCACTAGACACAATCCCTCGATCTTGGACTTTACAGTCTTCAGAACTGTGAGCCATCTAGATTTCTTTTCTTTTAAAATTATAATACATGGTCTGTAGTATAGTATTATCATAGCAGTAGAAACAAAATAAGATACTAGACAATAAAAAATCTGCAAAATTGTAAAACAATGCTATTTTTTTCACTAAATAGTTTCTTGTTTTGGAAAATATACGAATAGTTATTTTTAATAAAAATATGTTTTTTACATTAACATGTAATGATTTATCATTGCCATTTTAAAATGAATTCATAAAAAATCTTAAACATTTTTCAGTTTCCTTTCTAATACTATTGATGCTATCGATGGACATAATCCAAAGAACCAAAGCTCTTTGGGGGTCTCAATACTTTTTGAGAGTATAAAGGGGTCCTGAGACCAAAGTGTTTTTTTGTGAACTGCTCCGTTAAAGGACCATTTCTTTGATTTAAGACTTGATCTTCTCTCAAACTACAAATAAGTAGGAATGCAGCGGTAGAAAGAACCTAGACTTTTGTGGTCAGCTGATGTGGGCCGGAAAGTAGGTGCAGCCTCTAACTGGCTGTGTGAACTTGGGCAAGTCTGCTTACTTCTGAGAATCTCAGTTTTCTCTTTTTTAGTCTCAGGATAAAAACTCCTCAGTGAATTATTCTGAAAATAAAAGAAAAACATGTGAAAGCACCCAGCATAGTGCCGGTGCTTCATAGGTACATGTTTGGCATGCAGAAATATTAAATTTTATTGTCAACTATATGTAGGTATGTGTCTGTTAATCTTTTTTCAAATAGCTTTTAAGGGTGAGGGGGGGAGATGCAGGGGTGTATGGTAAAAGTTTAATAACTAGCTCCCTAGGAAAAAAAGAGCCCTGCTTTTTAGCATTTGCTGATTTCCATGGTGTAAATATTCCTACTTTGGCTGATTTCAATACCATTTTGGAAGAGATGGGCTCAAATCAGCTCTCACGAACAAGTATGAGACAGCTTCGATATGAAATGTTCTGCACCCTTGAGCAGGAAATCAGGAGAGAAGAGACACCTAGAAGAGAATAAGAATGTGGGGGCCTGAGGGCAAACTGTATGCTAATTCACTATTTTGCCTCAAGTCTGTCCGTTCTCACCCAGAGTTCCCAGTTTTCTTTTTGGTTGGATTGAATCCTTGAGGTCACCAAGATGGTACCATGAAGACTTGCATATCCAAGTTATCTGCCATAGACTCTCATAATTCCACCAGTAGAGTAACTATTTGGGGAGACATATTGCCTAGAGAACCTGGTTAAAATGAGGGACCATAGACAGTTCGGGTGTCCCCTGTGAACAGGCGTAATGCCCTGAAATGATGCTGCAGGGCAGTGGATCTCAAAGAGTGGTCCCCAGCACGGTGTTACCTGTTGTTAGAAATGGACATGATAAGATCCCATCCAGCTCTATCGAATTGTAAATTCTGGGGAAAGGGCCCAGCAATTTGAGTTTTAAATAGCCCTTCTGAATTCTATGCTATGTGTCCTTTAAAGAACCACTGGTACAGGGGAGATTTGGGGTCTTTGGAGGTGGGAAGACTGCAGTGTTTTGGAGCATGAAATATTTTGGGTGTCCTAAACATCCCAGGTGAGGCTGGGGCAAAGACAGTTTGCCACCGGGTCCCTGTCACTAAGCTGGCGCTTCCGTCCCTCAATCTCTATGGTATGTTGGCTGCTAAGAGCCCACAGATGTCCCCTTCACTGGAGAACTGCCAGAGCTGGCTCACAGTGGGTACAAAACCTTCCCCCATGCTTCAAAGTCAGACTAACTCTGTGATGCAGCTCATGTTCCCAGTGGGATAGACTGAAGCCAGTCTCTAGTTTACATTCTTGCTCACCTTTTCCCCCTGCCAGATTCTGCATCCCCTCTACTTCCTCCTAAAAGCACTCCCCACAAAAATCACCTTAGCATGAATCTTGGTCACAGGCTTCTAGGAAACCTGGCCTGAGACACTGGGTTTCAAAGTCAGAGAATTTTGGGTTTGTAGCTGAACTTCCCCAATTATTAATTCTATGACTAGTGAGTTAGGTAATCTCTCTGTGCCTTAGTTTCCTTATGTGTAAATGGAACTGATGATGCCCTCCTGGAGGGTTTGCTGTAGGAATTAAAGGGACACTGTGTACAAGTTCACAGCACAGGGTGTAGAAGGTTGTGTGAACTGCCCAGAGCCTCCTTTGATCTTTCATTGACTTGCCCTTTGGCCTTGGGCATGTTAATGTTTTCATGTTGTCTGTTTCCTTTGTGGGGACTCCCTGTGTGTCCAATACCAGGCTACCTTATCAATGACTGGAAATCAGAAATATCCGTCCTGGTGGTAAAGTACTTGGCACAATGTGAAGTGCAGTCAATAAAGCGTAATGGGCGCTAATTATATAACTGAGGGTGGAATTTCAGGAGAGGAGTATCTGGGAGTTCAGAGACCAGAAGAGATAGGTGTTCTGCCCAGGGCTTTCCCAGGAATTTTCCACCCAAGCAGTAAAGCAATGAACTTAAAGATCTGAGAAACTGCAATCTGGTTCTCCCCAAGTCTGAGGAGCTTGGTAAACCAGGAGGCAAAAAAGGGCAGGAAACAGTTGGAGCAAGTTCATGCCTATGGCCTGTATTTATCCAGAGCTCCTCCTCCTTGTCTTTGACATCTAACATCAGTTGTCTCCTTGTAGAGGTCTTCTCTGACTAGCCCATTGTAAGTACCCTCATCCATTCCAAGGCTCACTTTTATTGTTTTCCCAGCACTTACTACCCCCCAGGCATCTGCTTGTTCTAGGTGTTTGCTGATATGTGTACTGTCTGTCTCCTGCTAGAACTCCGGAGGGAGAATGAGGATAAGGGCTAAGTGTATACTGTTATCTGCTCTATTCCCACTGCACCCTCCGTCCTCAGTAGATACTTGGTGTTAGAGTCACTGGAATTCTCAAATCTTGCTGGCGAGAGGTGGAGGGATGAACACTTTGGAAATCTGTTGGCCGTGACACTGCAAGCTGAGCATGTGCCTTTCTATGACCCAGCCATTCCATTCCTTGGTATTTATCCACGGACACGCAAAGTTGTCCACCAAAAGACATGCGCCAGAATGTTCACAACAGCATTTTCTGTAATAGCCACAACGCTAAAAGCTACCCATATTTCCATCAAAATAGAATGGATAAACTGTGGTATATTCATACAAAGAAATACTAGACAGCAATGAGAAACAGCCATCTTCAACCACAGGCAAACACATGGATTGAATCTCACTAACATATTGAGGGAAAAGGAGCCAGACAGAAGAGAGCGGATTCTCTATGATTCCATTTATATAAAGTACAAAAACAGGCAAAACTAATCTTAGTGTTAGAAGGTGGGGCAGGGGCTGCCCCGCGGTGGGTGGAGGGTGGATGGGCGGGTGGCTGGAAGGAGCTGGGAGGGCACCGAGAGTGCTGCTCACGTTCTGTTTGCTAGTCTGGCTGCTGGTACACAGGTGTGCACAGTTTGTGAACCTGCATCAAACTGTGCACTGTGCACCTTTTAGATAGACCTTGTACTGCAATAAAATTGACATTAAAACAATTGCACGGGGTTTTGTGCAGGAAAGTGTAGATGCTCTCAACATTTAGCTTAAAAAAAGTAAAAGACATGCTAGGGAGCTCTGGGCCCCGGAATTGGGCACTGACTCTTGCAGAGATCGGCCCAGCCCCACCGTCCCGGCTTGCCCCGCAAGGGGCCCGGCTGGCGAGGGCGCACCCGCTGCCT
>VBSM01000813.1:10545781-10585783 GCA_008086735.1 Cheirogaleus medius | reverse complement strand
TAGACCAGATCTCACCAATGGTGCGGTCGGCCCGGCTGGTCGCCGGCTCTTATCACCCCAAGAGGCCACCAGGCCCGGTCACCAGGCCTTTGCACTGCCCAGCGCTGGAGCGGGCGACCAGAACCTTACAGACTCCGCGGAGGGCAGCGTCTCACCTCCTGTTTCGTCTCTGCTCTGTGCTCCGGGGAGGGGACAGAAGTCGGGTCCAGGAGAGGCGGGCATGTGCATTGTGGTGGGGGCCGGGGCGGGGGAAGGTGGCTGAGCAAGTGGCCGGAACAGCAGCAGCACATCCCAGGTTTCTTTCTGGCAACTTAAAAGTTTCACTTGCCTCTGCCCAACTCCCCTCCACCCCTCACCTCACCGTGCCAGGAAATCCCCCCTCTTCTGGGGTCCAGTGTGAGGGGAAAGTACAAAGACCAGACTGTCCACGAGGAGAGTTGGTTCTGCTTGGCCTTTCATTGTGAAGGCATCACCAAATAGCCACTGAATTTCTCACTCATCACGGAGCAGGGCATCCTATTTTGAGTTTCCTGAAGTGATTTTAATTTTCATCTGGGCAGCCAGCCAGTGATAACTTCTGGAAACACCAAGGACTAAAAAGAAAGGAGACTGCAGAAAGAAGCTGCTCACAGAATTTTTCTCAGGAGCTTGTCTCAGCTAATTTTCAAAGATCAGTAACCTATAAGTATTGCTTGCCCTGAAAAAATTTTTTACCAATATATCTCTTCCATTTTTATCCATTTCCTATACTTGGTTCTATTTTTACTTAGTCAGAGAAACGCCTGTATCATATACTCAGAATTTTCCCTTAATTACAAGTTT
Source organism: Cheirogaleus medius (assembly GCA_008086735.1). NCBI lineage: Eukaryota > Metazoa > Chordata > Mammalia > Primates > Cheirogaleidae > Cheirogaleus > Cheirogaleus medius. The sequence continues at coordinate 10,584,961 of VBSM01000813.1, read as the reverse complement.
CAAAAAAAAAAAAAAAAAGGAAAGGAAAGAAAAGAAAAGAAAAGACAAAATGGAAAGTGAACACTAGAAACTAGAAATTATTATAATGTTATTACTATGTAATGTCATTACATAAAAAGAAGGCTACTGAACTGACCTTTGGGAGAACCGTCTGAGGCCTCTCTCTGCCACTGATTTGCTAGTCAAGTTACCCTATTTTTCTGCCTCTGTTTCTTTAGTAAAATGTGGGTGTTATTATAGGTGACCCCAGATCTCAAAGTTTCTTTAGGGGGAAGATTAAAAAACTTGATTCAAATAAATGTCCATTAGCTATATAGTGCCATGTTTAATTCCCCTCCCTGTTTTAAGCTAAGGAGTAGATGTCTCAACATACATTTCCTCATCCTAAATCCCTTTGATCCTCTCATAATGCTCAAAGTGCACTGTTGATGTCTGGCAGGCTTTGTGTTCAGTTTGTACCATTTGCAAATGTAGTGAAGATTATAGTGCAATGGAGGGAAGAATGGCTGCAGGATTTCTTGGACCAGAGAATCTCACACTTCTCTTTCCATTTTCACTCTCATTAGCACACAACTTTTAAAAGTTGGCTTGGGTACAGCAACACTTTCACACATCCATACTAAAATCCATGCTAATCTTTCCCAAGGGATGTAATTCAATTGAATTGACATTCTAATAAAATACTGGCGAAGACACAATCACAGTTTCCCTGCGATGCATAATTAAAATAGCACTATGCAGTTGCTTACACTTCAGAAATAATGGCTTCCTACATATTGTTGGTTATGAAATTTCAGGGTTTTCTTCTCTGGATGTTAACAGAACATTTTAGTGCTATTCTTTGTAGCAAAGTGGGTTGTGATCTTAGTTTCATTGCCAGGAATGCACTAAAGCCTAAGCCTGCTTTCAGATTGGTCTTGGGTAGTTACTAATGCATCCAAACCTCCCTTCAAATTTGCATTTTCTGGTGGTGGATGACTGAGCACCTTTTCTACCTTCAAATCACTGGCACAGATGCACATTTGCTTGGGAGTGGTTTGAATCTACCATATACATTAGGGAAATCTTAACTATACTCTAAAAGACTAAAAAAAAAGGAGGCTTTACCTTGGATAATGAAACTCAGATTTTGCTGTTGTTTTTATTCCAAAATGTTTATAAAGAAACCCTGAATTAGTTAGCATTCTCATTGATAACACTCTACAGATGTACTATGCACTTTGTGTTTCTTCACTTCATTCGAAGCTTGTGGTTGCTAAATGATTGATACTCTAGGTTATGAATTAATCTATAGTCAAACAATCAATTTCACCATTGATAGTTTTTGATTTATGGCCAAGAAGGCCTGAAATTTTGATGAAGGAGCGGGGGGGTGGGGGGAAGTGGGTCCCTTTGTGGATTCCTACACGTTTTAGGCGAAGCTTGGGTAGTTGAGCCCCACCTATGTTATGAGTCATATTTAGCAGTGTCTTTAGCTAGATGTGCTCACTCATGAGAGATGACCTTATTGATACTGCACATTTGTAACATTAACAATCTCTGACTTGGGAATGAGGCCTGAGTCATAGAACACTTCAGAAAGTAGGTGAAGCTTATTACTGGAGCTGGGAAGGGCCACATCATTTATTGGGGCCCAAGTCAGTTAATCACCATTGACTCACACATGAACTCTAAACTAGCAACCTAGTAGTCTAGCAACCTTTGTAGTCTCCTACAAAGTAGAGATAGATCCTGGGTGCTCAAACTAGTGAGGAGGAGGAGGAGGATTGTACTAGGAAGTGTATTCTCCTGCAAACAGTAAGCTAGTATTTGTCTTCGAACAGAGCTGCATATTTCAGTAACCTGCTCTCAGACAGAATGAAACAAGATGGTGCTCACCACTCATGACCAGGAACCAAATAGGAAAGAATCCAAGTTCACTGTGTACAGGGCGTTCATGCTTAATAAAATCTATAAGTACTTTTATTGGGGTTCTTAGAATTAGAAAACTATACTTCTTATTTTGCCTTTATTTTTCTTTGGGATTTAAATGAAGCACTCCCTCTTTCCTGCCCCCTGAAAATTGGCAACCGCTTTTGCCTGTGTTAACAAAAAATAGGTTCAAGAGACAGAAGGGTCTCACATATATATGGGAGCTGTGCAGAGTGAACAGTATTGTAAGAAAATTCAGCTCAAGAGAGAAACTACGTGGAGATGTGAAAGAGCAAGGCTAAGCTAGACCTTTAATCAATTGAAAATATCGCATTTGTTTTACAGTGAGAACTGCCAACTCACCAGACCAAGAATGTTTTAAATGTGAATCCTAGCTCCCTACCAGCTGTTTTAATTAGGCAAGGTAGCTGTAGTAACAAATAGACCCCAAGATAAATAAAGGCACAAAGAACAGTCTAAGGAAGTTGTTCTTGGCTGGAGTATGGTGGTGGCTATCCTCCTTGATATTGCTATTCTGGGACTTTGGCTTCTCCCATGGGTCTGTGGCTCCTCCCTCTTCTAAGGGCTTATAATCTTGTGTACCCATGTGGAAGGGGAAAAGTAGGGTCAGGGGGGCACCAACATCTTGAAAGCTTTGAGCTGAAAGTGGCACATATGACTTTTGTTCGCCTTCTCTTAGCTAGACCCTAGCCATGTGCCCCATCTCCCTGTGAGAAAGCCTGGGGTATACAGCCTCGCTGTATGGCAGGGAAGAAGAGGAACTGGAGCTGCAATGGACAGCTAGCAGCCTGGGCCACACCATCCTGTTGTTCCAAATGTTTTAGTCACAATAGCTAATATTTATTAGTGCTTTCTTATTGCTAAAGACTGAATATATATATTTTTTACTCTTAGTCTTCACAACAACCCTATGAGGTAAGAAACATCATTCCTATTTTACGGATGGTGAAACTGAGGCTTGGAGAGTTTAAAAAAACTTGCAGGAAGCTGAAGAGCAAATGGAGAGTCAGGATTCACATTTAAAATGCTGTTTGGAGGGTCAGGATTCTTCTCTAAGCTAGAGAATTGGCCTGGACAGGAAAGCAGAGGCAACAGCTCACAAGTATCTTTCCCTCTTCTGCTAAGAACTGAACAACTGCTACCTCTGCCTCCTATGCCAAACCTCCGCTTGGAGATGCTGAGAAGAGAGAGACTGGTGGAAGAATTGGAGGAGGGAGGTGATTATATCACCTTAAATCTGTTTTTAAAATCTCCATTTTCAAAAGCTTTCTGTTTTTAACAATGCTTGACTCTGTGAGAGACACTAGGCCCTTTTTGGAGCCAGCAGAGCAACTTCTAACAGACTGGCTGGTGTGCTAAGGTAGCGATTGTATTTAAATTTCAGTATCAGTAACTCTAGCTGGAACCACCTAAAGCAAAAGGAAGGAAGGGGTTTCAGGGCACATTTTCACTCCTTCAACTGCCCTGGGAAATAATGGAAAGTTTTCTGTGATAGTTTATTTTGCAACTTGAAATTTTTCTCTCCTTTGAAACTTAAGGCATCCTGACAGAGCCATATTTTTGGACCAATACAGCAGCAAATTTATGAAGTGGAAAAGTGGAAGTTTTCATGGTATCATAAGCTCACTCACACTATATATGCATTTATTACTTACAATGCTCTTGATTTAATTTTCTTATAGAGCTGGTGTGCTAGGAGAAAACTACCTTTGGATTTTAGAGTTTTTGAAATTACGTAGCTGCTCATGGTGCTCATGTAACTTATTTACTCATTTATTAATATTTATATAGTATTTCTATGTCCTGAAAACAAACAAACAAAAAAATTAGAGTTTGAAAAGCTTCAAGTTTTATATGTACCCGGACATAGAAAGTTACAAAACATCCACTTCTAATTAAGCCAACGTTTTGAAATTTAGAAATTCTTTTAAACAAAGTCAGTATTTTGGATGATCATTTTAAATGAACAATGATACTTATATATCCATAAGCTATGAAATTCAATTACTGAATACATAGAAATGGGAACCAAAGTGTTCTTTGAAGGCAATTTTCTGAACTTCCCCATGGAGCTCTGTTTATCCTGACCTGGCAAGGCTGCTGCTGTATTTCAATTCAGGGCTTCTTTTGCATACAGAAGTACAGACTTGCTGAGCTGAGCCAAATCTGTCTATCCAATTACTGGGTAAGAGAGCTGACTGTAGCTTTAGGCAAAACCTGTAATCTGTAAAACTCTATAGTATCAGTGACAGCCTAATGAAAGGGAAGGACCAATAGAGTATGTATGTTACTTGAGTGATACACAGATGCATAGTTCTCTCTACAAATAACCCACTTCAAATCTAACACCAATGAGCAATGAAATATACAAAGCCTTGGAAAAAATATCATTTGCTATGTCTACAATAATTTTTAGACAGAATGGTTTACAAATGGAAATAAATTCTCAGCAATATATTGCAGATCACTTAGCTGAGTACTGGTTGAATGCTTTTATTATATTTACTAAAAATCTGATTTAGCAACTCTTGTCCTCAACATTTAACTATTTTAGTGACTTTATAACATTTGGTAAAACTACATTTTGCTACAAGTTACATTATTTGTAAAGAGAATGAACTCAAGGGTAAAATTTGATTACATTTTACAAACAAAATACAATAATGAATGTAATTTAATTTAAGTTACTCTCTATAAATACATAATGTTGAGTGAAGCCAGATACAAAATATGTACACACTGTATGATAACATATAAAATTCAAAGGCAGGCAAAAATGTGTTTATCCGTCATGTTAGAAGTCAGGAGAAGGAATATCTTTGGGAAGGAAGGAAGGCAGAGTGGTTGGGAGGAGTGGACAAAAGGAATTTTAGGGTGGTGATAATATTCTATTTTTTGACGTAGGTCCTAGTTATATTGGTATGTTCATTTTGTGATAATTCATTGAACTGTACACTTAGGATTTGTGTACTTTTTGGTATGTGTGTAATAAGCCAATTCAAAAATTAAAAAATGCTAATCTCTATAATGTGATTTTAATGTTTTAGGAAAGAAGAGATTAATAAATATGAGCATAGGTTGGACATTTTTGAGTCAAATATTAGCGTTGTAGTCACAAAAGAGCTAGTCAAAGATTTTTTTAAAAAAAGAAGTTCAAATTACTTCTCATTTTAGTTTTTAAAAATAATTTCATTTCTATGGAAAAAATGAAATTGATTTAATCTGTATTAGATTGCAATGGGAAAATGAATTCTTTTTCTCATGCATGGAAATATAGACAAGAATAAAATCAGGGCAGGGTATACTTAAGGAGATATTTTAATTCATGTTATCAGTATATCTTATAAGAAACCCAAAACCTCTGTAACGAGGTTTTGCTAGGCCCAGCATTTTTCGTGGTAATGAAGTTTCATGGCCATTATCATGATCATCTGGTAATCAATACCTGGGATATCTACTCCAGGAGAAATAAAAACCTTAGTAAAATGTTTCCATTTATAGGTTTGGGTTTTTTTGATAGGGGTGGGAACAGATAATAGATAACTTAGTAAATGTATGTTTCCATAGTTAAGCAGCCATATAATTTTTAATAAATTATAGCTTACTTTTGATATAATTTTTTATTTATTTTAATTTCTTTTAAAATAACAGCAGGAAATTTCATGTGAATTTAACCTTATTCCATAATGACAAAGTAGTAACTTAATGCTTTTATTCATTTCACTGCATTTATTGAGGTCTTTCTATTTGCCAGGCCACAGGGAAATGATGCAGGAAACATGGGCATTGTCCTCCACAAGCTTGTAGTCTAAGAGGAATATTTAATCATTCATTCATTATATGTCATTATTTTTAAAGCATCTACCATGTGCCAAGCTCTGTTCCAAGTGCTGAGGAGCTTGCAAAAGAGAGAAGAATATTTAAAAAACTCCTTGTCTTCTTGAGAGTTACATTCTACTAGGGGGAAACAAACAATGAACATGATATTTGAAGAGGTCTTCTTCAGATATTTCTATTTATGGATTTTACATAAATAGAAATATAGACACATTTATAAATATATTTAAATAGACTGTGTTTCCAGCAAATAGCATGTATTTGGATCTTGCTTTTTTATCTGGTGTGACAATTTCTACCTTTTGATTGGAGTGTTTAGTCCAGTTATGCTTTGCATTAGAACACATTTCTTACAAACCGGGGCACTCTCCTACATACTCACAATACCACCATCAAAATCAGGAGATTTGACATTGATTTATTACTGCCAACTAATCTTCAAACTTCAATCAAGTTTTGTCAGTTATCTCAATATTATCCTTAATAAAAAGCAAAAGGGTCCTTCTTAGTATCATGTGTTGCATTTACTTTTCATGTCCCTTTCAATTCTTCAGTCTTTCCTTGATTACCGTGACCTTGGCACTTTTGAAGATTAAAGGCCAACAGTTTTGTAGAATTGTCCTCCAATGTTCTTGTAATGTCTTCTCATATGGTTCAGATTATGCATCTTTGGCAAGAATGTGACAGAAGCAGTGCTGTGTCCTTCTCATTGTATTACATCAGGTGGCACACAATTTCAGTTTATCGCATTATTGATGATGTTCACACTGGCCACCTGATCAAGGTGCTGTCTGCCAGGCTTCTCTACTGTACACTCACTCTTTTCTCCTTCGTAATAAGTATTTTATGGGGATGTGCCTTGGAAGTGAGTGAATAGAGAGTCTTTTATGGAGATGTACTTAGGAACTGAGTTCCTCATAAACTTTGAATTTATTTGCTCATTTATTTATATCAGTATAGACTCCTGGTTTCAAGTTTTAGACAGTAGGTTGTAATCAAATGAGTGTCATTAATTTATTTTGCCACTTGAATTTATTTTTTCTGGCCCTCCAGCTGGCTTGTGAGTCCTTTTGACATGTCTACATCTTTCTTTGAGTACTTCCTTGCTTTCTGGTACAACAGAAGTTCCAGATTGATGTGTTACTTTCTCTGGCCCAGTCCCAGAATCAGTCATTTCCCTTTTTTCTTGAGTGGATGTCTTCTTCATTCCTCCTGGCCCTTGATTTCCCATGCTAGGCCCTCACCCTGGGTGGACCCTCCTCACCCTCTTTCATCGTTCCTCACATAGTTTCCATGCCTTCGTTCCCTTCTGCGGATGTGATTCTCACCCAGTATTGTTTGCCTGCAGTCTGAAGATCTTCCTTTCACGTTCCTTGTAGAGCAAAGCTGATGGTGGTAAATTCTCTCAGCATCTGCTCATCTTGGAATATTTTTAGTTTGCCTTCATTCTTAAAGGATATTCTTGCTAGATATATACTTCACGGGTGACAGCTTTTTCCTTTCGATGCTTTATAGATGTCGTAGCTCATAGCATTGTCTTCTGGCTTGCACTGCTTCAGGTGAGAAGTTGATAGTAATTCTTACCATCATTCCCCTGTATGTAATGATATGTAATGTCTCTTTTATTTTCTTTTTGGCTTCTTTAAATTTTTTCTCTTTGTCTCGGTTTTAACAATAGGTGATGTGGTGTCTATATGTAGTCTTCTTTTTTTCTTAATTGAGAAAAATTCTGCTTATAGTCACTTAGGATTTTTTTGTTGTTGTTGACAGTTTTGTTTTTTTCCTCAAAATTGGAAACACTTCAGCCATTATTTCTTCAAAAAAAAAAATTTGTTTTCTGTCACATCTCTCCCCTCCTTCTGCAACCCTGTCCGCATTTAGAGTCTGCTCGATATTTTCCCACAAGTCTCTGGCTGATCAGAACTCCCGTGGTTCCCAGCCCTGTGCATGCCAGAATCTCGGTTCAGCTTATCGTTCTCTGGTTCTTTTCTTCCACGCTTTCTGGAGTCTTGTCCTCACACACACAGCTTGGTGTTCAGTTAATGACTAAAGAGAATCCCTGAGAATTTCCTGGGAGCCCCTTCTCTGTGCAGCTTCCTCCTCTCCAACACTCTGTCAGGCACCTCAGCAGTTCTGATGTCGAGTCTCTCCTCATTTGGGCAAGATCACCATCTGCCATTCTCTGCTCGGTCTCTACCTACCCCTCTGCACCACCCCCAGCTGTCCCCGCTCCCCCATCCCCATTGCAGTTTGGAAAGTGCATCCAGGAGGAAAGCTAGGACTATTGTGGGGCTTCAGCCTAAAACCTGAAGGATTAGTGGGAGTTAATTGGGCAATGGGATAGGGTATGAAAGTGCCGGCATGTTTTCCAAGATATTGTAAAGAGACTATTTTAAAGACTCAATGAGAAGCATTAAGAGCATGCAGTGAGTTTGTCAGATACAAGTAGCTTCCTGTGGCCGGAGTAATGTGCAGTAAGGCAGAGGCCAAGTCACAGATGGCCACGCAGGCCAAATTAAGAGGTCTGCATTTTGACCCATGGGCCATGGAAACCGTTAAAGGATTTTAAACAAGTGTGAAACCTGATCATAACTTAACCTCTAAATTTCCATATCCATGTCTATAGAATGAGTATGCTGAAAATAATGGCATTTCATAAATGAGACTACTTTTTAAATAGGGGTTTCAAGTTTTGTATCCATATCAAAAGCCAGTGTCAATTGCCTAATATAAGAAGTCCTTGACAAGAGATTGTTTTTCAAACAAATTTGTGGACCACATATTTTCTGAGAGATAAAGTGATCTTGACATAATAAAAGGAAATTGATAGTGAAACTGAAAGCAAAACACAAGACTTCCGATTTCTCAGTCATTACTATTAAAAGATACAAAAAATTGAATTGTAACAGTGGATAGTCAATTGAATTACGATATTTGTGGGTACATAAAAATCTAGAGAGAGTGAATAAAATGTTTATACTGAAGGTTTGGTAGAATAACAAAAGAGAAAAAGAATGAAAAGAAGGTCAGCAAATAAAAAAATCAATTTCTTTATTTTCATGCCAGATGGCCCAGAAAGATAAAAAATGTTTCTCTATTTTTTTTGATATTATACTTTATTCAACTCAATTCAGCAAACATTTATTGGCTTTCATGGTAGGTATTAATACTAAGGGAGTAAAAAAAAAATGACTGTTTTCACACCACAGGCATTTATAAACTTTTGGGGACACAGATGCTTCTAATTATTTGTTACAAATGGCAGAATAAAATGAATGGCTTCCACCTTGAGCTGGGCGAGGAGTGAACATTTAACTATATTAAAAAGCACACAAAAATAAATGCTACAAGAGAGGTACAAATAAACTCCTATGGGAAACACAGGGTCAATAAATTCTGAATTGAGGAGACAGAACTTTGAAGAGAATGGTTTGGATTGTATCAAAGTGTCAAATGTTGTGTAGCTCTTGTATAGTTGGATAAGGTAGAAACTGTGATGCTAAATAAACATTTATTAATACATGAGTGATAATTTCTGAATCTACATTCCAATCCCGCCATGAGCTACAGATTGAATTTTCAAAGTGATTAACGGACAGGGCATATTTAGAAAATATCAAGTATTCTTGGGTGACTGTAGCTGAGGGCAACAAGGTGAGATATGTTTGGAGATGGTAGGAGATGTTGCTGCCCTGTCCAGATCTACTTTAGTGAGTCATGTACCTCTCCCCCAGCTGCAATGAGTGTTGGCTGCTAGCAAGAGCACAGCTGTGTCTTTTTTCAGAGAATGCCCTCAGCTGAATGGGAGTCCTCTCAACAGAAAGCTTAACTACCCGCCATCTTCAGCCCTCGGCCTGTGACTGACAGGCATATATAAAAGAGCAGGCTCCTTTGCCTCAGGATGGAATTAATCCTGTGGTACAGTTTGTACTCTGGAGGCCTCCACGGAATTCGGCTTAAGCTAGACCAGCCAAGACCATGTCCTTGCTTAGTTCCTTCCTTTGCCCTATTCTATTTTCCTTGGCCTCTTTTTTGGAGAGCACCCACTCCCCCAATACATCACATGTACCTGAAACCCTGTCTCAGTTTCAACTTGGAAGCAGTTGGAGCTAAGATGGATTGAACTGGAAAGGTAAGTAGAATCAGACTGGGGAGAGTCTCGATTGCCATTTTAAGTTTAGATTTTGTTTTCTGGGCAGTAGGGAACTGATAAGTGAGGGCTTTTTTTTTTTAATTTTTCTGCATTTTGTGTATTTTACTTAACATTATATCTTGGAAATTTTCCCATTTCAATACACATAACTCTGCTTCACTCTGTTTAAGTGTTGTGTGGTATTCCATAACCCAGTGCTGGAAAGATATGGAAAGAACCTGTGTGTTCATCAGTAGGGGAATGGTTAACCATGGCAAACAATGGAGCAATAAAACAACCTTTGTGCAAACCTTTGCGCCTCGTGGAAACGTTCCTTTGAGGAGGATACCAAGAAGCAGAAGAGTGGAGTGAAGGAATGCATTTAAATTTTCCGAGGGCTTTTGATTGGGAGGAGGACTTGATCTTTGGAAAGATAACTCTGACAGCAATTTAAATGAAAATGAGATGAAAATAGTGAAGAAGTAGAATTTTTAGGATTTGACTAAAGACTAGATGTGAGATAGGAGGGAAAAAGAGAAGTCTTGAAATTTTCAGTGAGATTTGTTGAATTTGAGGTCCCAAAAGAAAACCAATATGAAAATGTACAGCAAGCAGTTGGAAATTCAACCTGTAGCTCATGGCGGGATTGGAATGTAGATTCAGAAATTATCACTCATGAAATTAATAAATGTTTATCTAGCATCACTGTTTTACAAACACAAAGACAAATTAGAGATTGTGGAAGGCAGAGATGTTACAAATATTTCAATAGCAGGGATTAATTGTGTAATACACTTAAATACAAGATGGTAGTGGGATAATTTATTAGAACAAATAGACAATTCACTAAAGAGGTATAAGCTAAACATCCAAAATCAATGGCTTCCTTCTGCACCCACAATAAATACTTAAAAAGTGAAATGAGAATTATCCTGTTCACATTGACCACAAAAAGTATCAAATATCTAAGAATAAATTTAACTAGAAAGATACAAGACCTTTTTGAAAAAAGTCTATAAGGCGTTACAGAGAGATGTAAAAGAAGATCTGAATAAGTGTATAGGCAAAGCATACTCCTAGATAGGAAGGCCATATTGGAACAATGCCAATCTTTTCCAAACTGATCTCTTAAATTCAATGTAACTCCAATCAGTAGGCCAATGGAATTTTGGGAAAGCTTGGCAAATTGATTCAAATATTTCTGTAAAAAAATTTTCCTGTGAGAAAATAGACAATATTTTGAAAACGAAGAATGAGTATGGCAATTGCCCTCCTGGATAGTATAGAAAACAAGAACTTTACTATGAAGTTTATGATGCTGGCATGGAAACAGACAAATAATTTCAGGCAATAGTATAACAAGTCCTACACAGATCCAAAAATGTATAGGAATTGAATATATCAAAAATTTGCCTCAAATAAGTGAGGAAAGGACAGATTATTCAATAAATCATGTAAGGATATTAGGTACTTTGGAAAGAAAATAAATGTACATCCCTCACCTACAAGACACATAAATATATTGCATGTGTATTATGTATCTGCTATAATAATATATTATTAACTTGGATAAGAAAATGCCTTCTTAAACAAGATATGAAATCTAGAACCCATAAAAATATGACTATATGAAGTTTAAAATTTCTGTACTGTTATAAACTGGTATAGAAAGATAAGCAACAAATTGGGAAAATATGTGCAACTCATCTAGTAGACCAATGGTTAATATAGTTACTATTCGAAGAGCTTCTATGCAGCAATAAAAATGGGCAGACCAAAAATAGAAATGGCCAATAAACACATGAAAAAAACCTCAATTTCATTCATAATTACCGAATTAAAAGTTACAATAAAGATACCATTTTTTTCTATTAGATTGGCACTTGGTCAAAATATATCTTTAGAATTAGCCATTTGTTAAATGTAATACACATATACGCTTTTACCTGTTTATTATTATTTGAGTTTGTTTACTCTATTTTTGCCTGTAAAAGTGATAAATTCTGTTATTTTATCAAATAGATCAAAGTTTGCCTATGTGACTTCTGGGTTTCTACCTGTTTTCTTTTAGTTATTTTGAAATTTCATTAAAAATATTTAAATGTTTTATTGTTCTAGAATTAATTTCATTATAAGAAATTAAGTGGTAATCCTGCTAAGTTTTCCAATTATTACTCTATTCTTCAGATACCTTCTTTTAAATAATCCGTCTTTATTCCATTGGCTAAAATTGTCATCTTTATCATAGACTAAATCCCTTTATGTATTTGGGTTTATTTCTAGATTCCATCTGTTTCATTTTATGAATGTTCACTCCTCTCCCAGTATAACACTATTTTAAATATAATGATTTAAAATTTTAAAAAATGCTGATAGTGCTTGTCTTTTCTCATTATTTTTCTCTTTTCAAGTTTCTCTTAGCTATTTTCACATATTCATTTTTCCACAGGAACTTTGGAGTTATCCAGCTTTTCTTGAACCTTGTTCCTCTCAACTGCAAACCTTTTTAGTGATTTTGATTGGGATCCCATTACATTTAGAGATTCAATTATTGAGATTGCTTTACATTTTTGACATTTCTTATCCAAAATCAAGATATATCTTCCCTTATTTGTCACTTTTATGGCCCTTAGCAGAAGCTCAAGGTTTTCTTTTGTTTCCTTTTTTGGGGTATGTATATGTTCTACATATGTCTTTTGAAATTTATTCATAGGCTGTTGCTATTAGAGATAGTACTTTTAAATCCATTATATTGTCTACCTGGTTATTGTTGGTATAAAAAAGCTATTGATTTTTGTATAATTATCTTGTAACTACCTTACTGGGTTCCTGCTGGGATCTTTCTAGCCATAGGTTTTTGCTTTTTGTTGGTGGTGGTTTTTTAACATGTGAGTTTTTCAAGCTTCAAAGATCAGATAAATTAAGTCTATTTAAATGGTTTTGAAACAAAAGGAAGAAACAATATCCAAATCCCATTTGCAAAGCCAGCAAACACTATTTCATAGATAGTCCCTCCAAAGGAAACCACAGATCAGTCTTGTTTGTGAAAATTATGCAAATCTACTGAAGAAAATCTTATTGTTCTAAGTTTCTTCCTTCATTTGATACTCTTAAATTTTTCATGCATACTGGCTTGTCATCTGCAGATGACAAGTTCACCTTCCTTCTTATACTGATACCTTATACTTCTTTTGTCTAAATACATTGTTTGGTACTTTGTGAACAATGGGCAACTGGAATTGCTTTTCTTGTTCCTGACAGCAAAGAAAATTTTTCTTATTTTTCTCTATTAAGCATGATGCTGAGATGAATATTAGTATTATGTCAAGAAAGTATTATCCATTCGTACTTTGCTTAGAGTTCTTTTTAGGTAGGAAGGCAATTTGAATTTTATAAAAGGTCTTATTTGGCATCATTTGAAGCAATGGTTAGAATTTTTCCTTTTCCTATTAGTGCCATTTTAAAGCAATAAAGTTCTTTATATTGAATTATTTCTGCACTTTTATATCTCTCTTATTTTTCTATTATATTTACTCATAGTTTATTTAGTATTTTTGCATAATTTCCATAAGGGAGATTGATCTAATGTTTCTTTTTGGTGAGTTATCAGTGTCAGGTTTCTTATCAATATTTTGCTGGCTTAAAAAAAGGCATTTGGAAGGTTTATTTTTTATGTTTTGGAACAATTTAAATAGACTCACTAAAGGTAAAATGGTTGACTTTGGGTGTGGGCTGATCAGTGATTTTTCTTTCTAGTTTTCTAAGTTTGGGAAATTTTAAAACATATTGAATACAAGAAAAATAAAGCAAGGAGAGAAGGGAAGAGAATAGGGAAGGGGGAAGATAGTTTCTACAGGACGGATGGTAGTTAGTAAAAACTGACAGCAGGAGGATGATTTAGGCAACTGCTATAAAAGTCCAGGAAAGAAACGATAAGGATATATATTAAGGCAATGACCAAAAAAGGAGGGGATGAATAGAGTTGGTAATTAAAGCCTTGAAGGTGGATGAAATAGCATAGGGAGAACTTGTGGAGATAACAGCGAAAGTAGAGCTTCAGTGAGAACCTTAGGACAGGGCTGAGTACATAAACAGCGCTCAACGGTTATGTGTGGTGTGTATGAGTAAATAAACCTAAGTAAGATGTGACTAGCAGCCCAAGTCTCAGCAAAACACACTGAGGGGGAGTGATCAGAGAAGTTGGAAGAAAAGTGAGAAGACACATTGACCTGAGCCAAGAAAGAAGGGAGCTTCCGGAAAGAGAAGATGATCCTTAGGGTGAAATGCCGCATAGAGATCTTTTAGGGTTAGCGGATCATTGGCATCTTCTGAGAGAGCAGTTTTAAGAGAATAGCAGGGACCAAAACATCAGTGAGTGAGGGAGTGGGTGGGAGAGGGGGAGAGATTTTCAAAATAAATTAAGTGAAGGGAAAAAGAGACAGAAGTGTAACTTAAGTAGCATTAGGTGGAGGGGAATTTTTTCATAAAGAGAAAGAATTGCAGAGCAAGGGGAAAGACCCTACATTCTTGGCTAAGAAGACTGGTTTCCTGTTGCTTTGGATTTTTTTGGTGACCATAATTGCCAATTAGAAAGTCATTTATATATTTCATTATTACACTGGATCCAGGTGAATCAGTAAGATGACAAGAATAACTAAGGAATACATTTTGTTTTTTTTTCAGAATCTAAAAAAGGTCTCCATTTCAGTCCAAAATATCAGGGAAACAGTTATTTCTGGGCTTTGTAGAATTCTGATGGTAGGCAGTCTATTTACTGGTGCACCCTTTATTTCTGTTTCTATTTTTTTCAAGTGGTACCAACTGTGGAAAGGTTACATTACCCCCTCTAAAATAAATGGTACCTAATCTGCATAACTTAAAGTTGAGCATTCACTCGCCTTATTGAGAAGGGAAAACAAAAAGAGGCATGGCTGTTTTGCTCTTGGAGGGCTAAGTTCTCCAGCAACTGTGCCAAAGTTCATTTTGCCAGTTCCTTGTAAAGTGGCAGGCCTTATCTTGGCCTCTCATTCTGAAAGTGCCCTGTCTTTGGAAGTTGGCACGCACATCGCTTGGGGAAGTGTAGCTCTGGTCATCGACCTTGCTTAGGTTCCTAGAAGACCTTAGTTTGCTTTGAAAACAACTGGGAAAAGGCTAAATCTGCACTCCAGTATTTTCAGATCTTCACAAACACCAACAGCTATTTTTTGGGTATTACTTATGTTTTGTAGTTGATCATGTCCTATAGGTTTCAGTTGCTGTTTTTCCGAAAAGGTACAGTGATTCTGTAATCCTGTGTAATCACTGTGAACATATTATTCCTTGTATTGTATATCTTATTTCCAGGAAGCACCAGACATGAAACATATATGATAGTTGTGACATTTTGCAATGTCAAAATAACAGAATCACATTCAGGAGCAAACATTTAAAGAAATTGTATGTGAATCAAAATATTAACTATTTTCAGTGATGATGTTTAACTCATCTTTCCTTTGCAAAGATAAACAGTAAACTCAATTTTAGGTTCAAACTGTTCCTTGTGAGGATTTTTAATTTTTAAAAGCATATACCTTCCCATCACTATGACCTAAATGAAGACTTTATAAAGATTTAGATTTTTTTTTACCAAAGACATCTAATTAATAGAATATTGATAAGCTTCATTTGGGGTATAAATATTGGTAATTAGCAATTTGTCAAAATTTTGATAAAAGCCGGGAATTTACAGTTCTACACTAACATTTTCACTACCAAGACAATTTTGTAAACAGATGTGTTCCAGTGTCACACTTTACTCTCAGAAACATGGTTTGAGAGTAGAAGTACTAAAGGGGCCGAGGAGATAGATTCCAGGAGGTCTTAGGACATGGCTGAGTCCTCTTTCCTCCTCTTCAGAGTCTGGGGGACTGTGTCTTGTTTGGACTTGGTCAGGAGGGTTTCTGGATTGCTGGTCCCAAAAGGCCTGTTGTATATTTAACACATGGCTACACAGGGGCATCCTCCTGACTCCAAGGTAATGGGCACCTGAGTCTTGGGAGCAGGCCTGCCCATTTGGAAACGGGGCAGTGCAGCTCACAGAGGTGGTCCTTGGCCATCTGAGAATGGCATGTATCTGAGACAAGGCCCATGGCCTTTCCTTGTGCTGAGCCATTACTGTTACCACACTAAAAAGAAGACTGGGATTTCCCCTGACTCACTCTTCTCCAGGAGGGCTTTGTTAAAGACTTTGTTGCAACAGTTTTGTTTGTGAAGATACTTCTGTACTTACCAGCCAAGCAGAATTAAACAATCAATCCTGTAAGTATGCATCAACAACCAAGGCCTTGTCCTGTAAAAGAATGGGAACATTTGTTCCTCTAGTCTACATTTCTGAACAAGTGCCTACTATGAGCAAGGACAAGTTAAAGTTGCAGAAAAACACAATGATGAACTGTAAGAGGCATTAAGAGGAAAGGAAAGAGAGCTATAGTTACTGAACATACTAAGTTCCAAGAACTTTATGTTTACATAATCAACATATTTAATATCTTATTTAATCCTCTGTGCAATCATGAGAAGCAAATATTATCGTCCCTTTTTTATACAAGAGAAAAATTGGGGGTCAGAGAGCTTAAGATTTAAAATAGTAGAGTCACCATTTTTCTCAACTTCGACACATCTGTGAGATATAGTTCAATGGATTACTTAATAGCCCTTCCTGAGCCTCTTCTACAGAGGTTGGAAGTCTAGCACTTATTTTCCCAGCCACTTTTGCATCTAGGACTAGTCACGTGACCTGACCTAGTAATGGATATATAAGAGGAAATCTGGTGTTGGGGCCTCTTAAAAGCTATTGCAAATGCTTTCTGTAAAGAGCCAGATGGTAAATATTTTTGGCTTGTGCATCATACAGTCTCTGTTACAACTCTCAACTCTGCCCTTGTTGAGTAAAAGCAGCAGTAGACATTATAACAAATGGGTGTGTGTGTGTGTGTGTGTGTGTGTTTTCCAAAAAAGCTTTATTGGCAAAGAACAGGCAGTGGGTCATATTTGGTCTGCTGGCTACACAGTTATCCTTTGGTATATGTAGGAGGGGGGGATTGGTTCCAGGACCACCCACCTATGCAAAAATCTGTGCATATTCAAGTCCCATCATCGTGGTAGCAGTGGTGGTGGTAGTAGTAGTAGTAGTCAGTCCTGTGAAACTGTGAATACAAGAAGTGAGCATATGAGCTAGTTTTGAATCTGAATACTGTATTTTCAATCCTTGTTTGGTTGAAAAAAAAATCAGCATATAAGTAGACCTGCACAGTTCAAACCCGTGTTCTTCAAAGGTCAACTGGAGTTTGCTGACCCCTGGTTTAGAGTAATAGCAAAATATTGTTGAAGAAAATAAATTGTTTTTTCATTTCTGCCCACTCAATATTGCCATCACACAGTGCCATTTGAGCAGTTAGTAAAACATGCTCCATGTAAAAACCAAAGCGATCTTTTGAAAGTACAAATTATATCAAATCACTCTCCCAACTAAAACATTTTCTTGCCTTATAGGCCCCTAGTCATATACCAGGACTCAATTCAAGTATTTTATCCCCCTGGGAAGTCTTCCCCTATCACTCAAGATAACTTATACCCCAACCTCATTATTCTCTCTCAAAGCATTATGATATTTTTCCTTCTTAACACCAACAGAACTGTTTGTGACATTATAGTGAAATAATCACATGCAAATGAAGCAAGTAGTGAGAGGTGGATTCTCACATGATCTTGTTAGCGCCACCTTGGGGGAGAGATTTAAGCCACACAGAAAAGAAGACAGAGGGAGAGAAGTTTGAGCTATGCAAAAGGGGTATATGAGCCAGTCTGTGAACCTGGAGATGGTGAGACTTGTTTCTCGGATGACAAAGCCATGTCTTACCTGTTGAGGCAGATTAAGCAAGAAGCTAATGATTTGTAGAGGGGTTTCAGAGTGTGACAGAACTGGGTTTTCTTGTTTACTCATGGCCAACATTTGTACATTAGCTTGGAACTAGAGCAATTGGAGCAGCTTGATATTTAGGTTATATTCCCTCTTCCAGAAGGAAGGAAAGAAGGGAGGGAGATAGGGGAAGAATATTACCCATTATTCTTACCCAGTGATAACCACTGTTAACATTTTGGTATATATATACTTTTATATTTCTTTCCAACTCTCAGATGTATTAGAGATAGAAATTTGTGTTAGACATGGAAATTAGAATTGATGTTAAATTATATTTAATGAATAGTGCCAATAGTTCTAGAATATGCTTTATTAAACATCCAATTAACCTTCACATATTATATTTTATTTATAAAAGGAAGGTTTTGGACTAGACAGTAAAAGAAATAGTAAGGGATTTTCACCTTATTTTATAAAAAGGCTCACAGATATTAAGTGACTTGCTTGAAATCACAGACTTAGCAAATTGTAGAACAGACTTGAACTCAAGGTGTGGGTCTCCAAATTTCATACCTTTAGTGAGCTGGAAAGTATCACAAAATTCAGTGTTCTTCAAGCTTGATTACTTATTGATGTTAAATTATATTTAATGAATAGTGCCAATAGTTCTAGAATATACTTTTCTAGTCATGCAGTCTTCACATTTTTTCAACTTTGGTGTTGAGAACCACTGTTCTAGCTCTAAAATGTGAAGATTGCATGATTAGAAAAGTAATGCAGCTTTAGGTCTAGAAAGCATTTCTGTTATTGATTGGCAAGTGGGTAGAATATGTAAAGTCCATAAGCTTTAATTCATCTCACACAAAAGTGCTTATATTTTTCTAAAGATCTTTGAGGATACTAAGTGTGCCTTCCACTAGTCTATCATTTCTGGATGCCTGAGTATTAACACCTATCCCCTGGTGATTACCTCGTCAAGCCAATCCATGCGTTATATTGTCCTCTTTGAACACTTACCTTTTAAGATTCCAGAAAGTTTTCCAAAAAAACAAATTGTGAAAATTTTACTAGCGATCTCAATCTTCAGAATCAATGGGGTGTTACTTGTCAACCTAAATAACAAGCAGAGAGACCCTCTAAAAGAAAAGATATTTATTTGGAAATAGAGCACTGCAATGGGGATACACGTGCTGTAGTTAACTATGTGCATATTCAGGGAGGTGAAAGAATACAAAGGTTTTAAAGGAAAAAATGAGGATCACATAATTGATTTGAAATAATTTTTCTTGGCCACAATGATCAATAATAAGGGCAACACCAGTCTGAGGCTGGACAGGCAGTTGCTGGGGAGATGTCCTTGTAGAAGTATTTTTTGTGTTAGGTTGCAATGGACTTCATGCAAGGTTGTGGTTTTTGCAGTCTTTGGGGACAGCTTTTGTTAGCGGGCATACAAGCATGAGAACCCTTTCTTCATGGCCTTCCCTGGCTTTATTTATCAGGGTTTTCTTAACATTAGTGACTCCATTTTGATTCTGAGAACTTTCACACACTCTTCCTTTCCCCTCAGACTGTGTCTTGTCTTACCCTTGAAAACCATTTAAGACCCTTGAAAACATGTTCTGAAGTGTCGATGGGAGATGGGTTGAGGAGACGGGGTTAAGGGATTCAGTGTCTACTCTTCTTTAGAAAGATGACTGAAGGGAACAGACATATAAGATCCTCGTCTTTCATATGAGATTTGCAAAACTGATGCTCTTTGGCTCCTTGGCTTTTCAGACTCTTTCCACATTGAAGAGACTGTGGCCTCTTCTTACATTTAGGATGTCTCCTGTCTGTCAAGAGTATGTTAGGGTTTTCCTAAAGCTCAATAAATACTAGTTGAATATTGAATGATGGTGATGGATGAGAGACAAATGCTATTTTTTTTTTCTGTATATAATCTTTCCTTCTTTTTGGGGAAGTGGGGTTTTCTCTACAGACTTTGAGGAATATAAAGCTATTTATTCCATCACGAACTCCTGTCATAGACAGGAAACTATGGGGAAATTTGTTGTCTCTGGGAAGAAGGAGCATTGATTAGAAGACATGAAACTAAATTTATGATCGCTAGAAAACATTTTTATTCCTTTAAAGTAGATACTAGTTGAAGTTTATGCCTGCAGGAGAATCAGGATTTTAAAAACAATATGAGAAGTAGAATTTTTTTTCTTATAGCAATTACAGATTGGAGACATAAGACAAAAATGCATGTCTATTTATATATTTTAAAAATCACATATTTTGAAAATGTGGAGCATTTTAATTTCCTCTCCCATGAAAAAACTGAGAATGCTAGCACATCTATAAAGGATGGTTCAAGGCACACGTATGAGGTTGGACTATACCCCCTAAATTTCATGTCCTTCCCAGAACCTCAGAATGTGAACTTATTTGGAAATTGGATTGTTACAGATTTAATTAGTTAAGATAGGGTCGTAATGGAGTAAGGTGGACCCTTAACCTAACATAGTTGGTGTCCTTATAAAAAGAGAATAGACACAGAGGTATCATGGCCATGTGGGGTGGAGACTGGGATTATGGTGCCAGAAACCAAGGAATGCCTAGGGCTACGAGAAGCTGGAATAAGCAAGGGAGAATTCTCCCCAACAGGATTCCGAGGGAGCATGGCCCTGCCACCACCTTGATTTCAGACTTCTAGCCTCTCAAACTGAGAGAGAATAGATGTCACTATTGTTTCAAGCCATCCTAGTTTGTGGTACTTTGTTATGGCAGCCCTAAGCAACTAATACAGTGTGTAATCATAATGTATATATTTTAAAAGTCATGGCAAATTTCTAAATATTGATAGATTAGCTGTGATCTATCAATAAAATATTTTATTGCCTATAAAACTGACAAATGTGTGGACTACAGAGATACACAGAAAATTCTTTGCTAAATAATAAATAGCAATCACATGGTATGTGCACAATGATTCCAATCATATAGGAACCACAAATGTATACAATAGAGGTTTAGAATAAGACTTTATTCTTCCAGGTAAATGGAAGATGGTAAGGATTTCTTGTTACTGTTTATTTTTATAAAAGGAATAAATATTTTATATAAAAACTTTAAAACAATGAGTCACAAAAATAGTTTGACATAAAAGTCACTTTTAATGGACTTAAATTGAAATCGAACCAAATTTGTTTTACACATGTGACTTGAATTTTTCTCCTTCATTGTTGATCTTAAGCCTGAACTGGCAGTATATTTTGTAAAATGAGATAAGTGGTCCTTTAGAGAATAAGTCCTTATGGAAGATCTATAGCTTATTTCAACTCTCTAAAATGTTGAACTTCCTGCTAACTAAAGCTAAAACAGACTCAACAACAACAATAAAAAGTGGAGTTATGGCTAAGCAATTTAGGAACCAACAGGCATAGAATGCAGCTCTTTCTATTTGGTTTTGTAGAATCTAACTATAATTAATACTTCAGGCCCACAAAATGAGCGGGATGGAGGGCCTGGCTTCTGGAGAAATATTTGCAGTGAAAGTTAAGAAGCTGGTGAAACCGCTTATTAAACTAACCCATCCCATATAAATACCATAGTCCAAGTAGTGATGAAATCTTGTTGGAAGCCTCCAAGAGATACTTCAGAGCCAGAGTCAGTTTTCATTATACAACTGGAGTTGGCTCTTTTTCAGGCCAGCTGACCTCTTTGTGCAAGAGTATGGCCTTCTGGCTTCTCTAAAAATAAATATTTGCTCCTCTCTTGACAAAGCCATTTTTGGATATCAATTTTTCATTTTGGTAAATCACAGTGGTATCAATGAATGGCAAGTGTGGAAGAATTAAAATATAATCGATCTCAATAAGGAATCTTTGCATTATTGACGATACTTATGTGAAATGCAGTTGCCATATATTCATAGAGCAAAACAAGAAATCATTCTTTAAGTGAACCACGAATTAAGAATCAATTTACAAGATTGGTTGCACCTGCTTCTCCAGACCACTAGTATTTAAAGCAACAGGCTCTTTCTGAGTTTTCTAAGATTTTTCTACCTGACAACTGGAAGAACATGGATGTTTGGGAGTTACAGCATAAACTATTTACGCTATAACTAATAGTTAATAGTTTTCCAAGAAAAATGCCATCAGGGAGAGAAGTAATTAAAAGCAAAGGGTATTGTGGTTGTTGTTGTAAATTTGATCTTCATGTCCTGCTTGAGAGGGAATCTGAATGGCAGGGTTTGGGAATCATCATTGCAACCGTCTTATGGATTCATCTTGGTCAAATCTCTTAGAGATGGTCTTAGAAAAAGAAAGCACAGAAAAAATAAATAAAGCACCATAGAGACAAAATTATTCATATATGTTTGTACAGATTTAGCCTCAATTTCTAATATATGAATGAAAAGAGTGGACTCGGAACTTTCCCAATATGAAGGTCTCAACAGGACACTAGTTCTTTGGGTGATTTAGACTCTTGGGTGGCATACATATTCTGGGAGCCCTTGCTGGAACTGTTTTGCCCACAGGAACTGAGGGAGGCCCATTAATAGGAAGTTCTGAATCTAAAGATTAACAATCCTCCCTCTATACAGAGAGGAATCTAACCATCATAAAAGAGACATTTTCTAGGTAGAAATGCAATCTCGAAATTAGAATTCTTGTTATGAGAATATACAATTGTATTTTTCATTCAAATAGTTCTAGAAAGAGATATGTAATGTTAAGGTAATCTTCCAGGCCTTTTACCTAATGTTAAGCTGACTGTTATATTTCTGATGTTATTTTCTTCTTTTTTCTAACTAGGCTAGATGTTCCCAAAAATACAAAGATAAAGAAAAGAAGATCTCCTGCACTTGCCCGATGCCTTGTGTATAATGACCTCAGTGATTATATTTTCTCATTTAAAGATGTTATTGCTTAAGTGGTGTCACCTTTGGCAAATGACAGTAACTGGGACTTTAAGATTGTGTTCTTTTAAGAAGGGTAATTTTATTGGACTGCCAGTAGAGATTGTTTGAAATGGACAATTTCTAGACTTTTACATATTCTTCCCAGTCATAGCTAGAGCATGAAAAATGGCCATTTCCTGTTAGTATTTTGCAACCAAAGGAATTTTAATATTTTCCTTTATTGTCAATTGCTATAAAAGATAATTTTGGAACATCTAAGTGCTACTAATTTGAGATCTGAAAATTCCAAATGAATCTTATTGAAAGCTAAGAAATACATAATTTTTAGGTTCTTTCTGAGGTTTATGGAGCTCTATTGATGTCTACCTTGACTAACAGCCTCTATGAGGGGACAAAAACCAATACATATACTTCTGACAAAGAAGTAGATTTTAAATGAGATGATGTTATTGATTGGTCCTACTTCGGAGTATATAATTCTCCTCATCTCCAATGTTCAAAAAGATAAAAGTTACCTAGGAAACGGCATCTTGTCATTTAAGTCAAACTTAAGAATTTTCTTATTCTCTTACTCTAAATAATTCTTGAACAATAACTATTTTCACATCTTTGGTTGGTCTACAAGGCAAAACATCATAAGTAATGAATGTGTACAGACCAAATGATTCTGTCCAAAAATGGCATATCTTTAGCGCTAGTGAACACTATCGATATTTTACAAACAAAAGGTATCTGAAAATAAACAACTGTCAAATATGAAGTAACTGTTCTAAGTGGATTTTGTGAGGCGAAGGGATACAGAGCTATCCCAGGCTAACATTCTCACGTTGCATGTGAGAAATTTCAAGTTCATCATTAGCTAGTCCCATGCCGAACTGTAACGATGATGAAATGATAATGCCAATTATTAAGGGTATGAACCAAACAATGTGTTTTCCAGGCATTATGTTAGTTAATCTTCCTTCAAGCCTTGAGAAGACTAAATAATATCTTCAGCAGAAGTAGAGAATCACAGATAATTATTATTCGTTTTACTCTAAAACATAAATGTCACTGAATTAGGGAATCCTGAAAATGAAACTAGATTAAAGCTCAAGAAAATATGTAATGAATGATCACCCGTATAGCCACCCTTCTAGTTTGTTCTATGATTTGCTGCACGGATGCTGTCGAGTGTCCAGGGTTCTGCAGTGAATTTGAACTGGTGTCAAATACTGAGGAAATGTGAGTGAGCAACTTCCAAGCTAATTTTCATAAATGAGGACATATTTTAAAATGAATCATCACCACATTAAAATAATTTATATTTACATCCTGTCTCCTCCTTCCACCCTTCCTCATCGTCTAATGCATCATATGCTTTTTAGATTTGAACAGTAATTTCACTAGGTAGACAGCTTATTTAATTTGAAGCTACCTAGTACATTCTTCCTACTTGACTCAATATAGCAGCTAACAGTAAACGGGAGCTTCAACTAGAGTGACTACTGCATGCTAGTGATTCATGGAACCAGGCACTCTCCTAACTACAAGTATTATCCCGTTTAATACGCACAGCAACCCCATGAGGTTGATGCTATCATTATTGCTGTTTTGTAGTTGAGGAAACAGAGTCTCAAAGAATGTAAATAACTAGCACAAGGTCATAAAGTCAGGAAAATGTGGAGATCCAATATTTTAAATCTATTCTGCTTAACTTCTCAATCTGAGATCTAACCTCGCATCATATCTTTGCAAACAATACATGTAGTTTCTGATGCCTCTGGATGTTCCTTGCTCATAGCATCTTGTTCTTTATTTCATGGTCTTGATATCTTCTCTCATGTCTCTGATGATTATCAGTAGTAACTTTTTGGAGTTGTCATTTTCTTGCAGTCTCTGTTTCTTCCAGTTTAATCTTTTTGGTAGTTTTTGTCTAGCTTTCATGTTACAGCAGAGGTTTTTAATACTAGTTATAATCAGAATCACCCAGGAGCTTTATAAAAATGCTGATGTAACTTAGGCCCACCATAGACAATCAAATGCAAACTCTTCTATTGGGGCATATTTCTTCAAGGCTTACCAGTTGATTCTAACGTTCAGTTCAGGGGAAATCCTTGGATGTCCATATGTCTTTATTTAAGAGTAGAAGACTAAAAAGCTGATTTGAAAACTCAGGCCCAGATGGCTTAATTGGCGAATTCTATTGAACATTTAAAAAAGAAGTCATAAAATCTTTCAGAAAGTAGAGGATGATAGCCCTATTCCACTTATTTTTATGAGATCAGTATCACCCTGATACCTTGCTTTATACATAAGCATTAAAAATATACATTTGAAAAAAGAAGATATAAATGCATACATACACATATATCAGTATCCCTTGTGAACATAAATAACAAAGATTCTTAATTGAATGTTAGCAAATAAGTTCCAGGAATGCAAAGCTGATATAACATTTGAAAATCAATAAATGTAATTTACCATATTAACAGAATAAAAGAGAAAAAAATGATCATTTCAATAGATACAGGAAAATGTTTGAAAAAATTCAATATCATTTCAAAATATTTTATCAAAGCAGAAACAATGGGCATTTCCTCAATCTGCAAAAGGCTATATATGAAAAACTATGGCTAACATCATATTTAATGTTGATGGATTAAATACTTGCTAAGATCAGGAACAAAACAAGGATGCTGATTCTTACCACTTATATTCAACATTGTACTGAAGAGCCTAGCCTTTGCAATTAGGCAAGAAAGGAAATAAATGAAAATTAAAAAGGAAATAAAACTCTCTTCAGGGATGACATGAATGGTTATGTAGAATATTCTAAGGAATCTATAAAAAACTACAATTGTTAAAACAATTGTTAAAATAATTTAGAGAGTTCACAGGCTACAAGGTCAATATACAAAAGGCAATTGCTTTTTTATGGTACTAAAAGCTAACTGTAAGCTCTTGGCATGAGAGTGGGGTCAGTTAGCATTTAGTTTCAGTGTAGGATAATCTGCTTGGTTGGTTGTTGGAACAATCCATTATCAATATTTTATATCTTTATTCTTGGGCTGGTTAGATTCCTCTGAGAAGAGTTTTCCAATCTTCTGCCTGCAGGGTAAAGGCTTACATGCCAATGTTCTGATGGTTGGAAATTTCAGCATTCACTAAGCATATATTCACTTAATATCCATTTTTGGTTCAAAGATTATACTTTCAACTATGCCTGGCTTTCCTAATACACAGGACTTCTGTTTACCCTCTATAGAGAATAAACTTACAGTCTTTTGCTAGGGTGAAGTAAGAGTTTTTACTTAGTGGCATGGAGCAATGGAGAGGTTCTGAGAGAGTAACTGTTTCTTACAATGCTTTTACACAATCATTTTGATTTTAAGTCCCTACTTCCTTTTCCCTATTCCAAATGTGCCTGTTGCTGCCAGTCTCTGAGTCTGTTGAGAATTCCGTGGTATAGAAGGTGGGTACTCAGCATTTCTTGCAACTACTCAGGATTTGGACCTGCTAGATTGATGATGGCTCATAACCTGCTTTCTAGCTTACAATATTTTTATTGCTGTTCTCTCTTCTGTTTTGCCCATTCTTGTATGTCTTTTTAAGAAGTCCCTTTATCATCTTTTCCTTAAAAATACCAAATGGATATTTCATGTGAAATTGAAATATCAAGATCACTGGCTTGATATTCTAAAGAAATGGCTTATTTTATAAAAACTTAAGCTATACGGTACTTTATATTAATAGGAATACATTATATTTATATAAGGGAAGAACAATTGAGTATCTTATTTGTAGAATGTGGAGTAACAATGTTTTCGATAGCAAATTCCATTTTGGACTAGACAGTTTTATTCTTTCTTTTCTTTCTTTCTTTCTTTTTCAAAAAAAAAAAAACTCTATTCAAATAACCAAAATAGGAACTGGTTTGCTCAGTATCAGTGAGGTACTTTTCACTTCGTTCTGCCTCTCACATAAACCATGCATGTGTACCTTACATTTTCATGGCAATTGGAAAGATTTTTGGAGTAATTGTAGCCATGGCCCCGAGGAAGTGGAAAACTACATTTTATATGCAGTGCTAATTAGTTCAACAAACCTTAATTAAGTACTTACCATGTGGCAGGCACTGTTCCTGCCGCTGGATTACAGAAGTACACAAAATAGACCCAAATCTCTGTCCCTCTGAGGATTCTGTTCTAGTCAGTCAATTTCTGGTGTTATTAAATAAAATGAGCGTGAAGGGCACGATAAGAGCTCCTTCAGTGAGTTCTGTGGAATAGGCTATTAGATCTATGGTACTTCTTATGGTACTGCTGTCTATGTTCTTGCTTTCTGCAGTAGGTATGATTAGCAAATTGGATTCTAATTTAACCGGGTCATTTTTTTGTTGCTCTTGTTTGTTCATTATAGCAACTCTTTCTAAAGATAATTTGAGACAGATTTCCAAGATAAATATAAAATGATAAAACAAACGAAAGTGAGTCTTAGAACTGAAGCAGAGTGAGAATATGAGTAGGAAAATAGAACAAAGCTAAGAATGACCACAGTGTACAAAATGCATGTAGTGAAATGCTTTTCCTTGCTAAACATGGGTCACACGCTTGCCTGTGTGTGTGTGTGTGTGTGTGTGTGTGTTTTGTAGGCTCCTTAAAGATCACTTCTTAAAATGTTCTTAAAGAACACTATCTTGAAGTGTTCTTAAAGAACACTATCAATCTTCATATATTAAAAAAAGAAAACTCCAGTGATTTAGGTGATATAAAAGTACAGAAAGTTCTCCTATGGGTTTTCATGAGAAGATCTTTGTTGGGAAATGCAGCAAAAATTGTTACAAAAAATAGCAATCATGAGTTCCACTGAATTATTTGTTTTATATTTCTGTGTAGTCCAACCGTATTAGCACAAAGCATAAGTTAGTAAGAGTTATTATACTAGAAATCTAAATTAAGAAAATTCTAGAAAATCTCAAATAGCTTTACTTAAAAATATGTGAATTTTACATTCTCTATACAGTTATAATAAAGCTACTAACATTTGCAGTTTACAAAATTCTTCCACACATTCTTTTCCAAAACAACTTTCAGGCAGATAGCATCATTATCATCATTTTAATGCTAAGTGAATCATACATGTTCAATAACTTACCCAAAATCTTCTAGTCAGGGAATGGAAAAACCAATATTAGAAAAGGTTTTTGTCTCTAAATCTTGTCTTCTTAACAGCTACCAATTCCTTATTTTGCTACATCTACATGATCAAGAAAGTGCTAACATATACAGTTTTTAAAAAATGCTTTTAGTTACAACATACAAACTGTAAAGAGCATAATATGCACTAATATTAAGTACATAGATTGATAACATTTTCCTGTGTAAACGCTTATGTAACAACTGTCTAAATCAAGATACAGATCTTTCCAGCACCTCAGAAGTTTCTCTTGTGTCCCTTCTTGGTCAACATTCATCCTCCTAGAGGTAATCAATATTCTGGTTTATATTTTTATTAATTAGTTTTAGAAGTGCTTGAACTTCATGTCAATGGAATCATATTGTATGTATGCTTATGTTCCGGCTTCTTCTGTTCATTATATCTGTGAGAATCATATATGATGTGTGTATAAATAGTTGGTTCTTGTTTTTTTAAAACAGCTTTTATGGCATCTATTTCACTCACCATAAAATTCACACATTTAAAGTACACAGTTTAGCAATTTCTAGTGTATTCAAAGAGTTGTGAAATTATCACAAAAATATAATTTTAAAACATTTTTACACCCTAAAATAAATCCCATACAAATTAGCGGTCATTCCCCTTTCCTGTCTAATCTCCCCCCCACAAACCTGCCCTAGTCCTGGGCACCCACTAATCTACTTTCTGTTTATATATTTGCTTATTTTGGACCTTTTACATAAATGGAATCATACAATACATAGTCCTTTGTGACTGGTTTCTTTCACTTACTGTAATGCTTTTAAGATTTACCCTTGTTGTAGCATGTATCAGTATTTCATATTTTTATTGCTGAATAATATTCTATTTTGTGAATATACCACATTTTGTTTATACATTCATTAGTTGATAGACATCTGGGTTGTTTCCACTTTTTGGCTATTGTAAATAATGTTGCTATGCACGTTCTTGTACAAACTTTTGTGTGGACATATGTTCTCATTTCTTTAGGGTTCATACCTAGGAGTGCAATTGCTGGGTCATTATCTATGTTTATCATTTTTAAGAACTGCCAAACTGTTTTCTACAGTGGTTTCACCATTGTACGTTCCCACTAGCAATGTCCGAGTGTTTCAACTTCTCCATGTGCACACCAACACTAGATATTGTCCATCTTTTTTCATTATAACTATCCTAGTGAGTATGAGGGGATATCTCATTGTGGTTTTGATTTATATTTCCCTAATGACTAATGATGAGCATTTTTCTATGTGGTTTATTGCCTACTTTTGTACCTTCTTTGGAGAAATGTTTGTTTAAATCATTTATGTATTTTGAAAATTGGTAATTAAAAAATTATTTGTCTTTTTATTATTGATTTGCATATATTCTGGATGCAAGTCTCTTTTGGGTAGATGATTTGCAAATATTCTCTTTCATTCTGTGTGCTGTCCTTTCACTTTATTGATAGTGTTTTTGATACACCAAAATTTCAAATTTAATGAAGTTCAATTTATCTATTTTTTCTTTAGTTACTGTGCTTTTTGTTTTGTATCTAAGAAATCATTGCTTAATTCAAGTCACAAAGATTTGCTCTGATATTGTCTTCTAAGAGTTTTATAGTTTTAGTTAACATATTTAGGCATATGACCCATTTTGAGTTAATTTTGGTGTAAGGTGTGAAGTAGAGGTCCACATTTTTTCAATGTAGATATCAATATTTCCAAATAACATTTATTGGAAAGATAATTCTTTTGCCAGTGATTTATCTTGGCACCCTTATGGAAAATCAATTGAACATAAATGTAAAGATTTATCTCTGGATTCTCAATTCTATTCCATTGAACTTTGTCTTTTTTAATGGTAGTACCACACTGTCTTGATTACTATAGCTTTGAAGTAGGTTTTAAAATCAGAAAGGATGAGTCCTTTAACTTTATCCCTTTTTGAGATTGTTTTAGCTATTCTGGTTCCCTTATATTTCCATATAAATGATAAGATAAGATTGTCAATGTTTTCAAAAGATGCAGCTGGGATTTTGAAAGGGTTTACATTGAATCTGTAGATCAAAACAGGGAGTATTTCCATCTTAATAACGTTAAGTTTTATGATATGTGAACGCGGGTGTCTTTCCATTTATTTGTATCTTCTTTCATTTCTTTCAATAATCTTTTATAGTTTTTATGTGTATGCCTTGCATTTCTTTTGTTAAGTTTATTCCTATGTATTTTATTTCATTCCTTTTGTTATTATTGCAAATGGGATTTTTAAAAAAATTAATTTTTGGATTGTTTATTGCTATTGTATGGAAATATTATTGATTTTTAAAAATATTTATCTTGTGTACAGCCACATTGCTAAACTTGTTCATTACTAGTTTTTAGTTTGATATAATATTCCATTGTTCTCTTTTATCCTATTAAGGGACATTTGGATTCTTCCCAGTTTATCCTGAATAATGCTACTATGAACAATTTAGAACATGATTTTTGGTGAACATAGACACTCATTTATCTTGCATATATACTTTTAAGTGAAATTTCTGCATCATACCAAGGGCATATGTTTAGCTTTAGTAAACATTGCAAGTCAGTTTAGATGATTTGCTTTTGTTTCTGTACTTTGACTAAATTGACAGTTAGACTTAATTTACAATGACTTGTCTTTATTTGTATTAGTGATTAATTGGTATTTATCAAAATTGAAGACATGGAAAAGACTCCAAATGACTGGATTAATGTGATGAGTCTTAAGGTGTGAGATCGATAGGAGGGTGAAAGGAAGAATCAGAATATGGGGAGGAGAATGTGTAGCCTAAAAGAGCATATTCAGTAGATTTTGTTTTTCTAATGTAAACAATAGAAAGTAAAAATTGAAAACTTTTTTTCAGGGTGAGAAAGACTGACTTAGTTGTCATTTATAGACATAGCTAAAACAGAAATAACACACC
This sequence comes from Cheirogaleus medius, assembly GCA_008086735.1. Taxonomy (NCBI): domain Eukaryota; kingdom Metazoa; phylum Chordata; class Mammalia; order Primates; family Cheirogaleidae; genus Cheirogaleus; species Cheirogaleus medius. The sequence continues at coordinate 10,554,138 of VBSM01000813.1, read as the reverse complement.
AGCTCCTTCCCACCTGCCTAATTTTAGAGGTCAGTTCTTTCCTCTGCTTTATAGCTAAATCTCACCTGAAATCTAGTCTTAAAATGCTACATGAAAAATAGTTTAAAAAACAAAGTAATTTAACCTAAATATAAAGAAATAAGTTTAGAGAAGTAATTTAAATACGATTTTTTCCCCTACATTATACCTCCTGTCTGATGGAAGGAAACAGAAAAATGTAAAAAAAATTAATTCTTTCATTAACCAAAGAATGATGGTAAAGTTAACTTTTTCTTGCTTGAAAAAAATCCTAGCCTATTTGAGGGAACCTTTAATAGGTTACCCAAACTCTTTTTACATGAGAAATAAGAAAAAAAATCATGAAAATGTATTTAAACGTTGATTTAACTAAAAATAGGTAAAACTATACATTTCAACATTGGCAGGATTTCGGCTCTTAATGAGAAATGAAAAGGAAGCCAAATTTGAAGAAAAATTGTTAAGTATATTTAAAGTTTGGGTAATTTATTTTGTGGGCACTTTATAGAACATTTTGATTTTGTATTTTTGGATACAGATGATGGATCATAAAGTTCTTTCTTTTAAAAGTCAGCATAGTTAAATGATTTAAAAGTTTTTTTAATTTAAGGGCATTATTTTTATTAACATTATTTATATTCTGTTTTCTTTCTGTATTTTTCTACATTTCTTTTTATAACACTTTTTTGGTTATTTTAATATCTGTGTTCATAACTTTTTCTAATATGCTGACTCCATAGTTTTGTTACCCTCCTCATTTCCCAACAACTTCCCTAGGCTCTTCATTGCACCTGGGACTGGAAAGATTTCTTGCTTTTAAATTCTGCTTTTGGACCATGACAGCTCTTCATCTCTCTTATTGTTACTCTTACAGAATCTGCTCTTCTCTCTCATTAAAAAACTTCCCCTCTCATATTTCCCACTCTTCTATTACCTACCAGAGCCTTCTACTTCTTTGGTAAATCATCATAATTAAAGTTCTTGACAGCATCACAGAAATACTCCCTAGTTTGACTTTCTAGCTTGTGGGTTTTGCTAATTTCAACGTTTGGTGAACACCAAAATCAGAAGCTGTCACTTCTGGAAACTGAATTTTCCTGGAGGAGGTCATATAGTAATTACAATTGACTTAGTACTCCAGGAGGAAGTCATATGGTTTTTCTGATTGACTTCTTTTGTCCATAGGGCCTCACTGTTCCCATAGAACATGACTCACTTGACAGTTTACTGTCCACTTAATCTCCAGCAGGGGCTATTTCAGTCTTCCAATTTTAACTCCTAATTCCCACGTGGGTCCTCTCTGTACTTTCCCCTAATAATGAGATTCATCAACTTGCCTCCTCTCTTTCCCCAAATCTCTTCACCTATGCTCCCATTCTTTCCCTTTTGTAACTATCAATTTTTCCTTCCCAGGTTTGTTCCCACATAGGTACCTTTGATCCCATTTGTATATTTTGAATCCTGCTCTATCACTTACCTTTCTTCCATGGTCAATTTCTTGAACTCACTCCTTTCTCAAAGGAAATATGCCTTTCTCTAAGCCAGTTATTCTCAATTAGAGGTGACTTTACTTCTCAGAGGATGTTTGGAAATGTCTAGAGATATTTTTGCTTGTCACAACTGTTGGGGGTGTGTGCTGCTGTCATTTATTAGTTAGAGGCCAGAGATGCTGCTCAGCATCCTCCAGTGCACAGGGCAGACTCCCATAACAAAGAATTATCCAGCCCCAAATGTCAGCAGTTCTATGGTGGAAGAACCCTGCTCTAAGGTTGAGTCAAGCCCAACTTTTGCTTCTTCAAGAAATTAAAGTAATATAGTCTTATAGTTTTTATGACTATGTTTACTTCTTTGAGTTCTTCCTTCATTTGTCTTCTACTTTTTCACTAGCAAACTTCTAGAGTGGAAGTTACTACTTGCAGGCTTAATTTCCTTACTTTCCACTCATGTCATTGAAAAACAGATGAAAATGATAAAACTTGTTACCCATCAGAAATTATTAAGGTCTTTAACAGGCTCACCTTTTTCTCCTCATTTCCTCACAGTAACCTCGGGAGCAAAGAAAGCAGATGGAAACACTTCTCTCATCTCTGCTTGTGAATTGATTTTAAGCAACAGAAGCCAATGACCATGAATTTAGGTACTTCTTGAAATGTGTTCTTTGTTAAGGTGAATAAGAAATTATCCATGCTGATTTTTGTGCTGAGAAATCCTCAACAATAACTTCCTGAAATTAATATTCTTGAAGATACATTTAAAATTCAATTGTGAAAAATAATTTTCTAAAATACATGACTATTTGTCCGCAATAATAGAATCAATTAAAAAATAGTCAGGTTGCTTATACAGATGGAGCCAAATTTGTAAGCTCTGTTCTCAGTGTGATCCCTTCAATGGAAACCAATGTGCTCCTTGAAAATGTCAACAGATGCTGCACAGTTCATGAAGAAATCTTGCCCCAAACATTTGCTTTCTGGTTTTCTCAGTGTTTAATAGGACACATATTTTTTGAATTTTAATTTTAGTTTTAAATTTTTTGTTTAAGAATATTATGAGGGTACAGATGTTTTGGTTACATAGATTGCTTTTGTACTGCTTGAGGTAAACTTATAAGTGTGCCCATCTCCTGGACAGTGTACATTGTACCCATTAGATATGATTTCACCCATCTCCCTCCTCCCCCTGCCGAACTTATTTGACTTCTGTTGAGTTTTACTTTCATCTGTGCCCATGAGTGCTATTGAGTTAGTTCCAATTTAATACTGAGTACAAGTGGTGTTTATTTTTCCATTCTTGGATACTTCACTTAGGAGAATGGTCTCCCGTTCCATTCAGATTGTTATGAAAGGTATTCACTTTTATGGGTGAGTAGTACTCCATGGTATACATATACCACATTTATTAATCCACTCATGAACTGATGGACACTTGGGTTGATTCCATATCTTTGTGATTGTGAATTGCGCTGCAATAAACAACCAAGTGCAAGCATCTTTTTGATAAAATAAATCTTTTTCCTTTGGGTAAATACCCAGTAGTGGGATTTCTGGATCAAATGGTAGGTCTAATTTTAGTTCTTTGAGGAATCTTCACACTATTCTCCATAGAGGTTGTACTATTAAATAGTTTGCAGTCCTACCAGGAGTGTATAAGTGTTTCTTTCTCTCCACATTCATGCCAGTATCTATTGTTTTGGGACTTTCTGATTAAAGCCATTCTCACTGGGGTTAGGTGATATCGCATTGTGGTTTTGACTTGCATTTCCCTGATGATTAGTGATGTTGAGCATTTTTTCATGTTTATTGGCCATTTGTCTATCTTATTTTGGAAAGCTTCTGTTCATGTCTTCTGCTCACTTTTTAATGGGGTTATTTGATTTTTTATTGCTGATTTCCTTGAGGTCTCTGTAGATTCTGGTTATTAGCCCTTTATAAGATGTACAGCATGTGAATATTTTCTTCCATTCTGTAGGTTGTCCATTTGCTCTGTTGATTGTTTTCTTGGCTGTGCAGAAGCTTTTTAATTTAATCTAGCCACATTTATTTATTTTTGTTGTTGTTGTGATTGCATTGATGTCTTCTTCATAACTTCTTTGCCTAGGTCAATATCTAGAAGAGTTTTTCTAACATTTTCATCTAGAATTCTTATGGTTTCATGTCTTATATTTAAGGCTGTTATCCATCTTAAATTAATTTTAGTGAGTGGTGAGAGATATGGATTGTGTTTCAATCTTCTACATGTGGCTATCTAATTTTCCCAGCACAAGTCCCAGGCTAGATGGTTACACAGCCAAATTTTATTAGACCTACAAAGAAGAATTGGTACCAATACTGCAGAAATTATTTCATAACATCAAGAAGGAAGGAATCTTCCCCCACTCATTCTATTAAGCCAGTATCATCTTGATGCCAAAGCCAGGAAAAGACACAACAACAACAACAAAACAAAATCTATGGCCCAACATCCCTTATGAATATAGATGCATAAATTCTCAATAAAATTCTAGCAAACTGAATTTAGCTGCACATCAAAAAAATAATCCACCATTACCAAGTGGGCTTCATCCCAGGGATGCAAGGATGGTTCAATATATGTAAATCAATAAATGTGATTCACCACATAAACAGAAGCAAAAACAAAGACCATATGATCATCTCCATAGATGCAGAAAAATCATTTGACAAAAATTCAGCACCCTTTTATGATAAGAACTCTCAACAAAATAGGCATAGATGTAACTAACATACCTCACAATTATAAAAGTCATAAATGAGAAACCCACAGCCAATATACTACTGAATGAGGAAAAATTGAAAGCATTCATTCTTAGAGCTGGAACTAGACAAGAGTGCCCACTGTCAACCACTATTATTCAACATATTGCTGGAAGTCCTTGCCAAACCAATCAGGCAATAGAAGGAAATCAAGGGTATCCAAATGGGGAAAGGAGAGGTCAAATTATTGCTCTTTGCTGATTATATGATCTTATATCTAGAAAACCCCAAAGACTCTGCCAAGAGACTCCTTAAAGTGGTAAATAAATTCAGCAAAATCTCAGGTTACAAAATCAATGTACACATTTGTATAGCATTTCTATATACCAACATCAGTCAAACTGAGAACCAATCAGAGACTCAATAACTTTTACAATAGCAACAAAGAATAAAGTATCTAGGAATGTATTTAATCAAGGAGGTAAAAGACTTCTATATGGAGAACTGTGAATCACTGAGGAAGGAAATCACAGAGGATGTAAACAAGTGCAAAAACATATCATGCTTATGGATCGGCAGAATCAACATTGTTAAAATGTCCATACTGCCCAAAGTGATTTACATATTCAATGCAATCCCCATCAAAATACCAATGTCATTTTTCACAGATCTAGAAAAAATAATTCTATGCTTCATTTGGAACCAGAAAAGAGTCCAAATAGCTAAAGCAAACTTAAGCAAAAGGAGCAAATCTGGAGGTGTCACCCTGCCAGACTTTAAGCTATACTACAAGGCTATAGTAACCAAAACAACATGGCACTTGCACAAAAATATAGATATAGACCAATGGGACAGAACAGAGAACTCAGATATAAAACCATTCACATATTGCCATCTGATCTTTGATAAAGCAGATAACAATTTACACTGGGGAAAATAATCCCTATTTAATAGGATATTTTGAACACATGAAAAACTACAAATTTTGAGTAAAATGAAAAAGAACCCTAAATTCCTCCTCTACCCTGTAATTATCATAGCCAGTTGGAAGAGTTGCTCAGAATACTCTGAACTCAAGAATTAAATTCTTAGTTTACTTCCTGGAGTAAAAATGATGAAACATCATAGGGCAAAACTCTGGATAAAGTCCTTTGTCCTAAAGATAAACAGTAGCTGGCAAGGTTGGATTTGTCTTTCGCAGATTTTTTTCTTATAATTTTCAGCTCTATCCAGAAACTACTGTCATACAAATCAAACTCTGCAATGAAAATGAAACTTGTGATGAAGTTAGGGGCTTTGTGTTTAGTTATTTTTAAACATGCAATGAAGACTGCTGCATTAGTTTTTTAAAAAATTAATCATCAACTTATTAATATTTGTTTTCACTAAAGAAGGCCCTTGAGAGCATTCCCTTAGGAAAATAAACAGACTTACCAGAGATTTAGAGACCTTTCCTGTCTATTTTATGACTCAATGGGCTTGAACTCTTACCAAGGGGCGACAGTGAAATTTCTACCAAAAGTAACCTGAACATAAACAATCAAACTCTATTACATTCATTTTATTTTTCTAAACTGGAAGTCAATCTAACAGCATCTTATTTATTAGCCAATGACATAGGTAGGAAAAATTTTTAGGACAAGGTGCCTGACTTGGTTAGTGGAAGAGTCAAGAGCAGAGGTATGAGCTTGGAAGTATTTCAAGACTAGGAGTCAAACCCTCATCCTAAAAGTGACACATGCCATTAGTATTGGTAGATTTGGATAATTTCCCCATATATAGAAATATCTTAATTTGCAATCTCATCTTCTAGAAAATTGGCACATAAGTCTTTGTACTCTTTTCAAGGAATTTGTTCAGAAATTGAGAATATCTATAATGAATGAGAATATCTATTATGGATGCCTTTAAGCCATTTACCATAGCTATTCAAAAAAGGAGTGATAAAATTTATAGACGACAATTTCAGTTCTAAATTATTCATTTTTAAATATTCAAAATCAAGAAGATAAAAAAAGGAAAGCAGCTAGAGAAATTCAACAGAATTCTTGTTTGACAGTAATTGGAAACCAGTGATTGGAAGCAGTTGGTGCAATATGTTCTACAAAGGGATTTTTAAAAAAATTTCTTTTGGTTGCTTTCAGAGCTCTTCCTTTCAATACTGCTTAAGGAAACACAAGTGTCAAAATGGTGCTGAAGTACTTTCCTAACTGGAGGAAAAAAGTTTTGAAAAGAGAGCTGCATTTTAAATGGACTAAATTGTATCTTATTCAAATTTCATTTAATCGAAAAGAATCCTCTCATTGTTCATATAGGGTCTGAATTTTTTTTCTGATGATAAAAAATGACTTCAGAATAAAATACAATTGGTGAGCGTGGTTCAAGGATTTTCCAGTTTGTTCATATTGTATGTATGATTAAAGAGTTAACATTTCTTATTTGGAGTTTATGAGCCAGAATCCTAGCAGAAAACAAATGGCACCTTCTACAGATATAATTGAAGAGTTTAATGAAGGGACTATTTGTAAACTTGTGGGCAGGGTTAATGGGAACAAAACAGAATTCAAAGCATCAAGATACTAGCAACAGCTGGAAGCCTATATTGTTCCCAGGACTGAAGGACCCATCAGAGAAAGCTGTTAAGAGAACCTGGAGATAAGAGCTGTGCAAGTTCTGCTGGACAGAAACTGCAATACTAGGTTGAGAGACACACCTGATGGCAAACACATGGTCCCTCAGTGAGAAAGTGGGGGATAAGTGGTTGAACCACTCTCTCCTGTCTTCTCATCCCTTTCCTGCTCTGTATGCAGGGGCTGACTAGTGTAAGCTCTGCCTCCCAGGGTCCAAGCTGGCCTCCTCTTGGTTGGGTCAGTTGGAAGCACTAGTGGGAGTTTGGAGGGTAGGAGGAAGGGAGAAGCCATAGTGTTTTCCCTCTCCCTCTCCGTCTCCTTCACCATACCAGCACCTGCTGGTCAGGTACACCAGGGTTCCAGCTACTGCCCATGATTCTTTCCCCTGGGCTCTGGCCATACCACCTTTTCCCACTTAGAAGTGGGAATGGGTTTTCTCTGATGCTAATCTTTGGGTTGGCTCACTGTCCCATCTTTCCGCTTAGCTCTTCTTTCACCTTTAAAACCAATTCATAGCTTAAATTACCCCATTTTAAAAACTAAAAATGGTTTATATTTCCCTATTTGATCCTGACAGATGTTTTATATTTTATAATTGTTGCTTTGAGTATCATCTTATTTTTCATTATAGTATCTATAATGTATGTCTTATTTATTTCATTATTGCTTGTATAGATTTTATATCTGCCACACTGGCTGTACTCTGTTTAATTTAAATGTTTATTTATTGTTTTCTGTTTTCAATGTAGATAATCATATCTTGAAAAAATACTTATAACTCTATTTCTTTTGCTTTGCATATACTATTGGAAAACACCTAAAGTCCTATGTTCAATGGTAGTGGTGACAGCATCATTCTTTTTTTAAGCATAATTTTAATTGGAATGTATTTATAGTTTTTCCATTTTGATATAATGTTTGATATGGTTTTTACATATATAGATGTTTGTAAATTTGGGAAGTTTCTATTTCTAGTTTTCTGAGTGTTTTCATTAAAAATTATTGATGAATCTTTATTATTACTTTTTAAGCATATATTGAATCATAGTTTTTGAATCATATTTTGAATCATAATTGAATCATATTTTTTTCCTCTTTTGATTCCTTAATGTGGTATGTCACATGGATAGATTTCCTGATTTGAAACTTTCTTGTCTTACTTGGACAAATCCTGCTTATTCAAGATTTTTTTCTTTTACAACATTTTTTATTACATTAGCTAACAGATTTTGTTTTATGTACCTATCATTTCTATCATCTATTTAAGTAACTTGGATTAAATCCATGTTCATAGGGAAGAGGGTATTTAATTATCCTTTGTCTGCATTCTTTCTTATTAAGTTTTTCAAAATTCTAATTTTTGGTTTTGATAATCTTCTCTGTTTCTGTGTATTCTATTCCTTTAATTATTTCACTTATCTTTATTAGTACTTCTAGTTTTTTTGGATTTGCTTTATTGTTCTTTTTCCCAATCTCCTTCATTATTCGTTTTTTTCAA
>VBSM01000813.1:10525727-10545681 GCA_008086735.1 Cheirogaleus medius | reverse complement strand
GGCCTCCCAGAGAGCTAGGATTACAGGCGTGAGCCACCGCGCCCGGCCATTTTTCAATATTTTTTATTTTCTGTTTTATACTGTTAAAGCTGTACATTTGCTACTAAATATCACCTTATCTGTGGCCTAAAATTTTTGATAAAATGGTTTCACAGTTTTTGACCTCTTAGTGTTTTTAGATTTCCTTTATGATTTTTCCCCCTTGGTAGAGGAGTTATTTCATAATAAGTTATTTAGTTTCTATACTTATACAGCTTTTATATTTATTATTTTGATATTGATTTTTAATATTTTTCCTAATGGTCGGATAAAATAGTAGGTGTACTTTCAATTTTTTAAAAATTTGTTGAGGTTCAAATTGTGGAACTCTGTGTAATTAATTTTTGTGAGTGTTCTTTGTTTCAGGAAATATATGTTGGGTGTCAACTTCCATGTAGATCTAGTTTTGATATTTAAATTTTTTCACTTGTGCTATACTTATTTGGCTCTGAGAGAGGCATATTGAAATCTTTAATTCCAATTGTTGATGCATCTATGTTTTATTTTATTTTTCTCAATAGTTGTTCTGTACCCTTTGAGTCCATATTCTTAGGTGCATATATTAATGATCACTGTATCTTTGGATAATGCTTTTCCTCTTTCCAGCATTTATTGTTCCTCTGTATATTTTATGCTTTGATTTCTATTTTGTCTGATATTAACATTGCTACTCAGGCTTACATTTGATTCAAATTCTAGTTTATTGATCTTGATGTCAGAAAAGTACTCTGCTGTATTTATTCCAAGGGTTTTGAGAGTTGGCCTTTTACATATCCTTCCATCTGGAATTGATTTTTAACTATGGTGAGATAGGGATTCAATTTCACTTTTTTTTTCTCTCTCCACAGAGTCAACCATTTCTCTTCACCCCTCTGGTCTGAACTGTCAGCTCTCTTATATAACTAGATTTCATATCTGTGTGGTATTGGTTCTGGGCTCCCTACTCAGATCTATTTGTCTATCTTTGTACCAAATACCTAGGTTTTATTTGCTAGTATAAAAAATCTTAATATTATGTAGGACAAACCCACCCAAGTGTTCTTTGTGAGTATCTCAGTCCCTTGCTCTGCCATTTATGTTTTAGAAAACATTTGTCAAACTATATAAAACCTGTTGCTTCTTCTTTTTGAAGTGCCTTGAACCGACATCTTGATACTATTGGGTCTCTTAGTTATGATATATTGTGTCCTCATTAATGTTATTCACTAAATTTTTAAATATTAAATTAAATTAATTTTTTTTTTTTTTTTTTTTTAGAGACAGGGTCTCACTGTATTGCCCAGGCTGAAGTATAATGGCTATTCACAGGCACAATCATCGTGCACTATATCCTTGAACTCCTGGGCTCAAGTGTTCCTCCAGCCTGAGCCTTTTGAGTAGTAGGGACTATAGGTGTGCATCACTGCACCCAGCTATTCATTAAATTTTTATAATTCTTAACATAATAGGGATTCACACAGAGCACTGAGATGGGATCTGTTCCTGCCATCCCTGCCTGGTTCTCTGAAAGGCTAAAGTGATAGACATGTGACAAAAGGCGACCTCCATATAAAGTGTTACCAGGCTCTCATAGCCCTTTATTTCTGGGGGCTAGAGACAAAAGGCACCACTTCCCAGCTAGCACAATTCTCTACCATGCTTAACAGCTTTCTACTCCCTATCGTACTATGTTCTGGCTGTTAGAGTTGCAATATGATTATAAAGATGCTAGGTATCCCTTTGGGAACTCAGAAAAGCAGAACTGTACAGGAGAATTGTCACTCATTTTGCTTATTGTCACAGATCTGTGGAGGAAAAATGGAAAAAGAATGAAGTATCCTACTTTATTTTTTCCATCCTTTTGAACAGGAAGGGATGCTATACCTCATGGGGCAAAACATCAGTGGGCCCTATGGTGTTTCTCCAACTAGTTCTATCAGCCATATAGTTAGAAACTCACTCCAAATGCTGGCCTTAGATAAATTGTATTGCTTTTCAACATTGTTATAAGCTTTTCCAGATCTTTGGAACTTTACACTTATTTTAGTTGGAAAGCGAAGAGGCTAGCTCAACACCCTTTCAAATGAAAACACCCAACTTTATCAGTTTTTACATTAAATAAATTTATGTCTTTTGGCCACACACACACACACACACACAAATCCACCAAATACTGAGTGTTGAAATTGGAATTTTTATTAGTGTTTAAATAAGATCCATATTTTCAATCATGACTATTTTTTCCTTTTTATGAGCATGTCATCAATATTGTGAAAATCCTAGAGGAGAAATAAACTAAGTAGGCCAAAATCACATATGATATTAAAATGAGTTTGAATGTCTTTCAAGATTTTATTATTTATTTCTTTCATGTTTATGCCAAGAGTATAATAGTTCAGTTAAATGCTTTCCTGAGGGTCTATTTCATGTTTTTGATCAATAGCAATTATTTGAAATTAATTATATGATATAATATGTAGTAATCTAATGCTAAATTAATATTTCCACAGTTTTCTAGTGTTGATAATAAATAATTCATACAAATATGATCTATCTTTAAATTCTGAAGACTGAGATGAAGTTCTAAACTGAAAAAAATTCAACTTCTTATGGATCAAAGCTTACTACATATATTCTTGCTGCCCAATCTTGCCTTTCATATCCACTTATAATCTACTGTTTTAAGAATATAGACTTAGGAGCTAGGCACTGTTACTTAACTTTAAGTGAATATTTAAAACTTTATAAGCCATAGCATTCTAATATAGAAAATTTAAATTATAGTAATGCCTACCTTATAGGGTTCATGTGACATTTATAAGACTTACGTAGCATAGTGCTTACCATAAATGAACATTCCTTAAAAGTTGGCTGTTGTTAAGTGTTATTTTCCTTGTAAATTATACCAAAGACTAAATAAAGCTTTCTTCTTGTTGTATGCTTTCTAGTATAGTATTTTTCAAGTCAAATGATACTATATACTAATAATCTGTTTATACATTGAATCCTATGAGTGAAAAAAGCTCAACCTAACTCTTTTTCTTGAGGAAGGTCTTAGAGGGGACTTACAAAATAATAAAATATGCCTACACTTGAAATCTTAGATAATGATGGCCAAATGACATTGTAAATTTTATTTGTCCTATATTGAGAATAGATGTACACATAGCTTTTGGACACATGGCAATTAATAGCCATGAATAAATATTTTTCTATCCTAAACCAATTAGGACCACAGAGTATAGGGTCTTTATGAAATGAAGTTGAAATTTTGTCCTTCCAGAAATTTCAAACATCTTGTGTCCATATCAAACATCTAGTTTATCTCTCAAATTCAAAATGAATGAGTCATTCCAATAAAGATATCTGCTCTCTATGTGTTAATCCAGTGTTCATAGAGCAACATTCTGATGAGCGATTTTTTTTTTCTTCTGAATGGATTTCCTGGAAAAGGGAAGCAGTGGCCAATGCCCCAGGTTAGACCCACAAACCCACACATGTGACATCTTGTGCTATGAAAGAAAGATGGAGAAAGACCACTGGTGGAAATGTTTCCTCTCCTCTACTATCTTAAGTGATTAAATAGTCTGGCTCTAAACATGCACACTCCACCTGTATGTAACTGCACCTGGCCCCTTTCATTGGAAGTTGGTTTAATGATCCTCAGTGATTGTACCTATGATTATGCCTCATAGGTATCTTATCTCTACTCTAAGTGGTTTTTTAAATCATGCCTACCAACCACATAAACCACATACACTATTGTTCTGGTTAGCTATTGTTGTATAATGAACTAAAGCCACTCAAAACTTGGTGGCTTAAAGTAACAATAATTTTATTTTAGTTTTCATGTCTTTGTAGATTGGAATTTAGGCAGAATTTGACCAGAGTCACTCAGTGGTATTCAGCTAGTAGCTATTCTGGTCTGAGGATATGACCAGAATCTCAGGCACCAAGATATGCCTGGTGCCTTACAGAATGGTTGCAACATCAGGCTCCCGGGGGCCTTTTTCTCTCTGCAGCTTCAGAGCCCCTCCATGCGGTCTCTACAGCAGAGTAGTGGACTTTTTACATAGCTGATGGCTCCCCCAAAGTGAATGTTCCAAGAGAACAAGGTGGAAGCTGTAAGGCTTCTTCTGACCTAGCCTCTGAAGTCACGCAGGATCACTTCCACCTCATTCAATTGGTAAGAAGTGAGTCACATAACCGGCCCAGATTCAAAGAGAGGGCAAATGAGTACTGCATGCATTGTTCATTGGAGGGCTATCTTTAGAGACTAGTTTCTCTGAGAGGAGTCTAAATAAAAACAATTGTTTTAATTTGATATAATTCCAGTGATGCTTTTGTAGCCCTTATAAATTGGCACCTTGGAAACTGCCTGGTTATCTCACTCCTTAATTAGGCTTTGTTAATGCCAATGACCTATATTATCAATAGTTATTCTCTGAGATATGACTACAGTCTTCTTTGTGGGACTTTTCTTGACCTGAGTTCACTTCAAGAGCCTGATTATTATGTGTGAATTGATAAAAGAATTTAAGTTTGCAGTGTTGAGGCTCAGATTACCTGTTGCACCCTGCCTCCAAGAAGATCTGGCTGGAATATTTAGCTTGTCCCATTTCATTACCATATAGCTTAGTCTGACCCAAGCTTAATGCATAACATCCCTCCAGTTTTATAAGTCACTGTACTCCGGATCTTAAATAATAATTGTGCAGGGCCTGCTGATTCTACTGTCTGATGAGGTTTATTATTAAAATAATCTTCTTCCTGTTTTCCCTGCTTCTTCCCTGCAGTCTAATCTATTCTAAACCTAGTGATCCTTTAAAATGTAAAGACGATCATGACACTTCTCTTATTAGAACCCTTTAATAGCTGTTATTTTTTTAAAAAATGAATTTTATTGAGTATAACTAAGGTATACAACATGATGTTATGGGATATATAGAGATAGTAAAAAGGTTAATATAGTTAAGAAAATTAACATATCCATCATCTCATATTGTTACCCATTTTTTTTTTGTGGCCAGAGCAACTGAAATCTAGTTATTTAGCACAAATCCCATATACAGTACAACTTTACTACCTATAGTCCTCATGTGTTTTACATTATATCTGACTTGTTCATGCTACATATTTGCTACTTTGTATCCCCTGAGCTACATCTCCCCATTTCCTCCCCTCATCCTAGTAAGCACTGTTTTGATTTCTATCTCTGTGTATTTGAATTTTTTAGATTCTGCATATAAATTAGATCATGTAATATTTTTCATTTCACTTTTATTTCACTTAGCATAAGGTCGTCTAGGCTCATTCATGTTGTGGCAATGGCAAGATCTTCTTCTTTTTCAGGGCTGAATGATATTCTATTGTAAACATGTATTACAATTTCTGTATCTATTTTTCCATCAATGGACACTTCATTTGTTTCCCTATTTTGGCTATTGTGCGTAATGCTGCAATGAATATGGGAGCGCAAGTATCTTTGTGAGGTGGTTATTTCATTGCCTTTGGGTATATGCCCAGAAGAGGGATTGCCAGGTCATGTGGTAGTTCTATTGTAAATTTCTTTCTGTAGCATTTTTATACACAAATAACTACTTAGCTGAAAATGAAATCAAGAAAATCCCACTTACGATAGTATCCCAAAATTACCTAGGAATAAATTTAATTAAAGAGGTGAAAAGTCTGTACAGGTGCTCTTCAACTTATGAGGGAGTTACATCCAATAATACCATTACAAGTTGAAAATATCATAAGTTGAAAATGCATTTAATACAACTAACCTACTGAATATCATAGCTTAGCCCAGCCTACCTTGAACAGTTTTGGAACACTTAAATTAGCCTACAGTTAGGCAAAATCATCTAACACAGAGCCTATTTCATAATAAAATGTTGAATATCTCATGTAATTTATTGAGTGTTGTATATTACATTGAAATTTCAATAGTTTTGTACCATTGTAAAGTTGAAAAATTGTAAGTTGGACCTCCATAAATTGAGGACCATTTGCACACTGAAAACTATTAATATAAAACATTGATGAAAGAAACTGAAGAATACACAAATAAATAACATATCCTTGTGATTATGGATTGGAAGAACTAATATTTTTAAAATGTTCATGTTACCCAAAGCAATATACACATTCAATGCAATTTCTATCAAAATTCCAATGGCATTCTTCACTGAAATAGAAGAAACAACCCTAAAATTCGACACATAAAAGACTACAAATACCCGAAACAATTCTGAGAAAAAAAAAGTTGGAGGCATCACATTTCCTGATTTAAAATTATGTTACAAAGCTATAGTAATCAAAGCAGTATGTTACTGGCATAAAAACAGACAAATAGACCAGTGGAATAGAATAGGATGCCTAGAAATAAAAACAAAAATATACAGATAACTAATTTTTAACAAGGACACCAAGAGTACACAATGGGGAAAGGAGAGTCTCTCCAATAAATGGTGCTAGGAAAACTGTATTTCTACATGCAAACTGAAATTGGGTCCTCACCTTACACCAAACATAAAAATCAACTAAAAAAGAGTAAAAGACCTAAATATAAGACCAGAAACTATAAAACTCCTAGAAGTGAACATAGGGGAAAAACTCCTGGACAATAACTTTTGGGGTATTACACCAAAAGCTCAGGCTACAAAAGCAAAAATAAATAAATGGGACTACATCAAAGTAAAAAGCATCTGCACAGCAAAGCAAACAATCAAAATGAAACAGCAGTCTACAGATTAGGAAAAATGATTTGCAAACCCTATGTCTGGGATTACTATCCAAAATTTATAAAGAACTTATCCAATTCAATAGTGGAAAAACAAATAACTTGATTAAAAACTGGGCAAAGGGCCTGAATAGAAATTTCTCCAAAGAAGACATAAAAGTGGCCAATAGGTATGTGAAAAGGTTCTCAATATCATTAATCATCAGGGAAATACAAATCAATACACTGTAAGATACCACCTCACATACATTAGGATGACTATTATCAAAAAATTAAAATATAAATGTTTGCAAGGGTGTGGAGAAAAGGGAACTCTTGTACATTGTTGGTGGGAATGTAAATTGATTCAGGCATCATGGAAAATAGCATAGAGGGTTCTAAAGAAATTAACAATAGAACTACGATATAATCCTGCAATCCCTAGCTGCTCATCTTACTCATTAAAATCCAAAGTTCTTGCAGTGACTTATGAGGCCCCATGTGATCTACATCCCTTTCTCTCTGTCCTTGTACATTCATTCATTTAGTGAATATTTATTTTGTGTTTATTATTAATATATGTTAGACACTGTCTCATGTGCATAAGATATAAAGCAGAGAAAAATACCTGTCCTTATGGAGTATGCCTCTAGCTCACTCTTCTCCATCTTCACTGGCCTCCTTGCTGTTTCTGGAATATTCTAAGCTCCCATTGTTGGTCCTTTGTATTTGCTATTCTCTCTACTTGAAAATGCTCTTCCCCCAGATATCCACATGCTTGTTCCTTTACTTCATTTATTCTTTACATTCAAATATCACCTCCACAAAGTCTACTTTTTGACCACTCATATACTGGCTATTCCCATATCATAGTTCCTCCCTCTTGTTATCTTACTAATATTTATCACCATATGACAAACTATATATTTAATTGCTTGGTTTTTATCTGGCTCTTTCCACTAGAATGCAAGCTCTGTAAGGGTAGGCCTATCTATGTTATTGACAGCCTAGTTTGAGTCATAGTAGGCTTTCAGTAGTGGTTGTTAAATGAGTTTTAGGATCCAGTTATATAAACTCTGTTAACCAAAAACCAGATAGCTCCTCACTGATTTTATGTGTCCTACTTATATGTTTTTTTTTATTTATCTGGATTGCTTAATTGTGCAGACTATATAGCATTTGGTGATTTGGCCCCTTCTTTCAAGATAAAATACATTATAATCTATATTTAACCATAGTAGCATAATAAGAGAGGCAGCAGAAGCCTCACTTTGTGGTTATATAGAACAATTTTAAAACCTTCTTTTAATTCACTAAGAGAAAAAAATATATGGAAGAAGGATCTTGAGTCATCATCTTTAGATTATACATATTTTCATATTCATGCATTACTCTCATTCCTAATTTATTCTGTTAGGCAATGAAGCAGCAAATGTTGGTTTACTTTAATTAAAAAGCTGCTCAAATTAAACCAACATCATTTAAAGTTACATTAAATGGACCATCGTACATCATGTAGCAATTATAACTCTACAAATATAATGGAGAACTGGATAGAATTTTAAAAAAATTTTGTCACTGATGTTGCCCAAATTGATGAACTTAAGTACAAAAATCACTTATTTGTTAACCATAAATTTAGATAATGCCTTGATATGCCATGTTACTTATGTAGAGAGATTAATTTCAATTTTTCCACATTCTACTTTCAGATTACATAGAATTTTGAGCTATTAAAACAATATTAACTCAAAAAAGAAAAAAATGTAATAAGAGATGTTGAGTTCTTTCAGTGGATCTAAAACAATATAAACTACAGTTGACTCTTGAACAACACAAGTTTGAACTGTGCGGGTCCACTTATACTCAGATTTACTTCTGCCTTTACCACCCTGAGACAACAAGACTAACTCCTCCTCTTCCTCCTCCTCCTTAGACTACTCAACTTGAAGACAATGAGGATAAAGACCTTCACAATTAATGATTCACTTCCACTTAATGAATAGTAGATATATATTTCTCTTCCTTATGATTTTCTTGACATTTTCTTTTCTCTAGCTTACTTTGCTGCAAGAATACAGTATATAATACATCTAAAATATAAAATATGTGTTAATTGTCTTTTCATGTTGTCAATAAGGCTTCTGGTCAACAGTATGCTATTAGTAATTAAGTTTTGGGGCAGTCAAAAGTTATATGCAGATTTTTGGCTGTATGGGGGTCATTGTTCAAGGGTTAACTGTGTAATCATTAGCCATGAAGGAAATATTAATGTGATTAATAATTTAAAAGAGGGATCACCAAACTAGTGCTACAGGACTAATCCTGCCCACCACCTATTTTTGTTCAGCTTGACAGCTAAGAATAGATTTTACATTTTTAAATAGTGAAAAAAATCAAATGAAGACTATTTCATGACATGTGAAAGTTATATATTAAATAAAATTCAAATTCAGTGTCTGTAAGTAGTTTCATTGGAACTCAGCGACAACTGTTTGTTTAAATGTTGTCTATGGCTGCCTTCACTATAAAGCGGAGTTGAATAGTTGAAAAAAGATCATATGGCCAATAAAGGCTAAAAAGTAAACTATTTGGCCTTTTCAGAAAAAAATTTTTCTGGCCATGATATAATATATTGATTCCATAAATTTGTCAATAGACCGAACCACTGACTCACTGCACATAGAGTGCTTCAATTTGTCATTCTAGTAAGTCAATTTGGGTATTCTTTCCTTGTTCATCATATCTCATTCGTGTATAAATGTGAATGGTATTTTCAAAAAGCTGACTCTTTCATTAGTAATGACAGCACACATTTTTCTCAGGATTTATTTTGTTTACATCCTTTTGAGTATTTTTAGTTACACTTTTATGTTAATATGGTAATTTAAATAGGCTAATATAATTTAAAGAGGTAAAATCCATAAAGTGATAGTACAGATTAAACAATTTGCCATATAGAATAGAGCACCAATATTCATAAGCAAAATTATTACTAGTTCCCCATTAATTTAAATTTGAAGTAAAGATGGTGTTCTATCATGGATTATGCCAGAAAAAAGAGATTGGGATCGTTCATTGAATAAGATATAGAAACCAGTACATTACACAGAAGCAAAGATATTAAGTTCTGCATCTATTGCTTTATGTTGATCTAGGTAAGGAGTTTGACCTAAATTCTCTAAAACAGGATTAGAGATGCTCCTAGCAACTTGAGAAACCCTTATGCAATCTCTCTTTCAATCTTTTTTTCTGTTTCTTTTTAATATTGCTATGACTTATTTATCAAATGAAAATATTTTTACTTTATAATGTCATTGTTATTTTCTTCAGGGGTTAATTAGTAAAAAGCTTAATCTTAAAATAAAAATGTTTTCTTATGGGCCATATAGACAATAAATAAATGTTAAATATGTTTTATATAACTTTTTAAATTAAGGGGAAAAGTAAATAATAATTGTATTCTTGTTATCTTATTTTAAAATTGAGCTAGAAGAATATTCATTTCAGTTTTGTAGTTTTTGTTTGTTTTTTAGGCATACTTTTTTCTAATTGAAATTTTTATTGAGATAATTGTAGATTTACATGCAGTTGTAAAAAATAATAGAGTAATCTCATATACTCTTTACCTAGTTTCCCCTAATGAAAATATGTTGCAAAACTATAGTCTAATATCACAACTGGGATATTGACATTGATACAATTCACCTATCTTATTCATATTTCCCCAATTGTATTATCACTTGTAATCTTTTATGTATATGTATGTTTAGTTCTGTACAATTTTATCACATGTATAAAATTACTCCTGCTTTTGTATAATTATGCTTAAATTATGTTTGTATGGTATATCTTTTTCCATTTTATACTTACCTATATTGAATTTGAAGTGAGTTTCTTGTAAACAGCATGTAGTTAGGTCAATTGTTTTTTTTTTACAGATATTCAATGTAGTTAGGTCAATTTTTTTTTTTATAGATATTCACTCTGCAATATCTGGCTTTTGATTAGTGTATTTGTTTACTGAATTTTTAGTTTTATTTTTCAGTTTTAAATTGACAAAGTATAATTGTATATACTTGTGGAGTACAAAGTGATGTCATGATTTATGAATACAGTATAAAATAAT
Organism: Cheirogaleus medius; assembly: GCA_008086735.1. Lineage (NCBI taxonomy): Eukaryota > Metazoa > Chordata > Mammalia > Primates > Cheirogaleidae > Cheirogaleus > Cheirogaleus medius. The sequence goes on along the minus strand of VBSM01000813.1, from coordinate 10,534,810 downwards.
TATATTAAGTTAATTAATATCAATCATCTCAAATACTTATTTTTTGTGGTGAGAACATTTGAAATTTACTCTTAGTAATTTTGAAATGTTCAATGAATTATTTACCATATTCACCACACTGTCCAATATATCTCAAAGTAGAATAAAACTTTCATCCCTACTAATTGAGGCTTTGTATACTTTGACCATCATCTCTTCGTTATCCCCCACCCCAGCCTCTGTAACCACCATTCTACTCTCTACTCCTTTGAGTTCAATAGGTTTAAATTTCACATATAAGTGAGAACATGCATTACTTATCTTTCTGTGCCTGGCTTATTTTGCTTAGCATAATGTTCTCTAATTCCTCCATGTTGTCATAAATGACAGAATTTCTTTCTAAGTCTTAATAGTATTCCATTGTGTATATATATCACATTTTCTTTATTCATTCATCTGTTGATGGACATTTAGGTTGATTATATAACTTAGTTATTATGAATAATGCTTCAATGAACATGGTAGTGCAGACATCTCTTTGACATACTGATTTCAAATCTTTGGAATAAATACCCAGAAGTGGAATTACTAAATTACATGGTAATTTTACTCTCAATTTTTTGAGGAAACTCCATGTTGTTTTCCATAATGGCCGTACTACTATTTTATTATACATTCCAATCAACAGTACAAAAAGGTTGTCTTTTCTCCACATTTTGCCAACACTTGTTTACTTTCATCATTTTGATAATAGCCATCCTAACAGTTGTAAGGTGATATCTCATTGTGGTTTTAATTTGCATTTCCCTAATGGTTAGTGATGTTGGGCATTTTTTCATACATTTGTTGGTCATTTGTATTACTTCTTTTGAGAAATGTCTATTCAAGTCCCTGTGATTGGTACATTTAAATCACTTACATTTTAGGTAGTTATTGATCTGTTACTGATTAAGTCTGCCATTGCAGTTATTTTCTTTGTTTCCTTTTGTTTCCATTCCCATGTTCTCTTTTCTTGCCTTCTTATGGGTTACTTGAACATTTCTAGAGTTCCACTTTGGTTTACTTATAGTATTTTTGAGTCTATCTTTGTATAGTTTTCAGAGTGGTTTATATACTATAAACATAAGACTTATAACAGTCTACTGGTATCTACATTTTACCACTTTAGTGAAGTATGGAAACCTCACATTTTGGGGGTTACTTTATCTTTCTCACTTCTAAATATCATTGTATTGAATATCAGGTGGTTTGTATATTTTGTTTCAATCATCAATTATGATTCATAAAAACATGAGAAAAATGATAGTCTATTGTATGTACTTATATTTCTGTTCTTTCCATGGTTCTTTCTTCCTTCCTTATACTCCAAGTCTCTTTATTTTGCCATTTTATTTCTGCTTGAAGTACTACTTTTAGTCAATCTTTAAAGGTAGAGCTGCTAACAACTTTTAAGATAATTTTTCTTTGTCTTTAGTTTACAGAAGTTTAATTTTGATGTGTCTGGGCATGGATTTCTTTGGATTTATCCTATTTAGAATTCACTCAGCTTCTGAAATCTGTAGGTTTATGTATTTCACCAAATTTGTAAAATTTCAGCATTATTTCTTTGAATATTCTTTTAGTCTCATTCTCTTTCTCTTCTTCTATAACTCTGATGGCATAAATGTGGGATGTTTTTCCTATTTGTCCCACGGATTCCTGAGGTTCTGTTCTTTTTTTTTCTTTCAGTTTTCTTTCTGTTGTCCAATTGCATAAGTTTCATTTGTCTGTCTTCAAATTCACTGATTCCATTTTCTTTCATCTCCATTCTACTATTAAGCTCATTTAGTGATTTTCTTAATTTTTGTTACTGCATTTTTTGATTCTATTATTTCTACTTGGTACTTTTAAAATAACTTCTCTTTCTTTGCTGAGATTTTCTACTTTTTTCATTTATTTCAAGGAAGTTTGTATGTGATTATAGAAACATTTTTATGACAGCTGGTTTAAAATCCTTCTCAGTTAATGTCAACATCTAATTTATCTCAGTGTTGGTATCAGTTGATTGTCTTTTCTCATTCAAATGGTAATTTTATTGGTTCTTGGTATGACAGGTGACTTTTAATTATATCCTGGACATTTTGTCTATTATGTTAAGAGATTTGGGGTCCTACTTAAATACTTTGTTTTAGCATGGAGTCACTCTGTTTAGGTTTATCCTGAAGATCCTGGCATACTTTTGTGGGCTGTGGTTTTAGTGATAGTTTAGTTTTTAAAGTCTTTATGATATTATTTTGTTCTGCTTGGGTTTACCTGTTGCCTCTGGGACTTCCATTGGTCCCTACTGGTGCTGCCTAATGGGTAGGAGAGGTTTCTCCATTCTGGGCCACTGATATCTCTTGGTGGGAGAAGGAAGTCTCCGGCTTCCCTGGCCAGGCTCTTGTAGTGATAGGCTCATGCCTGCCTGTGGGAAATGGAGAGCGTATCTCAGGCCTAGAGCTTGTTGTGGCAGAATCTCCCCTAATGACCACTTCTGAGTTTCTGAGTGGTGGAGGGGAATTTTGGGCCTGTGGAGGCCATGAGACTTAAGACCAGGCTTATTGTATTAAGATCCCTCTCGTTTGTGCTACTGGGCCCCCTCAGGATTTTTTGGTGGGGGAGGGAAGTCTCAAGCACAGCGGGAAGGGAGCATGCTTCTCCTGGTCATTTATTGTTAGTGGGGTACCCAATCAATTCCCTCTTCCAGTGAAGCTAGAGGCTTATCTGGTATTGTCAGAGAATCTATTTGATCTTCAGGAAGAATGAACCTACCCCGACTGCCTTCTGTTGCTAGTTTTGGGTCAGAAAATGTTGCATCTGGGTCACTTTTTTCTGTTGAGTGGGTGATGTAAGATGCCCTGCTGCTGTGTGTTTCCTCTAATTCTGAGGTCTCAAAACAGTTTGCCTTTTTCTTACTATCTTTTAAATTTTTTCTTTGGTTGCCTCTTGTGCTAACGTCCAGGGTTCATAATTTTACAGAGCAAAGAGGAGGAAGGAGATATGGCTTTATGTCATCTTGTCTAAGACTTTTACCCAAAGTCTTACGTAAACTTCTTATTCAAGTATAATGCATGCTCAGAGAAGAAATATCCTATGTTATGGTTGAATTGTGTCTCCCAAAGAGATATGTTCAAGTCCTAACCCCCAGTACCTCAGAATATGACTTTATTTGGAAATAGCATGGTTGCAATTGTAATGAGTTAAGACAAGGTCCTACTGCAGTAGGGTGAGCTCCAGTATAATTATGTCCCCATAAGAAAAGGAAATTAGGACACAGAGACACAGAAACATTAGAGGTGGTCATCATGTGATGATAGAGGTGAGACTGAAGTGTTGTAGCTGCAAGCCAAGGAATGGCAAGGATTTCCAGTAAACCACCAGAGGATAGAGGAGGCAAGGAAGCTTCTTCCCTTACAGATTTCACACAGCCCTACTGACACTCTGATTTTGGAACTCTAGTCTCCAGAATTGTGAGGCAATAAGCCTCTGTTGTTTTAAGCCATCCAATTTGTGGTACTTTGTTACAGCAGCCTTAGGAAACTAATACATGCTGTATTTTGAAAATCTTTTCCAGCCCGAGGAAATATACAGCCTGATTATGATATCGAACAATTGGTGGATCACAGAAATGTCAAATATTTTCCTAGTCCATAGGTAAATTAAGTACTACTAGCTATTATGAGCATCCTTAGTACTTGACTATTTCAAAAGGAGAGAGCACAGGACAGAGTGGTTCCCATAATACGCATTTCTTTTGATAACATTTTCTATTTGAACACCTACTCACTGTGATGCACAGTTAGAGACAAAGCCTCCACTGCTGCTTGGCAAAACTTTTATCCATCTCTTGTTGACTTTCTGTCCATTTTTCCAATTTTTTTTTGGTAAATTTCTCCCACATTCTGCAAATTACTAGTTTTTTGCCTTCCAAGCTAACTGTCCAGATGACCTGCCCTCCTACTCATTTTATGAAATGAAGGTGTCATAAAATGAATCCTTTCAACTCCTCTCTTAGCATCTCCAAAGCAGTGTTTAAATCAGCATTGTATCTCCTCCCACATATCTCTGAAAACATTCCTTGTTGAAGATAAAACTGTGCTTGAGGTCAACTATGCCCAGATGTATCTGGAGAGAAAGTGCTGAGTAGTGGAATAAATATAATTTAGGTATACTTCTTAGCATTTCTAGATGTCCCTTTTTTTCATCCATAAAAGGAGGATTATATTGAAGGTTCCTCCCAACTCTCATCACTGAACCCAATTTCAAGAGGTCATTTATGGTGATGGACAAACGAGGAACAGGCTGTGTTAGAAGAGGGCAGAAGATCTTTCCAAGAGAACTTGGCAAGTTGTAGATTTTTCTTTTTCTGTTAACTGTACTTTACTTTCTGGTGGTAGGCAATAAGCAAAGAAGGAAATGGAGATGGAATGGGAAACGTCTGAGGGGTCAGTCCACATGATGTAGGGGAATGCATGCATACAGTGAGATGCAAGAACCCTGGGGACTGAATAACAGCCAGTTTCACAGGCATGTTGTATCTAGCACTGTCATAAAGAAATGTCATGTGAGGCACAAGTGCAAGCCACATACATGGAAAGCAACAGGTGAAATCCATATTAATAATATATTTTAATTAATCCCAAATACCCCAAATATTATCAAACTTGTAATCAACATAAAAATTAATGAGAGACTTTACATTATTTTTTTAAAACTAAGTCTTTGGACTCCTGTGTATATTTTTCACTTACATCACATTTCAATTTAACTAGTGACATTTCAAACACTTGATAGGCACGTGTGGCTAGTTGCCACCCTACTTAACAGTGTAGGTATTTACTACACTCTATTGGTGACTTCTGGTTGTGTACACATTACCTGTTTCAATCACCACTGAAACAACCATTTGAAAATTATTTCCCATCTTTTAGGTTTCTTTCTTCCTGCTCTTATCACTGGTTTTCCAGCTTCATTTCTGCTGTTAGAACTCCAAATTAGCATTTAAAAAGTCAATAATGATATCTGTTAGTCACTCTTTTCCTCACAAAAATGAGAACATAAAAGAAAAACATAGAGCAAAAAAGCTTGTAAGTTCTTTAAAATTATAATTCACATATTTGTAGTGTTTTATGATTTACCATGGCTTTTTGCTACAGTGCCTTTTTGCTACAGTTCTCACAATGATGCTGTGAGATTACCCAACCAGTGTTTCCACCTGCTTCCCAGACAACCTGAGGTGTCAACATGTCAAAAGCTAAAATAATAATTCTTCTTTTCCGTACTTGTTTTTCTTTCTTTATTCTTGATCTTAAAGAGAGTTGTATCATCATTTGCATACCAGCCGACCTGGCAGACAACCCACACACCTCTTTACCTTCTTCCTCCCTCTTCTCTAAGCCTCAGATCTAATTAATCTCATATCTAATACATATCTTAATTCTAGATGCTGCTGCTTTAAAAAAATCTTATCTTGATGCTTGTGTCCACATCAATTCATGCCTAAACACTTGTCATATCCTTGTAACTGGTCCCAGTGTCAATGCTAGTCCCTACTCTGTCCTTTACATTCCTTTTCTGAAACACAAATTCAATCACGACACGTCCCCACATGAAGTTTCAATGACTCTCCATTGTCTAGACCACTGCTCCCCTAAGTTTAACATGAGTTCGATAATCTGGAAATCTTGTTAAAGTTCAGATTCTGATTCAAAAAAACATGTTCTGCTTCTTTTTGTAGTTTTGTTTTGTTTTTTGATGCAGGGTCTCACTCTGTCATCCAGGCTGGAGTGTATATGATATCACCATAGTTCACTGCAACTTCTAACTCCTGGGCTCAATCGATGCCCCTGCCTCAGCTTCCTGCATAGCTGGGACTACAGTCATGCACCACGATGCCTGGCTAATTTTTCTGTTTTTCGTAGAGATGGGTCTGGCTCTTGTTAAGGCTGGTGTCGACCTCCTGACCTCAAATGATCCTTCCGCTTCAGCCTCCCAAAGTGCTAAGACTACAGGCGTTAGTCACTGCACCCAGCCCAGAATCTGTATTTTGAATAGGTGATGATGATGATGCTTGTCTATGGCCCATGCTTTGAGTAGTAATGGCCTAGAGCAGGGATCCCCAACCTATGGTGAGTTGTATGATTATTTCATTATATATTACAATGTAATAATAATAGAAATAAAGTGCACAGTAAATGTAATGTGCTTGAGTATCCCGAATCCCGCCCTCCCTGCCCCTATCTGTGGAAAAATTGTCTTCCATGAAAATGGTACCTGGTTCCAAAAAGGTTGGGGACCACTGGCCTAGAGGATAAAGTAAAAACTTTCCTTAGGGTGGCATTCACTAAGCTCCAAAGACCTGGTACCTCTCTAGTTCTCAGCTTTACAAACCCAAATTCCTTCATCTCCAATCAGCCTGAGCTGCTTATCTACTCTCTAGACTCTCGAGTCTAGATGGAGTCATTTACATGAAAAAAAATTCATATGAGCTGAAACCCTCCAATTTAAAATTCCAGTAACGTTTTTATCTACCCTCACAAGCCCATCGCTAAAGGCGATGGAACAGGACAGGCAACACATGCCAACCTCAGCATTCATTCTGCCCTCTGGTGGCTTCTGTTTTCCAATGAATGCAAGGTAAAGTTTTTGTAAAGTCTCCATAACTGTGTTTATTGCTGGTCCAATTCAGCATAGCGGGGGTGGGAACTAGGGCTAGGGAAGAGCTACACAAGCCCCGAAGGCTGGCACTGGTGCTTGCCGAAGCAGCGTGATGGCCTGCCTCCTCCCAGGGCTGGCCCTTTCAGGGCTACTGCAGCTCTGTGAAGAGATGGTGTCTGTCTGGGCAGCACTCTAATCTCTCCTTCCAAGACCACTGTCCTTTAGTGTCAGGCAGCCAATGGTTTCCTGCTGTCCAGGACTTTTCTCAGTTTTGCATAATGCATAGACCTTCTCTTTTCCTCTTTCCAATCAAGGTACCCGGGTCAAACCCTAGGTCTAATTCTCACTCCTTCCCTATCCATATACCCACAGTGTTCCTGCCTTTGTTTGTTCATGTGTTTGCTAGTTCTCATTCTAGAAATATGTATGGAGTGACTGCTGTATGTCCCACTCTGTGCTAGATCCTGGGGACGTAGTGCTGAAGGAGATAGACATAACTCCTAGACTTCACGTGGCTTAAGGCTATGAGTGAGACATGCATTTAAATGGGGAAATAGGATAACATATTAAAAGAAAGAAAGAAAACAAAGGAAAGAAAGAAAGTAAGAAAAAAAGACCAGGATGCTTTGGGAATTTGTAGCTTGCCCTACTAACCTACAGTTCTGATCATTTAATTCACTCTAAGATGTTCATATCTGGTGATTACTTACTGTGTTGCAGCTCCCGGTGGCATTTCCATTTTTTAAGTCTTCATTCTTTTTACTAGTATTATTATTAGTTATTTTTAATTATTATTTTTATTATCAAAGGTCAAATATTTCAACTATATTGTTATTAAATAAGTTCACCTCCTTCGGTTATATTATATAAATGAGAACCCAGCCTGAACTACTTAAGCAAGGAGGAGAAAACCATGATAGTAGCTGAGAGAAGGTTGAACAACAAACCCAAGGGAAGAGAGAGGTGCAGGTAGATTCACAGACAGTGGGAACTTGGTACTTGAACATCCTCCTCTTTCTGCATGTCCCTCTTCTATGTTTCTCTGTACTGTTCACATCTCATAGCTTCTGCCATCAGGAGAAAATAGACTATTTTTCCCAATTACAATCCGAAAAAGTTCAGGGAAGAACCCATGAGCAATAATATCTGGACCAGGAATATGTGGCTGGAGGAAAGAGCGTGGCAGCTTCCACTACAGCCGTGTGATGGAGAAGGGAGAAGGGCAAGGGGCCCAGGAGAAGTCACGGCTGCTGGGCAGAGAATACTATAAATGTCCATTTGCTATGCCTGGAAAGCAAACTACTGGTTTTTTTGAGTTCTGACACATTTTAATATTTGGGATTCAGGAAAAAGAAATTGGAATTCTTGGGAATTTCCAAAATTATAAATTATTCTTCAAATATGTTCAACATTCTTCATATTCCTAAAACTCATGATTATGACTATCTAGAAATATTTGATTAATAAATTAAGAAATATTAAGTTTAGAAATATTTACTAAGAACTATAGCCTACATTGAGTATTTAAACACTGAAAAATGGTAGTGGACTTTATTTGGTAGTATTCAAATTATGTAATATTTAGATATCCTAGCAAGATTAATGTCATTATACCAAATCATGTGCCTAAATTTAAGGGCTTATTTTGTTTCCCAATTATTGATCATTGGAAAACTTTTCATAGGATTTGTGTAAAAGTATATTGTGTGTTTTTAGGCTATGAACACAAACAACAGGGCTACAGCTACAAACAAGAGTGACTGATCAGAATAGCCATTTTTCTCCTATATAGTCCTGTCCTGGTACCCGGGAATGTTGGCCTTAACCTTTGATTTCATGTGTCAGCTTTTACTTTTCTTGCTTTTGACTTGACATCTGTGGACTCCTGAGAACTGATAAGTCACTAGGTTGATTGTTAAGGTTAATTTTTGCAGGAGAATTATAAATTTTTTCCTATTTTTCAATTTACCAATGATTTTTCTTAGAATTTTAGATTTGAAAAACAATTTCTCATGAAATTCTGGGAAGGAATTCCTACTTGAAAATAGTGCTATTTATCCATAATTTCTAGAAGGAAATGTGTTTCAAGTTGCAAATGACTTATTTACCTTTGTGAAAACTCTTAAAAAGGCCCTTTATGGACATAGAAGCTTTATGACATGGCCCATGTGGTTATTCTTCTTTTCCCTAGAACAGAGACAGAATTACTATTTTATGACTCCTCTCCCTAAAAAGTACTTCTAAAAGGCTCTGAATGTCCCTTCTCAAACAAATTATATCATAATGCAGCAAAGTAGGGAAACTTGTCATGCTCTGTGAATTTCCTGGGTAAACTTTCCCAAACATTATGCTTGCTCATAGTTTTAACAATGGTGTTATGGAGATACCTTAAAGCGATACAAGTAGATCTACCATTTGATCCAGCAATC
>VBSM01000813.1:10484926-10525627 GCA_008086735.1 Cheirogaleus medius | reverse complement strand
TATACATAACTGTAACATTTGTACCCCCATAATATGCTGAAATAAAAAAATAAATAAAAAATAGGGGGGGAAAGCCTTTCCTCTGTTTCTTAAAAATGTTAAGAGAGTGTGACTTGGTATTAGTACAGTCCCCCATTTCTGCACCAGTGGAAGCTATGAAAGGGTTTGCAACATCTCCTTCCCTTGAAGCATGTGTCACAGGCCTGGCTGTGGACAGTAGACAGTGGGCAGATTCTCCTGGGACTGACCATTATCTCTGGGCATCCAAAATGCTGTACTATTTTAAATAAAAAAAGAATAATACTAGAAGTAGAGGGTTGAAAGGAAACGTGGGCAATATTTGGACTTGGGGAGATTTTCATGAGAACTGCAAATGAAAGAGGCACAAAGTGACAAGTCCCTGACATCACAATGGTGGTCCTAATAGTCCACTCGTGTGTCCACCAAACACATATATTGAGTGATTCTTAAGGGACTAAATAGTGTAATATGGGAAAGCTGAAAAAGCATGGAAGTCAGATGCCTGGCACCCAGACATTCAGGAGACGTTTGCTGTATTGAATTCAAGTAAGTGCCCTGACTTTGAGGTGCTTTGCAATATAACTAGAGTGGTGAACCAAGGTGAAATGGAAAAGCTCTTAAAATCACAGTTAAAGAAATGTATAAGCAAGGGCAAATAAACACAGGGTAAATTTACCACAGCAATATCTCAACTCATCATAACCTTACTACCCATGCCCCTTAATTACCCCAGACAGTTTAAAGAAAGAACAAAAACATCAGAAAATAAGTTGCCATCAGTGCCTATTCAGAATCTAACATTCTATCTGCCTTCTCTAATTGCATAAAAAATAGTATACAGTGAAAAATATAGTCAGAATGATCAATTTTAAATGCTGAAATGGCTTAAATAATGAATAAACTGTGTCTGCTCATTGGACTTTTTAGTAAGGTAAAAAAAATTAAATAAGAATTGAAACAAAATGCAGGTTTTGTAACCAGAAAAATTCAATGAAGCAGAATAACTAAAACTCTACATATTCTGGTTAATTGAAACTGCTTTATATCTGGGTATCAGCGGGAACTTGGAGTAATCATAGCACAGGAGCTTGTAAACCTTCTGGATTTGCAGGAGGTTATGAAGATTACCAAGATCTGACTTTTATGACACAGTAAGCCATCCCTCTAAAACCCAGCCTTCCAACTGATACAGCTCTCTACCAAGCTCCTCAGGGTCTCTGGGAATTTCCATATGAACCAAGCAGTTAGCAGTCAATTGAGTGCTTTGGGAAATTTCCACTCAGGGATTTTGATATCTGATTTCTTCCCTCCAGTGCATCCTCTGGGGTACTCTCAAGTGTGCTTAGGGTTATTTGAGCTGTCTCCTTGGACTTATCTCCCCATTCTATCTGTCTCAGCCCCAAAGCTGCCTTGGCAGGTAGTTTGGTAACACAGGCTTAGGGTTGCAGCAGCAAGGGAATAGCCCATCCTAGAGTCTATAGAAAACTCTGGGTGGTCACCAATAGAGCAGCCTCCATCCTCTCCTTAGCACTGCATGCACACCTATTGCAAACAGGCAGCTCAAATGCAATCAGTAAGGAGCCTTTGGAAAGCACTGGAAGGCTGGAATAATTCTCATTCCGAACCCAGATTGAAATCAGAAACCCAGAGAAACTCTGGAGTGATTTTCAACTCTCCAACTCCTTGAGCTTAAAAGCAAATATAAAAGAGAAATTTTTAAGTCATATATAAACAAGTAAAATAAATGAAGGAAAGAAGGAAGGGAGGGAGGAAGCAGAGGAGAGGAGGGAAGAAAATGGAAGAAAGGAAGAAAAGAAGAAAGAAAGGGAGAAATGAAGGAAAGAAGGAAGGAATAAGCTAAAAGAATTTATTCCCAGGTTACAATTACAAAGCTAATTATGGAAGAAATAAAATCTAAAACTGATAACTAGGTATTGATTTCTTCCTAATGGGAGGAATCAATGCCTCTCCATCAGGAAACTATTCAGAGGACATTCTTAGCTATTTTTTAGAACTTGTTATTAAAATAGTAAGATTATTACTATCATCAACATAATTTTGAAAATGATGGTAGTGAAAGAGCTTTATTAGGCAAGCAACAGAATAATGTTGCTTCCATTTCATACTATGGAAACTGTTAATGAATTACATAATATGGTATAATGTTATATTTAAATCATACAGCTTGCTACAGTATTTTTTCCATGGGTGCAGATTGCCCACTGAGGTATATTCCTGAATTAGGAAGAACATCTATTTTCAACTGAAGAAATTCTTTGTTCCTCTACATGTAAACTGAGTTATCCTGTCTAGATATTTGAATCTTTGAGTCTCTTCCAATCCATCCTGTGTCTTGCACTATAGCAATTACTGTTAGTACACCACCCATATCCCCTCAGCTTGCCCATTTCTGAGCACTCCAATTAGTAAGCCCCCGTGACTTTGTTACTGAGGATTTTCTCTGGCCACCAGAGTTTACGCATGCGTCGGACCAGAAATTCCTAGGAGATAACACCTAAGACCCACGCTCAACTAAGTTGGTGAAAACAATAATCCAACTGCCTCACCCCTCAGTTGGGACAATGCTGAAGGTTGTTCTACACAGTTAATCAGAGTTCCCCAGAGGAACAGGTCCCCAGTTCTACACCTGCTGGGATTACCTGCTATATAGATGCTTGTCTCAGGGTATGTTTGGGGGAATGTGGCCCAAGATATCCATCAAAGGCCCTATTTCACTCACTCTATCGTCTTTCTCCCTGCAACTCCCACCTCCAATCACCTAGGGAGCAACATGTCTCAGAACTTCAGCCTAAGGCAGAAACAGAGCATTTATCTGTCTTCTCTCTTTTGGCTTGTACTCACTATAGCCACTCCTGTACCTCCACTCCCACCTCACTCCCTCTCTCACCCTAACCCAACTCTTACACTCCTACCTGTAAGCTGCCACTCTCCTGCTAATTCTTATTCTAAAAAAAAAAAGAAAAAAAAATGAAGCCATATTGATAAAATAACAGATGGAAAAGATAGATATATATCAACTTCCTGCATGCAACTCTTCTCAATTCATTAAGACTAGAATTTCTGAAGAACACCCGGAAATCCAGACATTTCCTTTGATTGTTGCAGCTAAGATAAAAGTCAGCAGAGCAAGTCTCTGATTCTCCGCCTGCCACCCACTCTTCCCCTACTCCAAGATAATAAATTGTTTTAAATAGTTTGAAAGTACCATTGCTTTAGTTCTTATGATATATTGCTTCTGTGATTGCTTTCTATTTTTACCTCTAGTCCAACAGTTCCTGGAACTGTTGATGTGTAAAGCTTAAACCAACTGCAACAATTCTGAATAAAACTGACAGCTCTCTCTGTGTTCTCTTATTAGGAAAGTCTTTAAGGCAAAGAACTGAGCAAGAAGAGTGTATTATTCATTTCTGAGCAGATACATACTTTGTCCTCTGAATAAGAACTATTTTCCCCCCGATTTGCCCTACATGTTATTTCTATTCTGTGATGAACATTATTTAAACTTTATGTTCAGTGGGCCGTGGCTTTGCTCTTACTGTCTTACTTGGTCATTTGAGCCCCCAACATGTTTAATTTTGGACAGACCAATGTGTTTGAAGAATTTTCCAAATTGAGGTTCCAGACTGCTTGCATTAACACCACATGGGGCAATGATTAGGCAGATTCATCAGGCCACCCTTGACTGACTCAGGGCAATTTTAAGGAATGTCCCAGTGCTTCTTATATGCAGATAAATGTAAAAACCACAGGTTTAGGTGTGCAAATATGGCAAGATGGTTTAGACTATAAAGCTCAAGCCTAAGTCTTCCTTCTCTCTCCCAGGACTGAATTCATGGCATTGACCTCATTAGTTGGCTAAGCTTATAAACTTTTACACCAACACTGATTCCTAGGAGTGACAAAGACTTATGCTAATCCCTTCTGTAGGAAAATGAGAAAAAAAACACAAAGAAAAGATTGTTTACAAAGAGTAAAATGCACCTACATTTTCTAATGGAAAAAATATGACATGCGTAAGCATAACACTTTAGAGGGCAGGAACAGGGCTCATATTTTCACTATTTTGATGGACTTTTCCTCTGGGAGCAAATCTTTGGCGAAAGAAGTTCCAGTTTTCTGACTTAGATGATAGAGAAAAGTCATAAAGATTAATTTGCACTTATACTGGGAAAAATATTCTTGTTTCCAATAATTTTTTTTTCTAAAATCAGTGATCATGTATTTTTCGTGATATTTTCAGTTCAAATCTCATGTGATCTAAGCAAACATTCTTGGTTTTTTTTTAATCTGTCAAGATGCTATTAGTAAATTCAATCTCTTTAGAAATAATCATTGTTTCCTGGCCCTTGGTTTGGAAGGATTTCCAAAGAAGATGACAGAAAGTTGGATCAGAATCACACTTGGCATTGTCAAGACAGGATTCATTGTAGACATATACAGTATAGCTCAGTTCCAGCAGGAGAGGGACTTTTTAGAATCCCATGGTGAATGTGTTTGTGGATGTCAGTAAAGCATTGTGAGAAAACACACGTGACTCTGTTGTGTAAACAAACACATTTTTCCTGAATAGAGAACAGGTTGTGGGATCACTTGATCTATGTAAGAACAAAATAACACTAATGTCTTCTTAACACTCAGTTTTCAGAGTCATGTGCAAAATACACGTCTTTTGATGAAGAATGTCACATTTGCTACTGATGAAAGATGGCAGCATGTGACATTTTCCCATAAAGTGTTTGTATTGTTCTTTGGTTATAACATGTCCCTACATCCATTTACAAAAATGCTATTGTTTGTGGCTCAGAATTACTGACTAAATGAAAGCCTTTATATTAGAAAGGCGTTTACTGTAAGAGTTAAATAGAAATGTGATTGATAAAAGGAATATGGGCTCTTGTCCCCTGAATGGTTTTATGAGGTCATTAAATATGAATTGTCTAATTTCGAATAAAAAATGTAGTTTATTATATTTCAAACAAGAAGCAGTACAATTAATCAATGTATGCACCTAAACTGCCAACACAGTTTTGCCATCTCGATGGTAGCCTGTTTATGCCAGTAGCAACGAAGCCTGGAGAGCAAGTGGCGATGAAATTGCAAGAGGCATTTCCCACAGCTTTTTGAGAATTGAATATTCTTCCCTGCAAAAAGCGGTCTAAAGTCTGGAATAAGTGGTAGTCAGAGGGTTTCCAAGTCCAGCTTCTATAGTTTGAACAGCGTTGTTTGTGCGACATGTGGTCGAGCATTGTCTTGCAAGAGGATTGGCCAGTCTCTGTTGACCTATCTTGGCTGCTTAATCACAAGCTTCCTTATCATTTTGTCCAGTTGGTTGCAGTGGATATCCGCTGTCACCTATTGACCAGATTTCATGAAGCTGTAGTGGATAATACCAGCACTGGATCACCAAGCAGACACCATTAGCTTTTTTTGATGAGTGTTCAATTTCGGACTGTGTTTCAGCACTTCATCTTTATCCAACCATTGCGCTGAATGCTCACAATTGTTAAAAAGAATCTGTTTTTCATCACAACTAACAATATGGTATAGAATGGTTCGCCTTTATGTTATGACAGCAAAGAAAGGCAAGCTTCGAGATGATATCTCTTCTGACGTGTGTTCAATTCATGCCTTGCCCATCTATCCAGCTTCTTTACCTTGCCAACTTATTTCAAATGATCCAATATTGTTGGAATAGTAACGTCAAACCTTGCTGCTAATTCCTGCGTAGGTTGAGATGTGTTTGTTTCCACTACAGCTTTCAGTTCATCATTACCCACCTTGGTCTTAGGTCGCCAATGTAGCTAATTTATAAGATTAAAATCACCAGAATGGAACTTCTCAAACCATTAACTCACTGTGCATTCATTAGCCACATCCTTCCCAAACACTTGGTTGATATTTTGAGCTGTCTGTGCTGCACTGGCTCCACGACGAAACTCATATTTGAAAATAACATGAATTTTTGACTTATCCATGGTTTCACAAATATTGCTCAAAAAACAATTTGAAAGATAATCACAAGCCAAAATGTGCATTTGAAAGATAGAAGATGTACCTTCGCAATTCAAATAAAACAAGAAGTGTCAAAGTGAAATGTTAGAGATATCAACTATCAATCTTAGTACTTAAGGAAATTGGACATTTCATACTTAATAACCCAACAAAGCACCACTGTTTTTCTAGCTTCATAAGTTATACATTTCCTATCTTATATAGCTCTTTACCTCTTTATATCTAGCCAAGAATTTTCCAAGTCAGAACATCTAGAAGTGCTTCTTTATCGCCTCCATACCAGCAACATGAATGAATAATATTTTGTACAGCTTTTCTGTTTATGAGTCATTGACCCAAGGAGCAAAAACCAATTTTTCAGTTTTTAAATTATTTGAACCTTTGTTACTTTCCTTCTAATTAGTGTTCATTGTGTTTCAAAACCCATTTTTATGTACTTACTAATGGCAGAAGTACTAAATGAAACCATAGAAACCTCTGGAGGAGAAGTAGTTCTATTTCTTTTCTAAAAACAAGTAATTCACTTGAGTTATTTTCCAGTCAAGTCAAAGGTTTTAACTGTAATGGTTGAAAAGGATCATTTAGTAACATTTTTTTGAGCATTTTAATCTCTTTGAACTGCCACCTCTACATATAGTCAGCCAACTCCTTGAAAATAATTATTCTAATCAGTCAAAATACATTTTAACAGGTTTACAGATCATATACATGCTTGAAATGTTGTGCTTTATTCAATAGACGGATTTCTGGAATGTTACATTAAAACCCCATTTTTGAAAAGCAGATTCCACTTTTCCATCACTGGTATAATTGAACTGATTTTTGTTGTTGTTTTGGCTTAGGTTTTTAAAATGTTGACTTTTAGATTTTAGGCTTTAGTTTTATCCTAAATCTAACACTCAGTTTGATAATCTATAAGTCCTTGCCACTCAAGATATGGTCTATGGACCAGCAGCATGTGGGAGCTTGTTAGGAATGCAGAATCTTAGACTCCAACTCAGACCTACTGAATCAGAATCTGCATTTTAAAAAGACATCCTAGGTCATTCTTGTGCACATTAAATTTGAGAAGTTCTATTCTGACCTAATCCTTTTACTTTATGGCAGTATTTCCAAATTAAATGAACTTAGTGGCTTTAAATTAAGGTATCTTAAAAAAATAACATAATAACCTGAAGACAGTGAATCTCCAAGGTAGAAGGAACCTTGATGATTACCTCTACTGCTAAGCATCCTCCTGACAGCTCAACCTGTGCTTAAGGTTTTTAAGTGCTATGGTGTTTACACGGTGTAGTGCTTGCACTGTACTGGAACTGAAGACATGGTTAGGGTGTGCAAGGTGAGGAATCTCATAGTCAGGGAGAGACTCGGAGGTAAATGTATAAATATAACATACTATTGAAAGTAGAGATATAGAAGTAGGATGGAGGGAGTGATTAATTCTGTGGGTGGAAGGTGGGGCAGAGGACAGAACAGGAAGGCTTCCCAGAGAAGATGACTCAGTTTTAAGCATTTCACCCCATGGGCAAGTCAGAGGATGTTCCAGGCAGACAGAGATGAAGACGGTGATACAGATAAGCATCTCCAAGGAAATTCACATGGTTTGGTTTTGCTGAACATGATGCATATGTGGATGTGGGGAGTGGGAGTGGACAAGTGGAAGTGATGGGAAATGAGGCTGAATAATAGACATGGATGGCCTCACGTGCCAAGGAGCATGGCTTTTGTCAAAGAGGGCTTGAAGAATATTAAACAGAAGAAGGGCATGGCCAGTTTTGTGTTTTTAAAGGCTATTTTGGATGCAGTGTGGAGAATGTACTGGAGGCAGAAAGGGCAAGAGTAGAGTCCAGGAGACCACTACGGAGGTGGCTGCAGTGGCCCAGGTGAGAGATAATGGCCATCTGGCATGAAGTGTTAGCAACAGGAATGGATAGCTCAGAATAAAATCAAAAAATAAAGAGGAGGAATTCCTTTTCTGATCAGATAATTTGGCCCTTATGCCATCAGCCTCTCCTTCAAGACTCTGAGGACAACAGTTCTTTGCTTATTCAGAGCAAATATCTCTAGGTCTTTGAATTACTGTTCATGTGACATGATTTTGCATCCTTCTGCAAGTACTTTGGCTTATTTACGTCCTTTTTATGATAGAGTGTCAAGAGTTGAAGAAAAGGTAGGGTTGAGTAAGGAAAAAGGACTAAAAATTACTGGGTATATAAACATGCCAAGTGAACCACAAACACTGCTTTATTTGTTTTCCACATCCCTGCAAAATAAGTGTTATTATCTCTTTTTACCAATTAACAAGGCTATGGCGAGGATCTCACTTTTTAATTACCAGCTACAAGTAGTAGAATCTGAATTGGCATGCAGAGATCTGTGTTTCATATATTAAACTACCTGCATTGTGAGGATGTATACCTTAAACTACCATTTCTCTATGGTTTGCTGCAATAGTAACATTGACTTCTTTGGCTACCCACCTTGCATATTTGACACATTCCCAAGCACTAGAGAGTAAGTGGAGAAGAACCCTGAGAAGCCAGGCACAAAGACAAAATTATCTTTATATAAGAAGCATATCCCCTGCAGAACTTGTTTACTTTGTTTGTACACAATTTTCCCAAGCTTGGCCATATGTTTTTGCAGCCCACAGATGATTAGAAACAGCAAATTAAGAATGAGTAGGAAGCAAGTGAAATCTAATAGCTGACAAGCTGACATGAAGGAAAGAGATAGAAAAATGTAAAGAGCCGTAGATATAAAAAGCAACCTAGAGATTTAATGCAATTCCTATCAAAATACCAATGTCATTTTTCACTGGATTAGACAATCCTAAAATTCATATAGAATTTAAAAAAGAGCCTGAATAGCCAAAGAAATTCAAAGCAAAAAGAACAAAGCTGGAGGCATCACATTACCTGACTTCAAATTATACTACAAGGCTAAAGAAACCAAAACAGCATGATACTGGTATAAAAATAGACACATAGATCAATGGAATAGAATAGAGAACCCAGAAATAAGGCCACATACCTGCAGTAAATTGATCTTTGACAAAGTCAGCACAAACATACACTGGTGAAATTCACTTTATTCAATAAACAGTGCTAGGAAAATTAGATTGCCATATGCAGAAGAATAAAACTGGATACCTATCTCTCACCACATGCCAAAATTATCTCAAGATGGATTAAAGACTTAAAGGTAAGATCTGAAATGATAAAAATACTAGAAGAAAACCTAGGAAAATGTCTTCTGGACATTGTCTGAAGCAAAGAATTCATGACTAAGACCTCAAAAGCAAATGAAACAAAAACAAAGAATAGACAAATGGGACTTTAAAAAGCTGTATAGCAAAGAAATAATCAACAAAGGGAACAGATAGCCTGCAGAATGGGAGAAAATATCTGTAAACTATGCATCTGACAAAGGAATAATATACAGAATCTACAAGGAATTCAAACAACTCAACAATAAAACCCCACAATAACATCATCAAAAAGTGGGCAAAGGACATGAACAGATATTTTTCAAAGAAGATATACAAATAGTCAACAAACATGAAAAAATGCTCAGCATCACTAATCACCAGAGAAATGCAAATTAAAACCACTATGAGATACCATCTTACACCAGTAAGAATGGCTATTATTAAAAAGTCAAAAAATAACAGATATTGGCAAGGATGTAGAGAAAAGGGAACAGTTACACACTGCTGGTGGGACAGCAAATTAGTACAACCTCTATTGAAAATAGTATGGAGATTTCTCAAAGAACTAAAAATAGAACTAGCCTTCAATCTAGCAATCTCACTATTGGATATCTACCTAAAGGAAAAGAAATCATTATATTATATCAAAAGGTATCTACACTCATACATTTATCACAGCACTATTCACAATAGCAAAGATATGGAATCAACCTAAGTGTCCATCAATGAATTACTGGATAAAGAAAATGTGTGTGTGTGTGTGTGTGTGTGTGTGTGTATACACATACATGATGGAATAATATTTAGCCATAAAAAAGAATAAAATCATACCTCCCAGTGTTCATAGGGAGGCATGTTTCTGTCCTCTACTGGTTAACTTCCATTAATGCTTCTGGCAGTTGAGTGGATAAGAGAAAATGGAAAAAAGGGAGGATCAATAAGTATAGAGTCTTGAGCTTAATGACTTGGAAAATTGAGATACCGTTAGTAGAAAACCAAATAATTAAGAGAAAGAGCTTGAAGGATAAGGGAGTTCCATTTTAGACATGTTGAGTTTGACTCCTAAATGGAAATGTTCAGTAGATAGTAAGCAACTTGGAGACTGGAACATGTTGGAGTTTAAACCTAGAGAGAGAGAGAGAGGGATTTGAGGATCATCCTTATAAAGATAATATTTGAAGTCTTGATAATAGCTTGATAAAGAAGGCTATATGTAGGCTGAGCTTAGGGAGAGAAGGTAGCCAGTTCAGGCCCAAAGATGATGAAGTTTCATCCAGATTCCAAGAGAATGCAACATATTCTCCAAAACTGTTTGTTACCTATGTGACCCAAAATATTTCTACCACTGGACTGCCACATTGTCTGAGGTTTCCATCAGTTTCATTTATTAGGGCTCTCCCAATGAAGGGGAGTACATGATGCCACCTAAGAGGGAGTCACCTATTAGTTGGCTGATATATCTTAAAGAACGCATTTACCTGATTGATAACTCATTACCACCCATGGTCTCCCCAGCCAGAATCACTGGAGAACAGGACATGGGATTTGCTGCCCATGAGGAACTAGAAGTGATGTCTGGATCAACTGGGAGAAAACAGGCTTGAGCAGCCAGGGATTAGGTGGTTGGAGCAGGAGAGTTTTTGCAAAACATGACAGGGAGAATACAGAATTTATTGTTTCAGGGAAATAGTGTATATTCAAAATGAGCTTATTATTTTATTGAGTAATCCTCATCTAGCCAATGATTTTATGAAAATTTTATGTATTCTATTAACATCACTTTAGTTTTACTTTTTCTCTCTCTTTTTAAAATGGTATTATATATTCTATAATATTATATATTTATTACCTATAGTCAAAGGTGTGGAAACAGTTATTTTACAATAAAGCATGAAGAAATGATACAATAGAAGCTTGTTTTAAAGAATATCTATAAATCTTTTTGTATTTTCCTATTTTAAAAATGTATTTTTTTATTTAAAACTGACATGTTTTATTTAAAGTTTTATTTACATTAGATATAGTAATCAGTTCTGAAAATATTCTTTGTTCAGACCTGTTATATCTTTTAAGAAGAACATGT
The DNA here is from genome assembly GCA_008086735.1 of Cheirogaleus medius. Lineage (NCBI taxonomy): Eukaryota > Metazoa > Chordata > Mammalia > Primates > Cheirogaleidae > Cheirogaleus > Cheirogaleus medius. The sequence continues at coordinate 10,514,279 of VBSM01000813.1, read as the reverse complement.
TCAGTAGCATAATTTCTATTGGAAACTTTTTTAGCATTACACAAGCTCTATAAGTTGGTAATGTTTGGTAACTTTTGACATTGCCTGAAATTGCAATGATGGAAATCAGAATTCCAAGGATTCTTTATGAGGGTGTGGGTTCATTCCAGAACTCATGATAATGTACCATAAACTTGGCTTTAAATAAACAGGTTTCTAATTTTCCAAAGTTAATCATCCCCAAATACAGTAGTCAGGGTTAAAAACACATTAGTAAAGGCTAGGTTACTCAACATAGTCAACCTAAACTCTTAGCCAGCTTGAAAAATTACTATGTAATGATTAATATTCACAAAGATGATTCTCAGGATAAAAGTCTTAGCTACCAGTTCTATTATTAATATATCCACTATATGGTAGAGGCTTTAAAAGAATTTCTATTGTAATGTATTATCTCATTTAAGTAACATAACATTTATCTGATAATAGGTCATATTATTCCCATGTTATAGATGCAACAAATGGTGTTCATAGAGGTTGATGGTATTGTTCTCCTAAGTCCCAGAAATACTTAAGTTTCAAAATTTTGTCATTTACTCATTTTTGGAAAGTTGATAATCCATATTTTATAAAATAGAGTACTTCATTTCCAACCATTAGATAAGAATATTTGTATTTTTGTATACTGGTTGTCCTTTCTATAATGTAATGCCACCATGGTCAATAGAGTACACACTGCAAGTTATTTTTTCCAGGTTAATGATGGCGTTGGGTGCAATTGCCCTTCCAATGTCTAACAATCTATTGTTCAGAGTTCTCTAGTGACTAATAGGCTTTTTAAGATGGAAGTCCCAAGCTGATTTTGGAGCTGGTGGCCATGGCTTAGAGCAAAGTGAAATAATTACCTGATTGATTCCAGAATCTAACACACACAAACACATGCATTAATAAAAAGATTTAGAGTTTATATATAACACAGAATTGGGATATATTTAGGAAATAAAATCAGAATCAAACATCTGCTTCTTGGGATTGCATTTCCTAAATATATCCCAGATCCTTCTACTTCTCTCTGTTTCCACAGCTGCCATTCTGGACCCATTCATCATCTCTCCCTCCTGGACTAACAACATCCTTACTGGCCTCCTTCTTTTTAGTCTTGTCTTTACTCCTCCAGTCCATTCTCCCCAGTGCAATGACAGTGCTCTTAAAATGCAAATATTATCATGTCACGTATCTGATTAACACCCTTCACAGGCTGCCCACGTAGGGCCTACCAGCATTGACCCCTGCCTACCTCTCCAGTTTGCCTCATCTTTGAGCTTTCTTTACCTTGATTTCTTTACTCAAGCCACATTAGCTTTCTTTCATTTAATGGGCTCCATTCAGCTTCAGGATCTTGGAGCAAGCTATCGCCTGAGTTGGAATGCTTCCCTTCTCCCTCCTACCTGGCCAATACCTATGGATTCTTCAGGACTCAGCCTAAATGTCAATTTAGAGCAAATTTCCATGTTTCCCAGAGAAGGCCATGCCCTCCAGTTATACACTCTTACAGCACCCTGTCTCTTTTGCAGCATTCCCCATAACTGTAGAGTTACCCAATGACTTGTTATTATTTATTAATCGCTGTCTCCTACAAGTAGTTGTTAGGGGCATGAGAATAGTCTCTGGGTCTTTCTTATTCACCACTGTTTCCTCACCCCCTTGGCCTAGGGCCTGACTTTGTAAGCATGTAATACATTTTTAAAAAATCACCATTTTAAAATATTGAGATGTTTACCCTTTAGTTATATAAGATAAAGGTTGGTCTATGTCTTAGAAATAGCTGCAAGATCTTGTGGGATTAAATATTTTAATATCAAGAATTTGGCCACGTGAACTCAGAAACTCATCACTAACGCTAACAGACCATTGTCAACTTGACTCCCTTTACTCTATGTTTGATTATCCATTAATAATCTCACTTGTTGATAGTTAAATAATGGAGCTAAAAGGTCTTAGAAATGGAATATGTTGAATAAAATCAGGAAAATGGCAGCCGAAGTCATGACTGTACAATGGAGACAGTATAAAACACTGAGAGATGATATCAGGTACCGGCTTAAAAGGAAAAAATTGCATGGATAAAGAAGTAAAGGAGAAAGATGGTTTTGAAAAGAAGTTTAACATTTGGGACTGGATGATAAAATTTAAAATATTTTTAGAAGTTCATTGAATAGACTCCAAGGTTAGGGATAGGTCAGCAAGTTTAGGCTGAAAAAGGTTACTGAGAAAATTCAGCATTTTTTCTTTCTTCTTTTTCTTTTTTTCCTTCCTTCCTTTCTGTCACAATTAATATACTACCCATGAGAGTGGAATTGTTTTATGGTCACTGGGACAAAGGTCAAAGCATGGGCAATGTTTATAGAGAAATAAGGATTTCGATTAGGTAATTTGCTGGTAACACCTTCAGTAAATAAATGCAAGAATGATATGTAGTGTTTATCATTACAGTGAATTTTTAATCAAATCCATTCACTAAAAAAGCTGTAAAATAATTTGCAAAGTGCTTTGCGATAATGAAAGACTGTATAAACACAGTCTTATCCTAGCAACTGAAATTATAAAATTATTTGTTTTAGGGAATTCAAACTCTGGCATTTTATTTCCCTTGAGTGGTGAGAATAAATTGGTTTATGACACTGAGTGTTTCTTTGCTTGAATTAAATGATTCTATATTTATATGTACTGATTAACCGTTGCTGCTAGCAATAACTTCATTTTAGCTTTTGCATTTCATTTAAAAAATTTCAAGATTCAAAAAAATGGTATTTTGTGAATCACATCTGGTATGCAGGACATGGGTGGGCTTTATGCCTTTGCTCTTGGAATCAGGCCTCTGCAAAAGCACATGCAGAAACTCAATATTCCTGAAGACAGAAACTGTGCTTTTGTTTTTACTCCAAGGGTGTTAAAAAGAAAGAGCTATCCACTTGGCAAAACAGGAGAGGGAGGGGGAGAGAGAGAGACAGATAAAAGCCTTTAAAACCTGATGTTCTAAATTTGTGGTAGGTTCTAACAACATGATTCAATTTTAATTTCTTTCTATAATTAGGGGAAGAACATCTTCATCAAAACTCACAATTCAATCCCTTTTGTGTAATGTATTTACTAGGGGCAACTTACTGAACTGGAGATTCCTAAGGTTCAAAGAAACCACAAACTCAGGCTGACGTTTTGTCTATGAGTTACTACACTGAAAGCCCATGGATAACCTGCCTCAAGTCCATGATAAGTTTTGATGATTTATAATATGAAAGCAGCATCAAACTCTTATTTGATGTCTAACATGGAGGCTTCAACTATTTGTAGCATAATCCACAGAATTAGAAATCCACCTATGCTCAAACTGCTTGAGATTTTAAATTGGCCACCATGGTGTGTTAAGAAGATCCCATATTTAGCAAAGGAATATGCCCCATGACTTCCATGAGAGGAAAGTATCCATAGAGGTTTAATCCTATCTATTGTTCTTTGATCAGGAATACATCATGAAATTCCAGTTTCCTGGTGTAATTTTAGGGGAATTAAACTGGAATAACTAGAAATTACATTATTAATTATATTCAGTCTGGATTGACATTACTACTTAATATGATCCTGGTAGCAGAACATGTGGATGGGATTAGCTACTCACAACTTCATTGATTGCTAGGCCCTGGTAGATTATAGATTAGCTAATTAAGTAACAACAGCACACACACACACACACATACAGACACACACACACTTTTTTTCCTCCTAAAAATCTCAGGTTAACAGTAGGTTTAAAGACTGGCACTTGCTCTTGCTCTGTGCTGGTGCTCAGAGGTTGTACAACCTCATGCATTAAAAAATATATTGGGGCCAAGTTTCCACTCTCACAGAGTCTTAGTCAATTGAGCTAGAACAGCACCTAGACAGTCCCACTTTTTAAAAGGTTACCGGGTAATTGTAATGGGACCCCAAGGTTGAAAAACACAGATAAGAGCGATTTTATTTGGTCCTCTTGATAACATTAATAAATAGGCTTTCCCATTATAATTTTGCATATCAAGAAACTGACACTCAGTTTAAGGCTAAGAGTTGAACCCATGTCTTTAGGATTTTTTAAGTCTGTGATTTTCCCATCAATTCATATTTTTTAAGACTTCCGGTGAGACTAGGGAATTTCTGTGGAAAGATACATATAACTATTGAGAGAGAAGAGGAAGAGAAAATTCAATTATAGCAGTTAGACTAAAAATAGAAGATTTATTTAAGCTTTGGAGTGAAAAAAGTCATAGCAAATTCACTGAAGTTTTACAGGTTTGCCAAAATAGAGAGCTTAATGAATCTTACCTGGTTACATAATTGTCACATTGAAAAACCTGGCACTGAAGTATCAAGCCCCGCCCAGCTCCCTTACCTAATATGTGAACTTTGAAAATGGGGCACAAAAAGATGACATCTCAGAGGGTTCTATTCCACATGCATTTTAACATTATAGAAGACAAGATTTTCAAATCATTTTTCTCTGACATTTAATCTCTTTCATAAACAATGGGCACCATTAACTGTTATGTATCTATCGTTACTATCATTTATGTATCAGAGGATAAAAAGAGGATATTGTTGAATAGACAAAATATTATCATGGGCATCTCATCCCTACTGTACCCTAAAAACACAGGTAATTAACCAAATTACAAATCTAAATCTGAGCTTTAGGTAGGTCAGTTTTATCTAAGATCAAGTGCTGCTTGCCTTCCCCTCCTCCCATTTTCATTTGCTCTCTTTGGCAGTGCCACCAGCAGCAGATGTAGTAAGAATGTGTAAGGCCGCCAAGATGCTTAATCAAGTCCTTGTGATTGTTGTGGCTGTCACCTCAAATTTGGGATTCAGAAACATGACTTTATTAACTCATCCACAAATGATCAGGTTGTTGAGGGGGAGGAATAATTTGTATTGACAAAACTTACAAGCAATAAATTTACAAATCACCATGCCAAGTGGTTAAATTACGATGGAAAAAATTTCTGGCCCCAGAACAGTTTGCTCACTAGGGTCCTATTCTTTTTTATTGTGTGTTTAGTCTATCAACAGCAAAGTATTAAATGCCTATTTCTTGTCAGACACATTTCCCATTGGGTTGGTCTTCACAGGGTAACTGATTGTAAACCAGAAATGGTTTTGGTTCATTGGTTTCAAAGAATAGAAACTCACTCAGGCTTGTTTGAGTTAAAGGGGGTTTATGGAAAAATAATGGACACCCTTCAGAAATAAAGTATAAGACATACAGCCAGGCCTCGAGGACAGTGGGAAGTTGTTGGGCATCTCTCCCGTCTTTTTCTCCTGCTCTTGTGTTCTCAAACCAAGTGGTCTCTTGTGTTTACAGCTCTCTGCACATCTGCTCCACTCGATCCAGGCTTGCTGTGCTTGCACGCAGCCTAATGTGTCTGTCAGCCCAACAGGGCCACTGAGGCAGAGTGTGTGCACACTCACAGCTGGCCACGGTGCTTGTGCCTGCTCAATCTGCTCAGTCTCTAGGCTTCTTCCTGCATATCCTCTTGAAAGGTGTCTGCTTGGCTTAACTTAGACTGTAGATGTCCCCAGGTCATGTGTCTAAGTTTGGCCCACTCACAGGTAACACACCTGGCACCTGGGCCTACCCCCTCTCCAAGAGCTGGGAATTCAATCTCAGTGGAGGGAATGTGGGTGGGAGAGCATCTATTATATTGGTGAATATGAGGCATTTCTTAGGCATTCTCCCACATGAAGACTGTAGGACTGGCTCCAAGCCGCTGGGGCAGCGGAAGAGGGTGTCCTTTCTATATGTCATCGTGCCATGGAAGGAAAAGTCTAGGAGGCAGGGCCAGGTGAAAAGGAGCAGATTTCCATACCTCTGGGGTACTCAGCTACTGTGAAGCATTGTCATTCAAAGGGTTTTTCAGCTGGCTCCACCTTCCCTGACCTAGAAAGCAAGCTTTGTAGGGCCCCTGCAGTGTGTTTGAGGGACAGGCAGGACAAAACCAGGAGAGAAAGGGGCTGAAACCCACAGAAAAGAAGGCAGTGAGGCTTTCTGGAAAGGAGTCTGGACACTGGGTGGAGTGAGTTGAATAGTGGCACCAGCAAGACATATCTAAATCCTGAGCTCTAGTACCTGTGAACTGATCTTATCTAGAACTAGGGCCTTGGAAAATGTAATCCGTAAGGATCTAAAGATGAGATCATCCTGGATTAATAGTTAAAGTAATAGTATAATATAAACTACTTGTGAATAATTCCTATTCATTCATTAGGACAAGCTATTTCAGACCGTATGCTGGGAAGCATTTCTACAACTCATATTTGAGCTAATCTTCTTATGTGGAGCTTAACCATCTTAAATAAAATGTAGAAATCCTTTAAATATTTATTGATGAGTTTGCTATTTTTTTCATTTTCAAATATAAATTTTTAGCTTCATACTTCCTGATAAGAAATGCTTATTTAATCATCCTGGATTAGGATAGGCCCCAAATCCAGTGACCAGAGATGTCCTTTAAGAGACAGGAAAGGAGAAGATAAAAAGAGACTCCAGCACTGTGAGAAAATACATTTCTGTTATTTTAAGCCAGTAAGTTTGTGGCAATTAGTTATGGCAGCTCTAGGAAACTAATACATTGGGCCTGTGACAGTCAGAGTTCTTCTAGGAAACTGAGTCTGAGGTGAGGAAGGTGATAGTAGGCACCTCCGGGCTTCCTCAGCTTTCTCCAGTAACATCTCTCAGACCATTAGCATAGAGTGTGGACCACTGAGCATGGGGGATAAAGTGGGAGTAGGAGTCCCAGTCTTAGAGAGATGTCAACTCTAAGCCAGACTAGACAGTAGGATCTTTGCTTGCTCTGTTATGAGATAAAAATGCTGCATCCTTAAAATCATGAAAAGATGATCCAGGTTCAAACTCATTTGACTGACTCCCTGCATATTATTGTGTATGTTCCTTATTCTCTGAGGACCTCAGTAACACCAAGCATTTATTTAAAAAATTGTACAAGATGACCTCTAAGGGTCCTTGTGCTTAGAACCTTCTGGTCCATAAGCCTATGTAATTAGAGTAGAGGGACAGTCAGGTCTGGGTCTGCATCTGCAAGACTTTGCCTGTGGACTGGCTTCCTTGGTTGGAATCTCCTTGATGGAGATATTGCCTCTCCCCTCCACTTTCCTTGAGTGACTCCTTAGATATGGCCCTCCCTGTGCCTCAAATACTACTTTGGACCAACAGGTTCTTTGGGAGGATTTGGCCCTAGAGTTCCTACTGACATCAATGTCCCTGCAATGTCTCTTAAGGATACATTTTTTTTTTTTTGAGACAGGGTCTCACTCTGTTGCCCAGGCTAGAGTGCCGTGGCGTTAGCCTAGCTCACAGCAACCTCAAACTCCTGGGCTCAAGCAATCCTTCTGCCTCAGCCTCCCAAGTAGCTGGGACTATAGGCATGCACCACCATACCCAGCTCATTTTTTTCTATTTTTGGTAGAGACGTGGTCTTGCTCTTGCTCAGGCTGATCTTGAACTCCTGAGCTCAAATGACCCGCCCCACCTCGGCCTCCCAGAGTGCTAGGATTACAGGTGTGAGCCACCACACCTGACCAGGGATACATTTATTACTCTAGACATAGCACACAATTCCCATAGACCTTGCTGAATGTCTCATAAGGCATATCCTCTTCAGGACTTAGACCAGTGTTGGAATACTCCAGGTGACTTTGGTGGTTTCTTGGAGTCAGCTACATGCATCCTACCTGGGATCCTTTCCTGAGGGCACAGCCTATAACTGCATTCTTCAATGTGGTAGCCACTAGCCAAATGTGACTACTTAAATTAAAACTAAATTAAAAATAATTCAGTTCCTCAGTTTCACTAGTCACATGTCAAGTGCTCAATAGTTACACCTGGTTAATGGCTATCCTACTGGACATTTTGAGTAGAGAACATTCCCATCATCACAGAAAGTTCTATTGGACAGTGCTGCTCTAGAGCAGTGCTTCAAAGTTATCTGAGCATCTTGTTAAAATAGATTCTGATTCAATTGATCTGTGTTGGGGCCTGAGATTCTGCAATGCTAGTAAGCTCCCAAGTATGTCAATGCTAAGGTTTCATGAATCACACTTTGAGAGGCAAGAATACAAGAAACTACCACATAGTAACTAGGCCACTGTGTAAACTGTATGGGTAGCATATCTCACCTTCAAGAAGTAGAAAAAAGACTGTGGTAGCTTGGTTGGAGTATAGGCTTCAACAAATGAAAAGATACTTGGTTAAGCAAGTGAGGCCCTAAATGTCAGCCAAAGGGGAACAAACTTTCTCCAATAGAGCAAGGCCTTCCAACTAACGTGAGAGATGCTTACTACAGGGATTGGCCCACTTTTTCTTGTAAAGGGGAGATAATATCTAATTTTGTCTTTGGGTGCCATACAATCTCTGTTGCAATTACTCAATTGTGCTATTATAGCATGAAAGCAGCTATAGATCACGTGAAGAAATGAGTGTGTCTGTGTTTCAATACAACTTTATTTACAAAAGCAGGCGACATGTTGGATTTGGCCCATGGGGCATGGTTTGCTGACACCTGGACTGGCAGGTCACAGTGTGTGAGAGAGTTTGGAGTGAAGTTACAGTTTGTCAGTTAGAAATTCTATATATCTCAGAGCCTGTCTCAACTATTCTCATTATTAGTTATTACTAATAAAATAACGGCAAATGTTGGTTATTAATGTAATTGGTTTAATTTGAGATTCAAATTACACAATTTTCTGACACATACAATTTATAATTACATTTCAGTCATACGAAAGTTGAACTATGATATGCAGAAATTACCAGCTACCCCAGAAACACAAAGTGAAACAAAGTCTAGACAATCAATTTAAAAGCAAAGTCCACTATCAGGCACCTTCTATTATCATGTTAAAGCAGAAAATAATTATCTAAATCCCAGATTGTAGAATTATCTTATTTACCATTAGGGGAAACAAAGACCAAGGGAGAGTCGCTGGTCCAATGTCCACAGTTTAATGAATGACCAATTTAGGATAAAATCAGGGCTCCTGTTTCCTAAACAGCATTTAACCCTTCCCTGACATTGCCTCTACAGAGTAGACAAGGCACTGCTCAAATCCTATTCCAGTACAGAGGGTCCTATTCAGAGAAATGATACTGAATTATGGCTGTAAACCCAACCATAGATATTACAGACATTCACTGAACATTTTATAAATCATTTCCTTGTTTTCTTAGACTTTTGGGAGAAGGATCTAGATGATAAAAATCTCTCTAAAGAGCTATCCAAGAAATTTTAAATGAAGTCTTTAGTCATTCAACAAAAATTTCTGTGTGACAAGCCAAAAAGAAAAAAATCAAGATAATTTCATTTGTAATTGTTTTTCTTTTTAAAGAATAAACAATTCCATGCAACAGCTCTGTTGGAGGAAGCACTGATCAATGTGTTAAAAGATCTTAGGTCCACTGAGGCTTCTGATGACTTAATTTTCTTAGATCTAGATTCCAGATCACCCTTATCCTCCCCCTCCTCCACCTCTGCATGATTCTCCAAAATCTCTTAATTGTTAACACGTTATCTCTCAAAGACTTGGCTTTCTTCATACAGTGTAGTTGGCAGTCATTCAGCCAAGCCCTCGGTCACCATGAGCTTCAGAGCAGGTCCTTTCACAGGATCATGAAGGGACCAGGGTTAAAGGTAAAGGGCCATGACTCCATGATACCTCTGGTGGGAACTGAATAATCTTATTTCATGGATGAGGACACTGAGGCTCAGAGAGTTACAGCAACATGCCCAAGATCATTTGGAAGCTGTAAGACCATCTCCACCCACATCTTCTATCTCCAAGTCCAGGGTTCTTGACTGTTGTGGCAGTCCTGTCATTTTCCAGGTGTCTGGTGGGAACTTGGATGGGGACAGGGCCCCATCATGAGGGAGACAGACTGTCCCAACAGATTCATGTGATGGTAGGATTCAGGGTCAAAATTATTTTGGTTGACATAAATGAAGTAATATTTCTTGAACCTTAGTTTGTGAGCTGATACTTTCTATATAAACAAACAAGAATTTATTATGTAAGAATGTTTGTTTATTGCAAATGGAAATGTCTTTATCTCAATGAATGACACAATGTAGTCAGCTAATGGGCCAAACCAGAGTCCGGGGATCGACTTTGATTCTTAATCTGCCCAATACAATAACAAACCATTTAATTTTAAAACAGCGCTTTATTGTTTGGTTTTTTAAAATTATAAAAGTAATAAATCTTCATTACAACAAGTAAAATACTACAAAGATGTAAGAAAAGAAACTTAAACTTTTGCTGTTTTGTCTCACTTTCTTCCCCTGACCCTGAGGTAATTAATTTAACATTTTTGTGTGAATCCCCCAAAACATATATATGCATAGATAGGGTCTTTTTTTTTTCTTCCTTAAAAAATATGATTATACTCTATAGTTTTAAAAACCCTAAAACTTGCTTTTTGTAAATCTTTGTGAAAAACTGCCTCTCATGGTTTTTTGATTTCCCCAGTTAGAGTGAGACTGGGCACATTTTCACATGTTTAGTCATTATTTGTATCACATATCCTTTTCTCATTTTTGTACTTTACTTATCAATATGTTACAGCTTTTAATACATCAGAGATATTGACCACATGGCTGGAAAATAATTTCTCCCAGTCTAGAATTTGTTTTTAATTTTGTTTATGGCATATTTGCCATACAGTTTTTCATTTTGATATACATTAGTCAACTTTTTCATTTGTGATGTCTGATTTTTTATTGTGTGTGTTACTTAAGAAGACACTCCTGACCTACCCTTAAATTATGTACATAGTCACCTATACTTTCTTCTTATAGTTTTATATTGAAAATATTACCCATCCATTTCTGTTTACATAAGGTGTTAGAAAAGAGTCTACTTTTATTTCTTCCACATGGATGGGCAGTTGGCTTAACTGAATTAACTAAAATGTTCCTCCTTGCCTAGTAAAGTGGAATGGTCACTTTATCATACATTAAATACCCATATATTAATATTATACGATACATTTTTGGACTCTCTTTATGTTCCACTCATCACTTTATTGGTTCATTTGGCAGCTGCCTCCTCTTAAAAATTTACAGAACAGAAGCTTCTACCTGTGCCCAACTCCTATTGCATGGATGAACTCTTTAACAAACACATTTTCTCATTTCTGTCTGGAGCCTAAAGGACTCCACATATTTTTTAGGACACCAATATCTTGAACACAACCCTCTACTTCCCTGTGACTTTCAATAAATATTGACATTCCATCCCAGTGTCATGAAAGGAGAAGAGAGGGAGATTCTCTTAGGAAAACTAGCAGCAGGGTCCCATAAATTCTCTCAAAATGCTGACACTGTCCCTTTTCTCCCTGATTCAATCCCATCCTTCCCCATGCTTATCAGTCCCAGGTGCCATGGTCTGCATCTGAAACCTCATCCACCCCACAACCACCTGTTTCAGCTAGCCCTGATCCAACCATCTCTAGAAATCAGGCACCACAGAATATAAGGAGCCCACACAATTGAAAGCTTTTGCCCTAAGAGCTTTGAAAGTTGAAATAAGAAAAAATCAAATTTTCCCCATGTATCCAAAGCCCTATTATAAAAACCATTTTAAAAACTTGTATTGATGAGCTATTTTCCTAGGTAGAATAGTAATAACAACAATAGTAATAAGATACAAAAAAAAATGAGAAAAATTGCTTTAAATTGTTTTAAGCAAGAAAAAAAATCCAGCAGCTTTCCCTCTCTTCCCTCTGCCACTTTCCCCCCTCGCTCTCACCAGGTTATCTTACATTCCTATGTAAAAATAGATTTTAAATGTGCAGAGATGGCATCCTTAGAGGCTGAAGGTACTAGTGTGGAAAGCAAATGTATCAAATTACTAAGGAGACTAGAAAACAAGGAATCTTCCTCTCACACTTAAATCCCTCTCCAACGTGGCAGAAATTCTTTCAAGATAGCTTCAAAACACAACAGCTTGTGAGGGAGCCACATGGCCACTAGCCATAACACTTGGCATCCAGTCCAGCCTGTGACCATTCTCGACCTGTCCTCACCTAGGGACTTTAGGATTTTACAATCACCACCTCAAGGCTCTTGTATGCCAGCCACTTCCCATAAAGGGTTGAATTGGACATTTCTGGTTACCAAATCCCCTCAAAGAGATATGGAAAATGGATATAAAATGTGCATGCAGATCTGGAAAAAAGCCCCACCTCTGTCTCCTCTGAATCATGGGGACTTTGTGAAATTTATTGCCCACAAGGGACAAAAGAGCAAAACAGATGGTGAGATTTCATGCTTTTTCTGGAGAGTTAAAAATATCATCAATCATGTAGTTAGAAATTGGCAGTAACTGAATTTTTGTTATTCCATAAGTTATACCAGACAGAAAGTTTTATAAGCAAAAGAGCATGGATGAACCAGCTGAAGTAGACATCATTAATGATTTTTGGCTGCCCAATGCATTGGTATAACCCAGAAAATTCATTCTCAGCTTCCCTTGTAGCTAGCTAGCATGCTCTGTATAGCCACAGCATACTGGGTTCTACCAGTCAAACACATCCAGTATGGGACCTCAGTTTGGGAGTGAGCAACTTGAAAAGGAAGTGCCATGTGGACTCTACTAGGGTGGCAGCAGAGGCCTCCAGTGTTTGGGGTGGCCATGGTCGCAAGCCTGAGCTTCTGTCCCAGGAGTGGCATTGATGAGTGGCAGGAGCAGCTGTCCTTTTCTCCTCACCAGGCCAGTTCTGCTGTGGGGTTTTGGACATTGTTCTTGGAAGCTGAGCTTGGATGTGGCTCTCCATTGTCCCAGTGATTCTGTGAGATGGCCAAAATTGTTTTCATAAACTGCTTTTCAGCTTTATAAACCAGAGGCAACTTCTGTTGCTTGCAACTAAGATCCCAACTAAGATAACATATATTGCTTTTATTCAGGTATGTTCGATGTGAAAAAAAACTTTGATTTATCCTATGTGGCTAAAGCTACAGATAAATTTAACCAGACAAAAGAGGTCTAAGATGTCAAAATTGCTTTTGCGGGGGGTGGGGGGCAGGTCTTTGAACTCCCAGAGATCTTGCTCAGGCTTTTGGAGGAACTCATGGAGTGGAACAATGCAGCCACTGATTGACTTGGGTTAAGAGTCCTCAAAACCTCCTCCCTGAAATGGAGCAATCATGCTCAAAACATCTTGTGTGCCCCAAGTCTAGAGAATTGATTAGCTGAGGAGATAATTTCTTTAGGCATTCGAGCTGTTTCCCGTCACCTTTCTTTAAATCACACATGCACTACCCAAAGAATTATGCATTCATTATGTTTCATGTTGTTTCTTCTTCTACATGAGACTGAAAAGTCTGTCTCTGTGTGTGAAGAAGGTGGATGGAACAGATGCCTCCCATCTGATGAGATTCTTGGGGAGGCACTGTGGTGGGCTGGATACTTTTATTTTTTTCAGTAAAAGTTGTGAAATGTAGAAAATAATATAAAGTGTATGTGACTTTTAAAGAATGATAATAAAGTGAACACACAAATTACCATTGTCGAAATGAGAGTAAAGAGTATGGCAATCTATACGCTCCATGTCTACTCCTGATTGCCTAAAATATTGTTTACTTTTTCCTATTTTTAAACTTTATATAAATTTTCCATATGTATTCTTTTGTGTCTTTTCTTTTGCAAAACACTATGGCAGTGGAATGTGTTCATATTGTTGCATGTGGTTGCAGTTGATTTTCATTGTTGTGTAGTATATTCTATTTTATGAACACACCACTATTTGCTTATCCATTCTACTGTCGATGAACATATAGATGGTTTCCAATACTTGGGTATTGCAAATAACGCTGCTGTGAACGTTCTGAGTGCATCTCCTGATGTACACATGCATGTACTTTTGTACATGTAAATCTAGTGGTGGGATTGCAGGGTTATGAGATATGGATATTTTTCACTTTTCTGAGTAATGCTATGCTATTTTCTCAAGTGATTGTATCAATTTACAGTGTTAGCAGCAATGTAAGAGAGAGTTCCCACCTTATTACCCACATTTGTTGCATTTGTTGATGTTTGTCATCTGGTGGCTTTACAATAGTATTTGAGGGTGATTTTATGTTGCATCCTCCTGATATTGTAGGAGGCTTAGTATATATTATTGAGTTATTGGTAGATAATTGGTTTATTGGCAATTTGAGGTTTCTCTGAAGTGCCCTTTCAAGTTCTTTATCAGTTTCTCTATTGGGTTTTTATGGCCTTAGCCTGGGTGGCTCAGAAAGCAGAACTTGCAGCAAATGAATGTGCACTAGTCCTTTGTTCTGGAGCGTGGTTGGAGATGTAGGAGTATGGAAAGAGGAGAGTGAGGCCTGGGAGGGGGAGGCATACACGACACATGGGGTGTTTCACTACCACAGTTCACTTTTTCTGCTTAAACAATAGATATTGTATATAGTTATAATGACTTATTAATGGCCATCTATAATATTTAGATAGAATCATATCATATTCTTAAGAGAACTCAATGCTGTAAAGATGTCAATTTTCCTACTAAATGTATCAGAATTTGACCTTAATTTCAAGAGAAATTAATGAGCATTTTTTCTACCCATAAAGGGTACTTGGGAAAAACTAAATGTATAAAATAATGAAAAGAACAGTAGTGAGGAAAGATTTGCTTACCACATGGTAACATGTTAATTGTTGCAGTATTAGACACATTGATGGGAGAGAAAAGGCCTTGTAAAATCAATGAGGCAAAACATAATGCATTCCCAGCCAAACCAAGACAAGACAAGATCTTAAAGCCATACTCTAATCCTAATACCTTCCCATCATCACTGCTCTAAAAAAAAAAAAGGTAGAAATGGGGTGGGGAGGTAGGAATACTGTAATCATTACACAAAAGCTAGAAACTATAAAAGAAAAGATTGGTGGATCTGGCTATAAAAAATTTAACCTCTATACAGAAAGACCCACTGTAAAATAAAGTTTAAAAATAATCTAGGAAAAATATTTGCAAAATATATTTCCAGAAAAGACAATGAAGTCTTACAAATAAAAATGAAATGAAACACCAACTTAAGAAAAACAAAAATTTTACAAAAAATACAAGTGGTAGTAAACATTGAAATTATGCATAGCCACACTAGAAATAAAATATTTTTTAACCTCATATATTTGCAAAGATTTGAAAGATTGACAAAACTCAGAGTAGGAAAGGATGTGAGTAGGAACTTTCACACAAGTTTGGCAGGTTTATGTATTATTTCAACTGTACTTCAAAATGGGCATACCTCTTACATCAGTAATTCCACTTTAGAAATTTAGCCTAAGAAAACAATCAAACGTGACATAAAGATATATAGACAAAGATACTTGTCAAATGTTGTTTTTTATAGTAATAATATAATAGTGAAAAATGGAATATCCATTATATATTTACTAAGAGAGTGTTTAAATTATGGCTTATTCATTTAATAGAATTCTATTCTGCCATTAAAATTGATCAGGAGTAGAATGAAATAAAAACTCAGACTATGGTCAGTCAGAAATAAGTGTCTCAAATGAGAAAACAATCTTGCATTAAAAAAAGG
Organism: Cheirogaleus medius; assembly: GCA_008086735.1. NCBI lineage: Eukaryota > Metazoa > Chordata > Mammalia > Primates > Cheirogaleidae > Cheirogaleus > Cheirogaleus medius. The sequence continues at coordinate 10,498,641 of VBSM01000813.1, read as the reverse complement.
GGTCCTTTCACCTCTAGCATTTATAAGATACAGTGAAAAGTAAACTGGTAGTTATTTGTAGAGTTTGGAGCTCAAAAGTGGAATATGACTGGCATATATTTGAAAGAAAACCACTTTCCATTAGAGTTATCACCAAGAAAGGACAGCACAGGGAACACATCAGGCAGTCTAGGACTTCAAACCTTCCTTGCATGCCATGGTCTTCAAGGAGCTGGGTCTCCACACCTAATCTTGGCTCCAAAATTGATGGAATGTGGTACAAACAGTAAAGACCTGGTGGGATCCTTAGTGGAGTCGTAGGGAGAACAATAAAAGAGATGGTTTAACATCACCTATTTTTGTCAATGCAACATTCTCATTGGAGAACATCTCAGAGGTTGCAGACCTATTAGGTCCTCCCATGAAACCAGGCACTAGTCAGCTGAGTAAACACATGCTAGAAGATTCTGGGGACTTTGCTGCTTTCAACATCAGTCTCCCTGCAAAGTCTGGTTCTTAGTCTGGAAGAAGGAGGGATTATTGGCAGTATTTGTAGAATGGGTTGGGATTTTAGAGATCTTGACAGCTTTGGTATCTGCAAAGAGGGGGAGACTTTGTGGAAGAAAGCAGTGTTTCTCAACCTTGGCACTACTGACATTTACAATGGATTCTTATTTTGTGTTGTTGGGGGCTAACCTGCGATTGTAGGATGTTTAGCAGCATCCCTGGCCTCTACCCACCAGATGCCAGTAGTATCTTTGCTCCTAGTTGTGAAAACCAAAAATGTCTCCAAATATTGTCAAAAGTCCCCTGAGGAAAAATAGACTTTGGGTGAGAACCACTGGAATAGGGGCTAGATGATATCTTGTGAAGTGAGATGGTATCTTTAAGTGAGAAAAGCAGGTTACAAAGCAGAATGTGCATCGTGATCCCCTCTCTTCTCTCTCTCGATAGATAGATAGATAGATAGATAGATAGATAGATAGATAGATAGATGGATGGATAGGGCCTCACTCTGCTCTCCAGGCTGGAGTGCAGTGGCATGAGTAATACGCTCATTGCAAAGTCAAATGTCAGGGCCCAAGCGATCCTCCTGCCTCAGCCTTCTGAGTAGCTGGGACTACAGTCGTGTGCCACTATGCTTGACTAAATTTTTTATATGTATATTTTGTAGAGATGAGGGTCTCTCTGTATTGCCAGACTAGCCTCAAGTGATCCTCCTGGCTTGGCCTTCCAAAGTGCTGGGATTAAGGCCTGTGACACTGCACCTGGCCCATGATCTTATTTTCAGTGGAGAAAATATATACAGATATACATTAAATATTTGAGTGTTATCTATTTTTATTCTATATGTGTTTTGATATTTTCTAATAGTTTGATAATAGATATGTAATTGTTATATTGAAAGAAAAAGCTATATTTTAAATCGTAGTAATATTTGCACATATGCATAAAAAAGTCCTGAAAGGATATACAACAAAATGGTAATGATAGGTATGTCTTAGCATTAAATTTTTTCTTTTTTTCTTATTTTTGTTTGTATTTTCTGAATTTCTTACGATGAACACATACTAATTTTGTAATCAGAAACAAAGTAAACACAAATTATTTCAAACATAAATCCAAGATTTCAACTTACCACTAGGTGCCTGCAGATAATTTAAGCCCATTAAAAGCCATGCTTCTAACACCAGTTGCTCAATTATTTGTAACTCTCAGATGATAGTTTAATGACTACTCCTAGTAGAAAACTGATAGTATGTCTTGCAGATGTTCTCCAATCACCACGTCACAACTTCATCTGAACTGAAGAATCACTTTGTGATGTGAAAACCCATGCCTTTCAGTGTGATCATCCTTAAATTTTCTCTTCTCCTCTCAAAATCCCTCTGCATGTTAACTTTTCTTTCTTAACCTCTGTCTTCTGTAAAGAATGATCTATGTATTTTTTTTTCAAAATTCACAAATAAGTCTTTCCTCTTTTGCTTTTCCTACCCAAATTAAGGTGCAAATCCAGGAAGGAAATGAGGAGGACTTTTCTCCCTGTAAAACAGTGGTTTATAGCTAACATCAGGGACCCAGGATTGACTGGAAGAGTTATCCTTGTGAGCCATGCTTTTCTCTTCTTGCATGTCACAGAGAACATCTGAGGATGGGTAGTGGGCATCGTATGTGAAGCTTGAAAAAACTTCACCCCATCCCGTATGATTTTAATGTTAGCCTCTGGTTGAAGTAACTGTTTCCTGCCCCAACACACACCGTGTGGTTCACGTTTGGCCTGCCACAGTCTTCCACCCTTCCCACCACAGTGGTGATCACCATTCAAGCTATGCCAATCAGATTCCCTTTTCCTGGAATTTAAATCATGGGTGGAGACACACAAGGTCATAAAGTATTAAATAGTTAGGGCTGAATGATCTGATACAGGACATTCCTGGAGCTGCCAAGGCTGTTGAAGAATAATTGCTGGTGACTATTTACTCATTTCCAATCCAGTCCAGCCCCAAGACAACTTTCTCAAGGTTCAGTTTGTCATATTCAGATAATGAAAAATAACCTCATCTTAAGTTCAGGCACAGCACAGAGAGTAGACTGAAGTTGCTTCTGTAGGCTTAGTAAATGCTTGGGATAGTCTTATTCCTACCAGGTGAGAACATGATTGGCTGCACCTTCAAATAGAAGCTTTAACCTGAAAAAGAGAGAAAACTAATATGTTACTGAAGACTGAAAACATGTCAGTGGTGGAAATGAGTCAGGAGTTCCCCAAGATATCAAACTTACAGAGCTAAAACTGGGAAGTCCTGAGCAGATGGTGATATTTGATCACCGTAGCCATGATGTATTTCTGAAGAAATATTTAACCTAAATGCAGGAGGACAATCCTTTTAAAAAAGCATAATTGGTGGAAAACTGAAGGTCAAGCAATGCTTGAAAATTCTCATTTCATAGAGGGGGAAATTGAGGACTTGAGAGGTTAAGCCACGGAGGGTCACACCATTTCATAGTGTCCGATACATAGAGTCTGTCCAGAGTTCCTGACTGCCATCTAGACGATTTCCTCCTGTGCCCCACTTCTTTCTTTTCCAAAGCTAATATTGATTAAATCATGGTGTGCCAAAAGTCTGCTTTTCCTAATTTAATGCTACACTTGTGAAAGGATTGGGGAAATTGTACATGATCCCTTGTAAACACATCTCTGCCCTTGGTTTACACGTCCTAAAACTTTGGTAGGTGGAAGGGAATAGCCGGTGACGCTCACTGCTGAATACCAACCCCAAAAGACAAGTTGTGGGTGCTGATTAGTCACAGAAGTACTAGCAAGGAGTTGAAAACAATGTACGCCGTACCCCAGTGGTCTGAAACTCGAGTGAATCAGACTTGCCTGGGAAGCTTGTTTAAAAAGTAGATTGCTGGGCTACACCCACAAAGTTGTCTGATTCAGGTACTTTTTGGGGGTTGGGGGGTAAGATTTACCTTTTTAACTTATTTCCAGGTGATACTGATGCTGCTGGTGTGGGGCCATGTTGCGAGAACCAGTTTCGCTCCAGTGTCTCCAACATGCACACACACGCACACACGCACACACACCCTCCACTTCACACACCCTTAAGGTAGGATTTTCATATTGGTGGAAAAGGCAGGTCAGGCATCTATTTTCACAAATATAGTGTTATTCAATATGAAAAATTGCTAAGATTTGTAAATTAGAGATGGAATTTTGCCTTATCTTTTTTTCCAGCATCTTTAGGTCTCAGCTTTGTGGAAAAGAAGTTTTAGAAATCACCTTGTTAAAAAATTCCTACTGTCACAGAAAGAGAACTATAGGATAGTTCTTTTAATGCCATATTTGAAAATTATATTTTTATTGCCTCTGAGTATAGAACACCTTTAGCAAAAGCTTAGTAAGCTTACCGTGAATCATGTACAACAACAGTTATAGCTGTTAAGCCATCATTAATTTTCACAATAGTTGTCGTTTTATGACTCAAGTAATTAACTAAATTATGTTTCACAAGCATTTTAAACAACTAGTTACATGAAGGGGCTTAATGTTTCTAACAGGAAAGTAAACAAACATCTTTGTTGACACTGGGATAATGTTTTGTCTTGCCCTTGGATGTCAGGAGCTTAAGAAGAACAAGTTTGGTCAAATTAGACATTTAGCTGCTTTGAGATTTACCTATCAACCTTTAAAATGTAGCTACCAAGTTATTTACTTTTCAGAAACCGACTTCCATTCTCAATGGAAAAACATATTTCTAGTCCTATGTGTTTCTAAAGCAGAGCATACATGCTTTCCTTCTACATTCTCTCAATTTTGAGGCTTATTTTAACACCATCTTTCCTCAAAACTAAACCCCTCATATTGCCTTTAAAGCTTTTTCACCCAGGTACCCCTATTTATCCTTTAGAGCTTAGTTGATACGATGCCTCCTCAGCGAAGCCTTCAGAGATTTCCCTATCACACATGCCTACAGCACCATGACAAGTTTTATAACAACAGAAACATAGTTGTTTGTTATAAAGTCAGTTTTGCGTTTAGGATAGAAGATCCATGAAAGAAAGGATCATGTCTGTCTTCCCCTCGTCCCTAGTGCATTGCTCAGCCAGTAGAAGGTGTTTGTGGTTACCAGCCTCTAAGGATGGACCCCAGGGGTCCCCACCGCCTGGTGTCCACATCCTTGTGAGTCCCCTCCTACGTGTAGCAGAGTTGATCTGTGTAACCAATAGAATGCAGCAGAGGTGGTGGTATATCACTTCTGAGATTAGGTAATGAGGTACTGTAGCCTCCACCTTGGGTGCTCTTTTGCTTGCTTGCTTGTTTGCTTTTCTGGGGAAAGTTCGCTGCCATGTTGTGAGAAATCCTATGGAAAGGCTCGTGAGAAAAGGAACTGCAGCCTCTGGTCCTGCCTACAATGATATGAGTGAGCTTAGAGGTGGATTCTCCAGACCAATCAGAGCTTTGGGATGACTATAGACCAGGCCAACAGCTTTTCTGCATCCTCCTGAGAGATCCTGAGTCAGAACCACCCCGCTAAGGTGCTCTCTTGTATTCTGATCCTCAGAAACCGTGTGTGACAATAGATGTTGTTTCAAGCTACTACTTGAAAGCTAATTTGGAGTCATTTATTAGGTAGCAAGGGATACCTAAAGTGCTAAATAAATATGTGATGACTAAATGAATGAAAGGCCCAGTAAGTAATGTGATTCATATAATAACACTCCATTACAAATAATTTATTTCAACTCCTGGGACATTATCTTGCTTGTAAAAGAATAAAACAGATCTGGAACAAGAAAAAAGACTTGTCATTCTTCTAGTATCTTAAACTTTTCATTTATGATGATATTGTTGCATCCTAGGTAGGTTGATAACAAGATTTGCAGGAGAAATGAGTTTTATTTCCCCCTTTTTCACTAGTGTTTTCTGTATCGGAGAAGTTCTTGTCAGTGTCAGGGGGTGAGCATTTGTTTAGAGAATGCTGTAGGTTGGATTCCCTAGGAAGTAGACTTGAGATACATATTTGCATGCAAGAAAATTATTGGTGAACTCTCTTGAGATCAACACCTTTGGGAGGAAAAGGGAAGAGAGGGAAGGGAAGGGAAGAGAAGGGAAGGGAAGGAAGAAGAATTGAGCAGAGGGAAAAATTGGGGTGTGATGTAGCCTCAAGGCCAAAGCTGACTAAACTATAGGATCTGGAGCTGGGATGGGTGTTCCTAGTTGTTAGGAGCTGGGTTAAGGGAGATTGGCCATTATGTCCCCATGCCGATCAGAGGTTGGCACATTGGCTGCCCAGGAAGGAGGTATGTCCTTGGACAAGGTGGGTCTCTTTAGCAAAGTCAATTCAGGAAAAGGGCTGATGGCTGAGAGTGGTCATCCACCAGGCCTCCCAGCAGGTAGGGGAATTTTGGCACTACATCTCACCACATCATAAATAATATATATAATATGTATTCAAGGTGATTAGGTAGACTGAATTCTTTTTCTTGAATCACTTTGCTTATACTATTGTGTCATTATTCCATATTAGTCAAAGGCAAATAAATTTAAAAGGGATTATTTTCTGAAGTATACATTTTATAGTCTATACCTGTGGTTCCCAATCCTCAGGCTATGGCCCAGTACCTGTCTGTGGCCTGTTAGGAATTGGGCTGCCCATCACCACTGGGACTCTGCCATCCCCTGCCTCCTACCCCATGGAAAAATTGTCTTCCATGACACTTAGGAACCACGCACAGCAGGACTGTAAGTGGTGGGCTAGTTAGTGAGGGAAGCTTCATCTGTATTTATAGCTGCTCCCTATTGCTTACATCACCGCCTGAGCTCTGCCGTCCCCCACCTTCTATCTGTGGAAAAATTGTCTTCCATGAAACCGGTCCCTGATGCCAAAAAGGTTGGGGGCCTCTGGTCTATACTTTTGAAATAACATAAACAATTTGTAAAATAGTACTACTCACGGTCTACAATTGAAGTTTTAGTTATGGGCTATCATCACCTTCAGTTTCCCACTGAATATCTGATAACAGTTTCAAATTTATGTTTGGTAAATGTGTTTCAGATTAATATTTCATTGAATATACTCCACTAATTCACTGAAGCCCAAACTTCATTGTATAATTGTTGGAAACTACAAAAAAATTGAGTGGTGTTGACATTTTTGCTTTATTGCCAACTTATCAAGTTTAAAAAATATGCAGAAAGGGAATAAAGAATTCCTTATAAATTAATTTTTGAAGCATCTTTTGTTACAAGCTGTTATGTTTTCCACATACATCTGTGATATTGTTGCATCCTTGGACTCACAAAATATTTTTATATATATTTGGTTATGGAAATTATCTGCTAATGTGTGTGTGTGTGTGTGTGTGTAGTAATGTCACTGAAAAAAAATTACCCAAAATGTTCATTAAAATAAATACTTATATTTTTGAGAAACCACAAATCTGTTAATAATTGTTATCTGTTTTACATTATTTGGGTCAGGAGTTGAGAATTATTTAGAAATATTTATAATTTTCTGCTTTATTTTACAAGATTTCATTTACTTAATATGCTATTATATTTTATATTTACTTGGTTTTGTATTTTATATACTCAACTATTATAGTATTTTGATTTCCTTGTTGGTATTCTGTATTAATCTTCTGATATAAATTAATTGACAGTTTTATAGTTTATGCCAACTGAAGAAAATTAACATTATCATGCTTCTATAATTTTATGGATGATCCTTTAATAGAAATTGAGTGTGAGAAAACAGAGTCATTTCATCTTAAAATTTATATGGAATCTCAAGAGACCCTAAATAGCCAACACAATCTTGAGAAAGAACAAAGTTGGGAGTCACACATTTCCTGATTTTGAAACTTACTACAAAGCTACAGTAATCAAAGCATGTAGTACTGGTATAGAGACCAACATAGACCCATGGAGTTGAGTATAAAGCCCAGAAGTAAGGCCTCACATATATGGTCAAATGACTTTTGACAAGGATGCCAAGACCATTCAATGGGCAAAGAACAGTCTTTTCAATAAATGGTGCTGGGAATACTGAATAGATATAAATACTGAATAGATATTCAGTATTATATTATTATTATTATAGTATTATTATTATATTATTCAGTATACTGAATATCTATTCAGTATTCATGCAAAAGAATGATATTGGACCCTTACCTTATACCATGTAAAAAATTAACTCAAAGTGGATCAAAGACCTAAACATAGAGCTAGACCTATAAAAATCTTAGAAGAAAAGGTAAAAGCGTCATGTCACTAAATTTGACAATGATTTCTTGGTTATGACACAAAAGCACAGGCCACAGAGGAAAAATAAATAATTGTTTTTGAAATCTCCAAAGAGTTTACTATATAGAATTCTTAGAAGTAGATTTACTTTTACCATTTGGAAGAATTTGTGCTTAATAAATGTCTGAAAACTTCTTGTCTATTCGGTCTTTTAGAAAATTAAATTTTCATGCTTGAGGTTGAAAATATTCAGTGAGAAAGGCTGTTGTTTATATTTAAATTACACTGCTATGCTGCTCTATCAGCAGAAAGAACATTGATTTTAATGGAGTGTTTTTAATACAATTTTCTTTAAAATTCATCTATTATGATTGAGATGGAGTTAAAAATAATTCATACTCTATTTCATGTAACTAAGTTATCAGATCTAAAAATAGAAATTATTAGTATTTTCCTAATAGAAATTATTAGCTCTAGAATATTTTTCTTTCCTTTCCAAATTTATCCCCAAATTTATTTAATAATATAGTACTATTTAAAATTTTCCTCTTAATACTTCATCATTTTCTATTTTCTCATCCTGATTTTCTATACAAAATTTTCTATTTTGCATCAGAAAAAATATTTTATCTTACATTTGTAACATTTTAGCCTGCTTAACTTTAACAGTGATTCATTTTTACAGTAATGGAATTTCCATTAAAACACAATTACTAGAATATAATTAATATAATTATGTTTATATAATATTTATTTATAGATCATTAAAGGTAAATGAATTCAGTTGTTACACAATGTTTAATGGCATAATTAAAGTAATTGTAGATTTTATTTTGGTACTGAGCAACTCCATTCAGGTATATATATATATATATATATGTAGGTAGATATATATATATATATATATATCTCCAAGAATATAAATAGCAATCTGAAATGTCAAGTTTAGCCAGTGCATTAGTAGCAACATTGAGGAACAGCAGCTCCTAATTTAGCAACACAGGTTACTTGAGATGTTTTTAGATCAATAAGATGTTTTAATTGTTAAACTTGTTCATACTTTGTAGGTTTTCATGAGTAATACATTTTAACTATATTAAAGCACTTTATTTCCATCAGCCAGAAGACTCACAATGCATACTTATTTGGCTAGAAGAAGAGTACTTACTGCCATCTATCAGATAGCTTTAAAAATTATGATTCAAAATGATAAATTGTAATAAAAACTTTGCAAAATAATAAAGATTTTTATGATATAAATAGCATCCAGTAAGAAGTGGCTCCTGTGTGCCTTTTATCTAGTTCTAACTAGATAAAACTCTTGTCTTCATTTGGAATTAATTCACACATCACACTACAGTATGTTTATATATGCATGTATATCATATACATATATAATTAAGTTGTTTTATATACTAAGGTAAATAATAAATGATTCATACATATTCTTAAAATCTTCTATTTTCCTTCAAGCAATATGTAACATTCACAGTAAGTAAATACAGTAAAATCTTAATATGTTGCTCTAAACAGGGTGACCCTCAGGGAGTATTTCTACATTGACTGAAGGTCTTGATAGATAAGTTTCGTAATTATATTTTTAAAATGTTTATACTTTAAATATTTTATTATTTTTAAAAAGTATAATTCTACATATAAAGTGTGTGTATAAATGCATGTATTTGTATATGTGGTTTAAATATTAATGCTAACGTTAATATTTAAAAAATCCAGCTTAAGAAATGTCAGGATAGTTATAAAGCTTTGCACTATATAGAGATTATGTGAAAATAGCATTGCATGTACAGAGAAATCAGTGTGCTTATTTTAAAGAGAAAGATATGCAAAAGGAAATAGTAAAATAATAAATTAAAAAATATTTTTAAGTTAAAGCCATCACCTTAATAGCAGATAATTCTAAGAATTCCTTTATTTTTTTCTTACATTGTAACATTTCCACAAACAGCAATCTGATAATCAACAGATAATTATATCATAAATACTGGGCACATTGGAGATAATACATAAATATTTATTAAATATTGTTATATATTTAATAACTATGATCTTAATAGAAGAAACCCTGGTACCTTTTGTATTTCTTCTTTTCCCAATACCCACTCTGGTAATTTTGTGACAAAGCTATAATTTACTCCTCTCTACATCCCTGATCTTTCCTGCCATCAGCTGCCTCTAGAACTTCTGAAAGATTTTGGAATTTTAAAACTCCACACTATACACCCACCCCATTTTTTTAAATCCATTCCTTAATGATTGTTTTCAACTTCTCACCATCAAAAATAACAATGAGATCATCATTCTTTTAGATTTCCTTGATTATAAATGTTCTATCTATTGCCCATTTTGTAGCTGATGGTCCCTATCTTTTTCTTATTGATTTATAGGAGTTCTTTGTACATTCAGTTATTGATGCCTTGATGTCTTTTCAGTCTGTCAACTGGCTGTTAACCTTTGTTCATAATGTACTTAATTAAAACAACAAGAGTTGTAGATTTTGATATAATTAAGTCATCTTTTTTTGCCCCCATGATTTGTATTTTTAGGGTTTTATTATTATTATTTATACCTTTACTTCAGAGATTGAAGAACTATATGCAAAAAATAAATTTGTTTTCAACATAGGAATAACATATTTACCTCTCTGCCAATGTTACTTGAAAACCTTCCATGTCAAAACAATTTGACAGCTAATGTAAAGAATTACATAAATTTGCAATGATCTTTCATTATTACAGTCCTTTAAAGATACATGTTAATTCATGCTGTTAATCTTAGGATCACAGTGCATAGAATCCAAATATAAACAGTTGGGGTGGCTCTCAAAGTAATGTTTTATTCCTCACTTTATTTATGATCCCACTATAACCTATAAATTTATTTCATAGCCCCTACCATGCAAAGAAAACTTTTCTGTTACAATATCCATTGCCGGCAATGAATGTCCCAAAACCACCAAGGATATCATTCTTACTGCACAATACGTGAGGACTTGGAAATTTTCCAAAAGCCTAAAAAAAAATTAAAAATGCAATTATGTTTGTCATTTCCTGACACCTGCATTAATACTGTATGACTAATAAAAGCATGTCATTTGCCTGGACTGAACCAGTGATCAACAGGCGCCCAGAATGCACATGAGTAAAAACGCAGGGAAAGGTAATAGTCTTCATTGCATATAGGTCACTTCTCGTCAAAGGTTAAAATTCAAAGGCTGAATGGTCAAAGTGCTCATTTTCTTAGTAGGACTATCTTCTGCTAGGAGGATGATAACAGTAGCATCAACAAGTAGCATCATGATGCCACCGTTTTGTTTTCTCTGGATTCATGTTACATGTTTGCACATAAAAAGAATTATCTGATGGTCGTCTCTTTTCTTTGTAGCTGGAAAGCATGCTAATAATACTAAGACAAACTGACTAGACTGAGAGCGTTGGGGACCCATCTTCTGGTAGAACAGATAAACATGTGACCATTGCTATAAACATGGCGATGAACAGGAATGTTTTCACCAGTAAACATGACCTGAGGGAGTCAAAAGGATATCAATTACTAAACTTAAATAGAAATTGAAAATTTCCCCCATCATATAAGGTACCTGGTACACCTTCCATGTCTACAATCCACTGTGTAATTAAATTTTGAATGCCACTTTCATTTAAAGTCATCCCAGGAGATGGGTCATTTTGCAAAGCCAACAGTTCTTTTTGTAGTTGTTTCTGCATTGACATCAAGTTGGAACCATCCCCCCAAGTCTGGTGAGGACAAAGACACCTTAACTTCCTGAAGTTGGAATTTTTAGGAAGGAAGGAAGTTGAATTTTTAGATGATAGTTTTTAATCTCTCTTGTTTCTTGGTCAATGTACTTAAAGCTATAAATCCCTGTGTGTTGTTTTAGCTGTGTCAAATACATTTGGATATAGAATGTTTCATTGCCATTTAATTTCAAGCATTTCATTATTTCTTTTTTAGTCCAAGAACTTCTTAGCAATATGTTATTTGGTCTCTACACCTACAGAAATTTTAAAAATCTGGCTTTTCATTGTTAATTTCTAATTTTATTGCATTATAACAAGAGAATATGGTGAATATTACAGCAAATTTGTGGAATTTATTGAAGTTACCCTTGTGGCCTAATCTTCAGTCTGTTTTTGTACATCTCTCTCATATGCTCAAAAAGTATGTGCATTTTGTTTGCTTCAGAGTTCCATATATATCTAATACCTTCAATTTATTAATTAAATTGCTTGGATTTTTTTAATATATTTGCTGACTTTTTGTCTATTTGATCTCCAAGTTTCTGAGAATGAGTGTGTAAAAATCCTCAACTACAATTATTGAAAAACTTATTTCTCACTAAAATCTGTAAGTATTCTGAAGCTGTATTGTTGGAAAGAATAGATTTACAGTGGCCAAAATTCTTGTTCTATTATGTTTTTATGAGTACATGTTTTTCTCTATGCTTCATACTGTCTTTAGCCTTGGATTAAAATTTGCCAGATATTAAGATTTCTATTTTAGCATTCCCTTGGTTAATATTTTTAACACTTTTTTCATCCTTTTATTTTTAGTTTTTCCTTTTATTTTAAATTTGTCTTTTACAAACAATATATTGTTAGATCTTATGTTTTTTTTTTTTTTTTTTAGAGACGGGGTCTCGCTCTTGGTCAGGCTGGTTTCGAACTCCTGACCTTGAGCTATCCACCCGCCTCGGCCTCCCAGAGTGCTAGGATTACAGGCGTGAGCCACCGCGCCCGGCCTAGATCTTATGTTTTTAAAGTCCCCTGGCTGACTTGCTTTGCCTCCAGTGTCTTCGAATAGTTGCATTGTTTTTTCTTTGTTTTCTTTTTTTTGAATTTTACACAAGTTTTTACAGATGTTCTCAGCAGGAGGGTTGGTCTGATATTAGCTGCTCTATCATATCCAGCAATAAGAGAAATACATTTTTAGATTAAAATAAATCCTCATCTTATTTGTTTCAACTGAGATTAGAGCCATTTTTGCAGGAAACAGGATACTCCCAAATAAGGATCTTCATAGCGGTTAATGCATTAATTAATTCAGAATTTTAAAATGTAAGTGAATATAATTTACCAATCATTCTTCTATGTGGTTTTTAATCTCAGAATCTTCTTTACTTAGTACAAATATCAAATACTATTTCTGAAAATTTATATTTTGAATGCAACATTAAAATCTCTTGCATTCCCTAACTGACTCACTGTACGCAGGGCATTACACACATGGTCTAAGATAAATGATCATCCTAGACACAAAGCTTCTAAATTAGAGGCTTCTAAGTACACAAATATCAAAAAGCCCTGCCCCCTGACATTTTCTCAATTTATACATCTACTAAATCCATACCTTTAGTGGTAGGTAGTTGTGCCTGTCATGGTAGCATAATTTTGCATCCTCTGATTAAGTCATTATCAAAAAATAAAGTGTTAAATTTGATTTGGTTGCATCAACTAGTTCTGATGGTGAAGGTGGCAAAAGCCATTCCGATGGTCTATTTTTGTTTTGTCTATTTAGAAATAACTTTTTGATGCTTATGAAGACTGGATATTGCTGGAGAGAGAGGCTGTATCTGCACTGAAGACCACTGCATTCTCAGCGTCTGGTGCAGTCTCTGGCATATAGTAGATCTACTCGTGGAGGGTTCTACAGTCATCTTGCCAATAAAAGTTTAAATGTGTCAGGTAGCCAAACTTCATGAGAGCTTTTAGAATTTCAGATAAAACTGATTTTCTAAAAATAGTCACATGTACTCACCATTAAATTGGTACTAATCGATCAAAACTTATGTGCATATATGGAAGTAACATTCATCGGGTGTCAGACATGTGGGAGAGGGGAGGAGGGTCTGGGTAAACTCACACCTAATAGGTGTGGTGCATGCTGTCTGGGAGATGGGCATGCTTGTAGCTCTGACTTGGGCGGTGCAAAGGCAATTTATGTAACC
>VBSM01000813.1:10409079-10483661 GCA_008086735.1 Cheirogaleus medius | reverse complement strand
GCAGTGTAAGAGTGTTCCTGTCTCTCTACATCCTCGCCAGCATTTGTTGTTTTGAGATTTCTTGATACAGGCTATTCTCACTGGGGTTAGGTGGTATCTCATCGTGGTTTTGATTTACATTTCTCTGATGATTAGAGATGTTGAGCATTTTTTTTATATGTTTGCAGGCCATTATTCTGTCTTCTTTGGAGAAATTTCTGTTCATTTCCGTTGCCCATTTCTTGATGGGATTGTTTGATTTTTTCTTGTTAAGTTTTTTAACTTCTAGATAGATTCTTGTTATTAGACCTCTATCAGAAGTGTAGAGAGCAAATATTTTCTCCCACTCTGTGGGTTGTCTATTTGCTCTAATGATAGTTTCCTTGGCTGTGCAGAAACTTTTTAATTTGATGAGATCCCATTTGTTTATTTTTGCTGCTGCGGTGATTGCCTTGGGGGTCTTCCTCAAAAATTCTTTGCCTAGACCAATGTCTGATAGAGTTTTCCCAACATCTTCTTGTAGGATTCTTAAGGTTTCATGCCTTAGGTTTAAATCTGTTATCCATCCTGAGTGAATTTTTGTGAGAGGTGAGAGGTAGGGATTCTGATTCAATCTTTTGCATGTAGCTATCCAGTTTTCCCAGCACCATTTATTGAAGAGAGATTCTTTTCCCCATTGTATATTTTTGTCTGCTTTATCAAAGATTAGGTTACCGTATACTGATGGTTTCATCTCTAGTATCTCAGATCTATTCCAAACATCGATGCTTCTGTTCTTGTGCCAATCCCAGGCTGATTTAACTATTATTGTTTTATAGTACAGCTTGAAGTCAGGAAGACTGATGCCTCCCAGTTTGTTCTTTTTACTTAAGATTGATTTGACTATATGAGGTTTTTTCTGGTTCCATACAATGTGAAGAATTATTTTTTCTAGATCTGTAAAGAAAGATGGTGGTACTTTGATGGGGATTGCATTAATTCTGTAGATCACTTTAGGTAATATTGATGTTTTAATGATATTGATTCTACCAATCCATGAACAAGGTAGAATTTTCCATCTGTTTACATCTTCTACAATTTTTTTTTAGTGTTTCATAGTTCTCCTTGTATAAATCTTTTGTATTTTTCATTAAATATACTCCTAGATATTTAATTTTCTTTGGAGCTATAGTAAAGGGTATTGCGTTTTTTATTTGAGTTTCTGCTTGATGGTTCTTGGCATATATGAATGCTTCTGATTTGTGTATATTGATTTTGTAACCTGAAACTTTACCAAATTCATTTATCAAATCTAGGAGTCTCTTGGATGAATCCATCTTGACTCATCCCACACTTAAAGTCACAAGTGTTGATAAATGATAAAATTTGTTTCTTTTCTATGTAACTTATTGACTGGAAATCATTCTCTAACATTCCTCCAGTGTATTCTATTTTTCATTTATTTAAAATATAGCCATTATGATCCTTTATAACACCTAATATTAAATCATGTATCTGTACATGCACAGACTACTCTAATACCAGGACTGTATAGTTTTTTTAAATATATTTTCCAAAATATTATTATTCATTTCCTAGAATAACAAAATCTGGTATGATCAAATTCCCTTTTTCTCTCTACCATCTCCTATCATAGTTAGATAATGCCTTTGCTCTTTTTATTTAAAATGGATAAGGTACAAAAAAAGGCCAGTTGCCAAATTTAAAGAATGAGTTAACAAATATACATTATTATTTCACTCAGGCATTGCAACAAATATGGTCATCTCATCTATGTGGTTTGCACATTAGAATACGTTTTTTGCCTTTATATCTCTGGTAGAAATCAACCCTGGTCTTAACATACTTTGCATACTTTTCATAAAAGTATTAGATGTTCCATCTTTAGTTAGTATAATATAAATTTGACAAAGTTACGGAGACTGTTTGAAAAAAAAATAGTAGCCACTATGGGATTATCACGTCCAAATTTAAAGACAATGCAGAATATTTTATTACTCAAATTTAGAAAATATGCATTATTGAAATTATTAGTGCCTAAAAAAATTATAATCTGTTAATTCATATATATTATACCATTTAGAAAAACAAAAATCAGGAGAGAACTTATAGGAAGTAAACTTACGAAAGTGGGAGTGAAGTTGCAGCCCAATAAAAGATTTCAAATTAGAAGGAAATTTCCAAAGAGGATATTTACCAAAAAAAAAAAAAAATGACAAGATGAAAACAGATATGATAGATATGATTTCATGTAACTTAGCTTTACTTTAAGGAATTATTTTTCATGAAAATCACTTTATTGGAATGTGTGACTGAGATGAGCTTAAAATCCATTATTAAAAACCTCATTTCTCAGTGTCTGTTTTAATGAAGGATTAGATCAAGAATGCTTGACCTGGAGTACATGTTCTGAGGGCCTCTACAAATGGGCTTCATGGTCCTCTACCCTCCTGAAATTATGTGCAAAATATATACAAAAAGGAAAATGTTCCAGGGAGAGGACTTATATCCTGTATCATATTTTCAAAGGGGTCTATAATGACCCTTCTCTCTCTGAAAAGTTACATACTAGTGGAGAAAATTATTTCCTAGGGCTCTCTGTTAACAGGACTAAGACTGTGTATATATTTCATCCTTTAATGCCAGGTACAGTGAGTAAAAGTAATCCATATAAGTGGTTATGAAGGGCAAAAAGAATAAGTTGCAAACAAAGGAGGTCCCCACTGCCCCCTTTGTACCTAAATAAATTACTACTTTTAGATAATTCTTACCTGACAAGTTTTCCAGATAAGATCGAGGTACATAGCCAAGAAAATTATTGAACTTTTATCTAGACAGAGGTGATACACTTTCATCTTAAGTATTGTTCCAATTTAAAATCACTAAGCCAAGAGAAAATCTGATTTTTGATGATATTATTCAAATGACTCATATGATTTGCAGAATCTTATGAATCATATGATTCTGCGAATAAAATTAACTTAATGACATTTAAAACTAAATTTTCTTTCTTTCTTTTTTTTGAGACAGAGTCTCCCTCTGTTGCCTGGGCTAGAGAGCCGTGGTACCATCATAGCTCACAGTAGCCTCCAACTCCTGGGCTCAAGCAATATTCCTGCCTCAGCCTCCCGAGTAGCTGGATTTACAGGTACGTGCCACCACGCCAGCTAATTTTCTATTGTTAGTAGAGATGGGGTCTTGCTCTTGCTCAGGCTGGTCTCAAACTCCTGAACTCCAGCAATCCTCCCTCCTCAGTCTCCCAGAGTGCTAGGACTACTGGCATTAGCCACTGCACCCGGCCAAAACTAAATTTTCTTTATCTTGCCAAAGCACTGTCATGAACACTTCTATCATTGTACTTCAGTAAGGTTATTGAAAGATTAAGACTAGTGGTTGTGTTCCATTATCAGAAAAGCTAAAGCTATTGTCATTATGGCTTAGTTTTTGTGTTACATATTTTGCTTACAGAAAAGTAGGCTATAAACTAAATAATTGAGTCACTTAACAAAGTCTGTTTATGACCTCGTTTAAATCTAGAAAACATGCTGCTGTCAATTCATTTTTTGTAGGAATCCTAAGTCAATATGTCTTTATACCTTTTGAGTAATCCTTGGCAGGACACAGAGCAGTAAATCATATTTTATTACTGCAAGATGGCAGAAGCTACAAAGTTATCTTAAACTCTTAAATCGCTTTTCTCAGTAAGGTCTCATTTGCAAATCTATGATCTAGAGGTTCTGATGAAATTTAGAGTTAGGCCTTTTCCAGTAAGAATCAATAAAAAGAATGGCTAGTCCAATCCTCCTCTCCCTCTTACCCTTTTCTTCCCTCAAACTTTTTGTTTTTAGCCTTTACTCTTGAAGGACACTGTGGCTGTAGTAAAATGCTAGGCTTGCACATTCTTTTCATGAGTATCTTGTAGTTGCTGGCCCATGTGTTGTGGTTTTAAATGTTGCACTGGAAAGGTCTGATGCCACCTTAGCTCTATTTCCTTTATAAATGCCCAAAGAATTCTTTATTTTTAAATTTTAATCAGTTTAATAGTATATACCTCTACATTGACCATTCTGGATTAATTTTACCTGCATTATCGTGTTCGTTTTCAATACATAAATTTTAAGCCTTTTATTTATTTCCGGAAAGTTTTATTCAATTGTATTTTTTCAGATTTGTTTTTCTTCAGAGAGTCCACGTATAGATGTATTTTATTTCCTTTGCTGTCTTGTGTGGCTATCTTTTTCTTTCTTTTTTCCTCCCTTTTTATCTCTTTGATTACGTTTGTGTCATTTTGTTTGCTTGTCCCATTTTGCCAGTTACATTTTGTCTTCTGTTGTCTGGCCCTATTTTCCTGACAACTTCAATATCTGCTTTGTAGTTTTCATGGCCACACTTGCCTGATTAATTTTTAATTTCATGTTGGAACATTGGCATCATTTTCATATCCAGGGGGTTTGGCTGCTTTTTAACATTGTTTTTAATAGCTCATTGGTGTTGATGGTGTGTTTTCTCTTTTTAATTGTTGGCTCTTTGACTTTTTTAAAAATAAACTTTACTTTATAAAAATGTTTTAGATTTACAGAAAAATTATGAAGATAGTAGGGAGAGTTCCTATGTATCCCCATCCCCACTTTCCTTTATTAATAACATCTCACATTAGTAAGGTATCATAATTAGTGAACCAATGATGATATACAATTATTAACTAAAATTCATAAATTATTCAGATTTAAACATTTTTTTTTTATCTACTATCCTTTCTCTGTTCGAGGATCCTGCCCAGAATGCCACATCATGTTTTGTTGTTATTCTCCTTAGGCTTCCCTTGGCTGTGATAGTTTCTTAGACTTTTCTCATTTTTGTTGACCTCGACGGTTTTGAGGAGTACTTGCCAGATATTTTGTAGAATGACAATTGGATTTGTCTGGTATTTTTCTCATGATTGGACTGGGGTTACGGAGTTTTGAGGAGGAAGATCAAAGAGGTAAAGTTCCATTTTTATCATATGACATGAAGAGTACATACTGTCAGCATGATTCATTGTTAATGCTGACCTTGACAATCTGATCGAGGTGGTGTTTGTCAGGTTTCTCTACTGCAAAGTTATACTTTTCCTTCCTTTTCCATACTGTACTTTTTGGAAGCAAGTCACTATGTCCAGGCCACTCATAAGGAGTAAGGAGTAATACTCACCTCCTTGAGAGCAGAGTATCTATGTAAATTATTTGGAATTTTTCTGCATGTGAGGATTGTCCCTTCTCCCTCATTCACTATTTATTTATCCAACCATTTGTATAAGTATTAATTCAGGGTTATTTATTTTGTATTTGGGGCTATAATCCAACACTACTACTTTATTTATTTTGTTGCTGAAATTGATCACCTTTGGCCATTGGGAACTCTTTCAATTGGCTCTTGTGTCCCTTTGACAGATCCCTGTCATTATGGGTTATTTATTCATTTATTTGCACTTTATTACTTTCTGGCATTACAAGGTGCTCTAGGCTTATCTTGTATATTTCCTGCCTCAGTCCTAGAATCTGCCAATTCTCTAAGGAGCCCTGGTTCCATTTATTGGAGAAGGTATTAGAAATTAAGATTAGGCCCTATATGTTACTAGAGTTGTTACTAGAGTGTTGTTGTTTCTAGGCCCTCTCAGATGATAGAACAAAGAAATACATGTGTGTATACTACCTTGGGTATGGAGGCATACATATAAATATTTCTGTATATAACCATTGTATCTGTATTCTAAGAAACATGATTTCATATTTATGTCTCCAACTCCAATCCATTACCACATGGATCATTCCAGCCTCCTTCACTTTCTTATGGGTAACCTCCCACTCTGCTATCGAGAAACCTGGGTCCAGCCATCCACCATCCATTTATTAATTGTTCAATTCCAGTATACATGTATACTATTTAATAGTATCAGAATTGTTAATAAGTATCACACCCATTGTTTATAAACAACGTTATTAAGTAGAGTACAGTGGTTAACATTTTTTTGCCTATACTCTATTATAGAGAGTCCCCTCATTTCCAGAGTTTCATAGATTAGTAAGTTTTCCCTCATCTCTATAAGATTATTTCATGCATTTTTAATATATATAGATAATTGTCACATTCTATCCTAAATGGGTTTTTAAAAATTTGCATACACTAAATTTTACTCTTGGTGATATAAAGTTGTATGTGTTTTGATAAATACATAGTGTCATGTATTAATATCTACCATTATAGTATCATACAGAAGAGTTTTACTTTCCTAAAAAATTCCCTACGCTTCCCTTACTTAACCCTACCCCTTCTTCCTGAACCCCTGACAACCACTGCTCTTTTTACTATTGTTATAGTTGTCTCTTTTGCAAGATGTCATATGGTTGGGAATATACAGTATATAGACTTTTCAGACTTTTCCTTAAGAAATATAAGATTTGTCCATGTTTATGGCTTGATAGAACATTTCTTTCTCTCTCTCTCTTTTTTTTTTCCATTGTGTAGATGGACTTATTTTTTTATCCACTGTAGTTATGGTTCCTTCCAGTTTTTAGTGATTATGAATAAAACTGCTACAAACATTCATGTTCAGATTTTGTGCGGACATATGTTTTCAACATGATTGCTGGATCATATGGTAAAACTATGTTTAGCCTGTAAGAAACTGCAAAACTCTTTTCCAAAGTAGCTGTGTGATTTTCCTTTCCCAACAGCTATAAGTGAGAATTCCTGTTGCCCCATCTCCTCACCAGCAATTGATATTACCAGTTTTTTAGATTTTATTTAGTGGTATCTTATTGTTGTTTTACTTTGTAATTCCCTTATGATAAATGACATTGATAAATGACATTGTTGCCATCTGTATATCTTCTTTGGTCAGGTGTTTACTAACAACTTTGGCCCATTTTTAAATTGGTTTGTTTTCTTATTGTTGAGTTTATAGGGTTTTTTTGCATATTTTGGATACAAGTCCTTTATCAGATTTGTGTTTTGCAAATATTTTCTCCAAAATGTGGCTTATCTTTTCATTCTTTTATCAGTATCTTTCACAGAAAAGATAAAGTCCAAGTTTTCAGAGTTTTTTCCTGAATCATACTTTGGTGTTTTATTGAAAATCTCACTGGCACACTCAGGTTACTTACATTTTCTCCTATGTTTTCTTCTAGATGTTTCACAGTTTTGCATTTTACACTAAGGTCTATAATTCATTTTGAGTTGATTTTTGTGAAAGATGTAAGATCTGTGTCTTAAGTTCATTGTTTTTCATATAGACATCCAATGGTTTCTGCAGTGTTTGTTGAGAAGTCTATCCTGTCTCTGTTTAATTGCCTTTGCTCCTTTGTCAGAGATCAATTGACTCTATTTGTGTAGCTTCTCTATTCTGTTCCTTTTATGCATGTGTCTGTGCTTCTATTGATATATCACTGGCTTGATTATTGCGGCTTTGTAGTAAGTCTTGAAATCAGGTAGTAAGATTTCTCAAATTTTGCTCTTTTTCTTCAGGATTATCTTGGCTGTTCTAGATCTTTTGCATTTGCACATAAACTTTATACTCCAGTTTGTCAATACCTACAAAATATCATGCTTGGATTTTGATTGAGATTACATTGATCTAAAGAACAAATTGGGAATAATTGATATCTTAACAATATTGTCTTCCATCCATGATTATGGACTATTTTTCCATTAACTTAGATTTTCTTTGACTTCTTTCATCAGACGTTTATAGTTTTCAGCATGTAGATTCTGTATATTTTTTCACATTTTTACCTAATTATTTCATTTTGGGGGAGCTATTGTAAATAGTATTTTTAAAAAATATATATCAAATTTCAGTTGTTCATTGATGGTATATATAGGAAAGCAGTTGATTTTTGTATTATCACTTTTGATACATTAATGCAAATATGTTTTTATATTATTATTGATTTTGATCTTATATCCTGTGACCTTGCTATACTTATTTATTAGTTTTAAGAGATTTTTTGTGTAATTTTTGGGAAGTGGATTTTCTGCATATGTAATCATGTCATCTGCAAACAAAGACAGTGTTTTTCCTTCCTTCTCAGTCTGTATCTCTTTTTTTTTCTTATTTTATTAGCTAGTACTTACAGTATGACATTGAATACGAGTTGTAAGAGAGGACATCTTTGACTTTCTCAGAGTCATAGAGGAAAACCTTCTAGTTTCTCACCATCAATCATAATATCAACTGTAAGTTTTTTGTAAATGTTCTTTATCAAGTTGAATAAGTTTCACATTTCCTAGTTTTATGAGAATTTTTATTGTGAATGTATATTGAAGTTTGTCAATGTTTTTTCTGTATCAGTTAAAATAATCATATTATTTTCTTCTTTAGACTGTTGATTATTATGTCTTCTTGGAGAATTCACCCTTTTATCATTATATAATATTCCTCTTTATCCCTGATAATTTTTCTTGTTCTGAAGTTTGCTTTGTTGGAAATTATGAATAATATTGCTATTCAAGGTTTCTTTTGATTAGGGTTAGCATGATATATCTTTTTCTATTGCTTTACTTTTAACTTATCTGAGTCTTTATATTCAAAGGAGTTTCTTATAGACAACTTATATTTGGCTCTTGTTTTTTTATCCCATCTCTGTCTTTTAATTGATATATTTAGACTGTTACATTTAAAATTATTATTAATATAGTTAGATTAATATCAACTATGTTTGTAACGATTTGTTGCACTTGTTCATTGTTTCTTCCCCCTCTTCTTTTTCTGTATTATCTGGTTTGAATTGCGCATTTTATACGATTTAATGTTATATTCAGCAGAATTTGTTGAAAAATCTATCATTTCTCCATTAAATTGTTTTTGTCAAATGTCATTTGACTATATTTGTGTAGGTCTGTTTCTGGGTTCTCTATTCTGTTCCTTTGATGTATGTGTCTATATTTTTATTAATATATCACTGGCTTGATTACTTAACATTGTAGTAAGTCTTGAAATCAGGTTGTGAGAGTTCTCAGATTTTGTCCTTTTTCTTCAGTATTATCTTGGCTGTTTTATGTCTTTTGATTTAATGTCATATTCTCTCTTAGCTTACTAGCATTTTATACTTTAAAAATTTTTATAATGTTTGTCTTAGATATTGCAGTATATATTTACAACTAATGTAAGTCTCCATTCAAATAACACTCTACCTCTTCATGGATAGGACAGGTACCTTACAACAAAGCATTCAAATTCCTTCCTGCCATCTCTTATGAAATTGTTGTCATTATCCGTATGCTATAATCACTCAATAGATTATTACCGTTACTACTTTAAACAAACATTTGTCTATTAGATCAATTAAAAATAAGAAAAAACAAAGATTATATTTTACCTTTATTCCTTCTATGATGATTTTCCTCTTTATGTGAAGATCTGAGTGTCTGACCTGTATCATTTTTCTTCTCCTTGAAGTACTTCTTTTAACATTTCTTTCAGAGCAGGTCTGTTGGCAATGAATTCCCTCAGTTTTTTATTGGTCTGTCTTTATTTGTTCTTTTGTTTTGAACAGTAATTTTTATGGATATTGAATTCCATGTGGGTATTTTTTCTTTTAGCACTTTAAAGTTTTCACTTCACTCTCTTCTTGATTCCGTGCTTTCTGATGAGAAGTCTGCTCTAATTCTTATCTTGCTCCTCCATAGTTATGCTGTTTTATTTCCTTGACTTCTTTTAAGATTTTCTCTTTTTTTTTTCAGTTTGAATATGATATATGTAGGTTTTAGTCTTTATCCTCCCTGGCATTCTCTGAGTTTCCTGGATCTGAAGTTTGGTGACTATCATTAATTTTGAAAAATTTTCATCCATTATTCAGGAATTCTTTTGCTCACTTCCTTCTTCTCCTTCTGGCATTCCAATTACAATTATGTTACACCTTCTAAAATTCTCCCACAATCCTTGGATGTTCAGTTCTATTTTTTTTTTCATTCTTTGTTCTCTTTGAATTTCAGTTTGGGAAGTTTCTATTGACCTATTTTCAAGATATTGTTTCTTTCGTCATGTCCAATCTTCTGATGAGCCTATCAAAGCTATTTTGCCTTATTTATTTCTGTTATAGTACTTTTGATTGCTAGCATTTCCTTTTGATACTTTCTTAGAATGTCTGTCTTTTTATCGGTTTACATTATCCATTCATTCTTGCATGTTGCCTACTTTTTCCATGAGAGCGCTTAATATATTAACCATATTTATTTTAAATTCCCCATCTGATAATTCTAAAGTCTACATCATATCTGAATCTGGTTCTGATGCTTACTTTGTCTCTTCAGACTATTTTTTTCTATCTTTTTAGCCTGCCTGGTAATTTTTTGTTGAAAGCCATGTATAATATATTGGTTAATAGGAACTGGGATAAATCAACTTTTAGTGTAAGGTTTTATGTTAATCTGGCTAGGATTATGTGGCTATGTCTTGTGTTTTCCGTAGCTGTGGTTACCAAAGGCTTCAAATTCCTTTAGTGTGTTTGTTTTTGTCTCCCTAGTTAGTGTCTTTGGGCTTCCCTAAGAACTCCTCTGAGTGCATCTTGCTGCTCTTTTAGTTTTAAGCCACTATTATGCTAGAGTCCTGTTGGTGTGGTGGTAAGCTGGGAGAAAGGGGAAGAATTGTATAAACTTATGATTAAATCTCATTGTTTTTGTGAGCCTATGTCCTTGGACCATGACCTACTAAAGTGTTTTTAAATTTTCTTTTCTCCCCTTTAGTTGAGACAGACTAGAGGAAGATCAAGTCAAAGAATGCCCTTCCCCAGGGTGTGATAAAGCTCCAGTGAATTACTTTCCCTTGGAGAACATGCCTTTGTTAGGGAGAATGCTCTGGGTATAGTTCCCAATAATTATGCTTTTTGCTTTCTCTTTCTGGTGTCATGAAGGGCTTCTTGAATCTTCACTGTGAGAACCTGGTGGGGTTCCTGGTGGTAAAACCTATGAAAGGACAGGGTCCCCAGGACTTTCTCATTATCAACCTAGTCCACACAGCCTCCAGATTTCACATTTTCCTCCAGATTTCAGGGTGGTGACTTGCCTTGCAACCTCAGTTCTCTGTTAGATCCAAGATAAGTCATTGATTTTTTTGTTTGTTCAGCCTTTTCTTGTTATAAGGATGTAGTGCTGATTTCAGAGCTCTTTATATGACAAAGCTGAAACTGAAAGTCTGTTTATTTTTATTCTTGTTACCAAATCTTAATGATTTGCATTGTCCTGGACTAGCTATTTGCAGGTGGTTCCTCTATGTGTGGAATGTGGGGTTGAGTGGTAGGGACAGATGAGTTTGCAAAGTTTTTCTGCTTCCTCCTTTGTTCCTACCATCATGGACTGTTTCTTGATAATAGGGCTGTGCAGCCTACATTCTTCTGACTCTAAGAACCTGACTGGATTTCGGAACAATCCTATCTCTATCCCTGAATTCCTTAGGGTCCTTCACTGGCTGCTACTACCAGGAGACATACTCCCTGTCTTCCAAGACATACTTTTTCCCTCCAAAAAATGTGGCATTTTTTGAGATTTGCATTCTCTAGGTTCTACTCAGAATTTTCATGACTTTCTCTACCATCTCCAATAATAATGCCCTGTTATATTTAATTTCTGTTAAAATAGATCTTACTTAACATGGAACATTTGTTGATTCCTGACATTTGATACTAAAAGACCTCCTCCCTGCTCTCTATTCTTCCCCACTACACTGTGACAGCTTCCTGCATAAGAATTGCTGATCTCGGTTTTTTTTTTTTCACCACACTTACACATAATTTGGAGTTTGTAGATTTTTCTCTGTCTCCTAATTTCACCAAAGATGTATTTCATGGCTTTATTTTTATTCTCCTTGTTGCTCTATTTGGTTTCCAGGAGGAGAAGTGGGAAGATTCAAAACTAAGCAGTCACCATGTTCTTAACCTGTGTTCCTTATTTGGAAATAACAAGAAACATTAAGAGTCAATGGGAAAGTTAATGTCTGGGTCACTGTGCTGCCCGGTGTGGAGCACAGTGTAAATTGTGCCCTCTGGAGTGGCCTCATACAACAGCTTCGATAAACACACAACCCAAGTCTATAGTTTTATTCCTGTACCTAAAAATTTATGTTCTTTTTCTTCTTGATATTATGTGCTCTTCATTTGAATTTTGATAAAGAAACATGTATTGATGTAAATGTAAAGTAAGTTGCTCTTGCTTGGAAGAGTCAGGCTTTGAGAATTTTGACTTTGATGAGATAATACAAGTGAGAAGGCAATTCAACTTGTTTTTACTCTGCCAGGGCTTTTTTTCGTCTTCATCTATGAACCATAACTATATAAATAAATGTTTGTAAATGATTGTAAAGTTCTCTCCATCTACCTTAACTCACATGTATTCACATAGGGGAATTGCTTTTTTATGTACACAGACACTCCAATAAACTCTTTAGGAGAGTAATATTTCTTTAGTAGTCTATGCTAGTTTCCTTCTGCAAGGCCTACAATTTTAAAATAAAAATACCTTCAGTCAATATGGTTTTCACATTGCTTCTAACTAATTACTTACGCAGCAATATCAAATGCATTTGCATTTAGATATAATTAACTTTTAAACACAAATTAAGCATTTAAAAGAAATCTGGCCACTTATTTAGGAAGTTAAAAGAAATATCAAAATCTGTTCTCAAAAACTATTTTGTTGACTTTTTATAAGAATGTGTGTCAGAAGAAAAATGGAATTTATTTGGTGTCAGTTATAGTTTATTACAAAATTAGGAATAAATGACATAGCTTTCAGTGCCTCATTTGCTCTTCCATAGGATCAACTTACATTAACCTACGCAGTTCTATTTAACCATAACGCTTTAGCCTTGGAGAGAAAAGTTGCCTAAAAATATTTCCAGAGTCTCTCCGTGCCTGGAAGACTTAATACAGCCTTTCTAGTCCTAAGAAGTCCGTAGTGGCTCTGCAACTGAAAACAAAATGATCAGGACCACAGACTTCAGAAAAAAAGCCAAGTTAGGCTAGGTGTCCTTTACCAGTTACCAATGGAGCAGGTAAAACCAGACATGCCCAGCAGGGAAGTGAGGATCCAGAAAACACGGGGAAGATCCGAGGAAGCTTCTCCACAGTGGCCAGCCTGGAAAAAAGTAAGAAATGGGGGCAGAGAAAAGGACACAAAAAACTTGCGTGTTTTCTAGGTCTGTGCACATGGTCTAAGTTCTCAGGGGAATTGAGAGGATTCTGGGTATAGACATAAGATTTAGGAAAAAATAAAGGGGACAGATTTGAGATAAACATTCCCTTGGAATTGTAAGAATGGAGACAGGAAGTAATAAAATAGAGAGTCCTTGAGCCCAACTTACCGGACAGGAACATTAGGGAGGAAGTAGCCTCTTAGAATGGCTGCACTCTTGGTTCCGTGCTCTCCTGTTGCCTTCTTGAAAATCTTAATCAATTTATCTTTGAACCTGTGCTTTGTAAGTGAAATCTGATGGGCAAACGGAGCATGTGCATGAGCAAAGGACCCGTGTGCCAATGTACCATGAGCTCAGAACTCCAGTAGACTCAAAGCCAGTAATGTTCTGTCTGTGACTGAGGAAGCAGGGTCTCTGACAGCCTCCAAAGGTCTGTGCTTCTTGTTGGAACCAGAACTTGCTTCAGATGCAGAAAGGCAACAGTACTCCAAGAAACATTAATGACTAAATCCAAGCAAGCCTACGTATGCTTTCTTACCTGTGTTATTAATACTCCCCTATGTTAGCCAATCATCTATGCCAAAAATTATGCCATAGAAGGAACAGGAAAGGTAAGGCAATTCATAGCTCCTTTCCTTCCAGTCTCTCCTTACTTATCGGCAGCCACAAGGTAGAGTGTGATGGTACAATATGCACATATCAAGAAGGGAATTAGACACAATTGAGTCAGTTTTGTGCTGTATTTCCATTGTTCTGGTAAAAACAAATTATATATATATGTATGTACTAGCTACAAATGAAAAATTTCGCAACTTAGGTGATTGTGTATATGCATTAAGTTCTCCCATTGTTGCACTTGAAACTTGCACTGCACAATGTAAAGATGAACAGTAAAATCCATGCTCGTTGTTTAAAATTTGTGATTTTTCTCTATTTAGAGTAACATTAAATAGCAAATAAAATACACCATGACAAGTTGAAACAGAGAGACAGTGGGAAAGAAGATAAAAGCTTTATATTTAGTACATTTAATGACACTCTCCTCTTCCTTTTCCTACAAATTATGTTGCTGCCTCTGGAAGTAACAGATAAGTTATCCATGTAGAATCATCCAGATTCTGTGCTTGGAGGTGGTGGATGGATCCTTCAATCTGGGCCGCACAGGCAGGGACGGAAGCTTCTCAACAGCCACCACATAGTTAGATGACTGGGCCTCTTCCCAGCATCTAGCACTGTGTCAGTGCCCAGGGTCTTGGCAAATGCCTATGGGAGGGAAGGATCTTCAATAAGACGGAGTTTAAATTACACTATAATTTCCTATTACTGCTGTAACAAACTACTACGTACATAACTTAAGACAATATAGATTTATTATCTTACAGTTCTGAGGACAGAAAGTCTGAAATGGGTCTGCAGAACTGTGCTTCCTTTGGAGGCTCTAGAGGAGAATCTCTAGAGGCCACCTACTCTCTTTGACAAGAAGTTCTTTCCTCGGTCATCAAAGCCGGCAATATAGCATCTTCTCTCTCTTCTTCCGTCTTCGCTTTGCCTCCTCTCCTGCAAGAACACTTGTAATGACATTGAGTCCACCTGGATAATAGAGGATTATCTCTTAATCTCAAGATCCTTTTAAAATCACATCTGCAAAGTCCCTTTTGTCATATATAGTAACATGTTCATGGATTCCAGGGATTAAGATGTGGACATATTTGAGGGACCATTATTCAGACAACCACACCTACGCTTTAGTAGGTTGAGTGTTTAACAAAGAAATCAAGTTCAGTTATAACAAAATGAAACTATTTTGTAAACTTGTGGGCTGAGACACACCCTCTACATTAAAGTTAAAATTATGAAAAGGAAGAAAATAAAACAATCACCATTAAAACCCCTACTAATACTAGTAACAAAAAGAGAATTTGTATTTAATAGCAGAGGATACCCACCTCCATTTCCCTGTCCCCAAGGTTATTATTGTTAAAAGCACTGGACAGGAGGAGCAAAGTATATTTTTAAAGATATATTTCTTAAAATCATAATTATCTTTCAGTACATTTATCACATTATCAAATATGCCTTATGGGATAAAAAGGCACCCATATTAAGGAAAAGTTAATACTACCCTTTGTCCTAAAAAGTTGGAGAGTTTATTAAGTCCATACACCTTAGACATTCAGACTCAATTAGAAGCCCTGCTATTGTAAAGGAATGGTATACAGCGCAGGTATGAACAGGGACTGTTTCCCCAGCCACTTTTCCTTCTACCAAACCTGTTCACATTTTATTCAGGTATCCACTTTCTACCACCCAGCCCTTTCCACCACCCAGGTTTTAGGGCAGTGCTTCTTAAAGTTCAATGTGCATATGAATACCCCAGGGAGCTAGCTAAAATGCAGCTTCTGCCTCAGGAGGGGTAGGAAAGGGCCTAAGAATCTGCATTTCTAACAAGCTCCGCAGAGGTGCTGATTTTGTACCTCTATGGACCAAACTTTGAGAAGCAAGACTTCTGGGAGTATAAACCCCATTTCCAGCTCCAAGATGTGGCTCCTGAGTAACCGACACCAGACATGGCAATCTCATTCCCCTTGCCAATGTTTGGATTAGAAATGAGAATGTGCCCCAATTGCAACCAATATGGTATAAGATGTAATTCTGCTGGGTGAACTTTGAGAATAGCTTAGTTCTCCTAAATGAGCAATGAAGAGACATTCTCTCCTTCCCCTTCACCTTGCTGGGTCTGATTGTGAGTTCTGGAGCTTCAGTGGCCATCTTGGGACCATAAGATTGGCCAGCTTGTGTGCAAAGCTACTTTACTGAGGAAGGCAGAGTGGAGGCATAGAAAGAGCCAAGTCTAGATGCAACTGCTGACCACAGAGCCATCCGATCCCAGCTTAAGACTTTGCATGGAGTCGGGGTGGGGGGTGTTTCCTTATAGTTCAGGCCCACTTGCTTTAGGTTTTCTGTTGCTTACAGCCACTGCCTCCCAATTCAGGAGGATTAACTCAAACAGCTCCCTTGTTAATGATGTATGGAAACATTTATATAAACATTGAGAAGCTCTCAGTGGAATAAATGTTGGCCATAGAAGTTATGTATGATAAAAAGCCAAACCTTTCCGTGAAGGAGATTTACATTCTGGTCTCAAATAAATTCGTTGCCAACTTCAGAATCTTGCAGCAACTAGAAGATATTTATGTAATTTCTGCTTTAAGATCTCTTCCTTTCATGTTCAAAAATATACTGCATATGTAAAGTATATAGTTTGAAAACACAGACTAAAGAAAAAAAATTCCTAAAAGTGACCGATACCATCACAACTTTAAAACATTTGATTGCTGTAAGCCATGGTGAGAAGAGTATGGTTGATTCTTAGTCAAAGAAGTGAAATCCCAGGAGGTGAAGGATGGATCAAGCTGATAATTTAAAGAGTTGTGTTTAGTGGGGTGGGAGTGAGGGCAATAGATTTCCTTGCTCACCATAATAACAGGTATCACTACCAACATCAGTGTTTATGGTTGTTTTTAAAATAATGTTATGTGTCAAGTAATTGTCATTGGTCATCAACATCTCTGGGGCAAATCCAGGAGATGCAGATAGAAAATCAGCTTTGACAACTGCCTATGTCTATGTGAACTTGCTTTGCCCAATTGGCTCTCAGCCCTGTCTACTGGCCTGGCTCTCCTCTCCTCTCTGGCACAGGGTTCTTCCATTGGCAGATTTAGTGTAAAGTTTCTCAATACAGGCTGCACACTGGAGTTGACTGCCTAGGCTCCACTCCCAGAGATTCTGGTTAGACAGCTTTGGTGGGACACAGACATGAGCCTTGTTTGCTTGCTTTTATAATTTTTTATTTTGATACAATTTCAGACTTGTGGAAAAGTTGCAATAGAATGAAGAATTGCCAGATACCCTTCACCCAAATCCCTCTCTCTCTCTCTCTATATATATATATATATAATTATTTTAAACCTCTTTAAGAGTAAGCTTTAGACATGATGCTCTTTTACCCCTACATATTTCCAAAACACAAGGAATTCTCATACATAACCACAGAACAATTATTAAAAACCAGGAAGTTAACAATACTATTATCTAATCTGTAGACCTTACTGACATTTTGCCAATTGTTCCAATAATGTCTTATATAGCAAAGAAAGCCCACATCCAAGAGTGGTTATTTTTTAACATCTCTGGCTTGATGATAGTGTGCAGCTAACTGGAAAGCAAGCATGTGTTCAGCTGAAGCTGGGAGCTGTAAGAAAAGGCTCCCAGGGTAGCAAATCTTCCTTGAAGATTCCTGGCGCCTGGGGGGAGCAGGGCAGTGCTGGAGGCAGCAGTACAGCGGAGACAGGGAAGGACAGGCACGGCCACAGGGAGCTCAATTGCACCAGGGTCCCCTTACACTGACTTCTGCCTTGCAGTTGGGGACCAAGAGTTGGCCGATCCAGAATTTCACCATGGACGCTGCCCCTCATCCCCCACCCAAAAGGAATGAACAGAGAGGGTCTTGAAAGTCTTGGGTTCCTCTCCGCAATTGCTTTGCAGACCCCAGGGTGGAAGCAGGTGGGTTCCTATGACTGAAGCTGTTTTTCTAGCCAGTTGTCTGGAACAAGGCAGCTCAGTGGAGGCACAAACCACTGCCTGGTCCCTGCACCTGGTAAGAAGACCGGTGTGCCAGCAGGGGGTAATGGCAGCACCAGCCAGGAGAACAAGAGCATGCCCACCAGTGTGCCCCAGCCAGGCAGTGTCCACTGGCAATTTCCCTAGTGGAGACTCCACATTTCTGCGTAACAGGTGCACAGGGGCTGCACAGGAAAGTGAAGAGCTACAGCACAGAAATTGGCTGGGGACAGCGAGAGGGAGGAAACCCATATGGTGAGGGGAGAGCCTGTTTTCTGATATTAAACAAACTTGACCTCCTCTCATCTGTTTCCGGTAGAGCCAGAAGTGGGGAAATAAGCAAGCAATGGTCGTCATGCTGGTATAATTTCCAGATTCTAGAAATATTTGTTAGGCAGTACTATAATCGGGAAAATTAAAGTGGGCAATGAATAGATAAAAGCAGTATTAGCTAGCCAATAAGCGTTTAGTATAAGATGGCAGAAGTCTTTTCTCTATTTGTTTTGGTTATCTATTACTATAAAACAAACCACTCCAAAAGTTAGAGCATAAAATGACTATTTTGTTATTTCTCAGGATCTTGTGGATTGACTGGGGCTTGGATGAATAGATTTTTATTTTATTTATTTATTTTTTTGCTGGTCTCAGTTGGAGACTCCTGGACAATTGCAGTCAGATGGTGGCAAAGACTGGAAGGTGTAAGATGACTTCACTCACTAGTCCTGGTGGGGTTGGCTGGAAGGCCAGGAAGCTGAGATTGCCTCTCTGTCCCTCCACATGTGGTCTCAGGCCTCTCTTTCCTCTTCCAATGATCCATTCTCATGGTGTCTGGACTTTTTGCACAGAGGCTCAGAGCTCCCAGAACTGCAGCTTAGAAAGTTGACAGCCTTTTGGGCATAAGTCCAGATTTGATACAGCTCCCTTCTGCCACATTTTGTTGGTTCAAGTCACAGGATCAGTTGCATTCAATGTAGAAAGGAACTATCCACAGGTCTGAATACCAGAAGCCAAGGTCCATGTGGGGCACATCTTTGGGAACTAGTTACCACATTACTCAGGGGCCACTGATGATGTCCCAGCCAGATGCCATAAAAATTAGTGTTATTGATAACAAGTTAGACTGAATGCTCTCAGCTATTATCCTAGTACGTAGCTAGAACTAAGTAGGTAATGGTTGTGTGGTACATCTAGGAGTGCCAGACCTTACCCCTGGGTTCTCAGTGTCTGCAAATATTCTGTGCCCCCAAAACACTAACAGAGTAGGGAAGACTGTGTGAACCAGAACAGTTTGGGTCTAGGAGGAAACCTGTGCAACTGGTTTGGTGATGATGCAGGGTCTTTCCCAAAGCCTCTGTGCACTCAAATCTTGGTCCAGTCTCTGTAGTTGGGTAAAGGTGAACTGGGGAGGTGACAGGGACCCTAGAATGGCTAAGCTTGAATATCCTTTGATTTAGAGAAACTAAAATGAAAATTAAAGATATCTTCTTTGCATACTTGGTTTTGTGGCTTAAGACTGGCTACATTTTTTTCATTGTTTGTATAAAGTAGAAACAAACAAAAGTCTTAGATCCCTTGAAGTCCTCATGAGGTATTGCCATCTCCCATAGCTTGCAAGTTTTCCTGCACACTTTGTTACTGCCTACTTGCCTTAGTCTATTTTCTGCTGCTGTAACAGAATACCACAGACTGGCTAAAGAACAGGTGCTTATTTGGCTCACAGTTCTGGAGGCTGGGAAGTCCAAGAGCATGGTGCCAGCACCTGCTGAGCATCATCCCCTGCATGGAGGGGCAGCAGGGCAAGAGCACACAGGATAGAGGCACCAGGGGATGGACTCATTTTATAACAACCCACTCTGGGGATAGCTAACCTGTTCTCACAACAATGACATTAATCCATTCATGAGAGCTCTGGCCTCATGAGCCATCACCTTTTATTAGGCCTTACCTCCCAACACTGTTGTGTTGGGAATTAAGTTTACAACACATGAACTTTTGGGAAACACATTCAAACCATGGCACTATTTACTACTCCTTTCTAGTATGTTTAATTTTAAGGTACCCGGGAAGAAAAGTAAAGATGGAATATAACTAAATGTGATCTGAATAGTTTATCAATAATTTCTAGATATATACCAAGGAAAATAATGCTGGTATTGATCTTAGCCATTTTAAACTGACACAATCAACTAACTTTGTGTTATATAAGACATTTATGTCTGACATCATCTATTCTTCTTTATCAATAGACACTAATTTACATATTAAAGCAGCAATACTTTAATTCCAATTTTAAAGTTTTAGTTATCATTATAAACTATCCTAGATTATATACTTATTATTTAAATTTAGGATCTGCTAAGCCATGCTAACATTCGAGATTTTTTTCCCCAACATTAAGCATTTCATCATGTTCCCGAATAAGATTTAAATAGCTATAATTGTTCAAACTGGGATGCTTTGTGAAACTACATTATAAAACATTTAAAAGGCCAAAGCTTTCCATTTGAGAATTCTGACTACTGGTCATTTGTCTCTAGGGGCCATATAGAACCAGGGAAGGGAACAAGCAGCAGAAGCAAGCCTGTCCCTCTGGTTCCTCCTGACACTCACTTATAGTCATTGCCAGTCCATGTTCATGCCATTTCAAAGCAATCTGGTGCTATTGCTTTTGTTGGTAAATTATCCTCCAAAAATAACATCATCTGGCTTCTCAATTAAAGCTGCTAGAGAATGACTGACTTTATTATATGGGACATCTCTATGAGTAATAAATGGGGCTCTTTTTTTCTCCTGGGAAACTAAATTGTACTGGTCTGTTCTCAGTAATAAACAATATTACAAGTCTTGTAACATAGGAAGTACATAAAACTTGCTTTGGATGATGGATTTTATATCTCCAAAGAGAGTTAAACTGTATATTTAAAGCTCTTATCATGCTACTTGAATTCTATGTTGCATTTTAGAGTTTAAAAAAAAGACATAGTACAAAAATAGAAAATAAAAGAAAAGATGATTTTATAGTTTGTCAAGATCAAGACAGGAATATACAAATCAGAAAGGGAAAGAAAATTGTATATAATTCTCGCTATACTAAGTGAGAATTTTTACCTTTATTTCAAGCTTTATGTAAGTGATTAAATTATAATTCTGCTGATATAATTTGTTATGTAAAAGATATAACTAAATTGACAAATTTGTGTAAAGCAAAATTTGTAAAATAAAGACTATGGTTAGGACTTTTAAAATGATAATTAGCTTGCAATGTGAATAAAATATGTGGTTTCCTTTAGAAAGTAAGGACTTAATATAGTTTGCAAATTACTCCTCTAATGAGCCTATTTACAATGAATGTAAGTTGCTACACTATTTTCATAATGAATGAATGAGGTTTTAATGAATCACATTACTTTAACATCCAGTAGAAATATGGGGCAATATAGAATAAAACTGAAATATTCCTTATGACAGAATTAAACTGAAATAATTTTTATGAAAATGTTTAGGTTTTGGCATGTAGATTTTTTTCAAAAATCTAATTTTTGAAATTATTATTTAAAATGTATCCTTCATCAAATTAGTTTGAAGATTGGTTAACCATCATGTAAAAGTTAATGTCCAATGGGAAAAAGGCCAAGTACATTTGGTAGTGTTGCAAGGAAAAAAATATGTCTTTAATCACAGAGCAGGGGCAACAGTATTTATATGGACTATAGCAATAGTTTGGTTCTTACTTTTACAAAGCATGATTCTTCCATCCGTTTGACAAGTATTTATTCAGTGCCTACTGTCTACCCACCCCTATACTAAGTGCCGTGCTTACAGAATTGCATTTGAGGAGTTAGATTTGAGTTTGTCAGGTGATCCTCAGGGAATTCTCATGACTTAGGGAGGCTAGATGAGTATCAGGATGGTCTAGTGAAGACTAAATCTGGGCTTGTTTTATCCATTAACAACTCTATAGAGAGGTGCTGAGAAGCTTTCTCCATTAGAGAAGAGTAAAAATCACCTTTGATGGATTAACAATAATTTCTGATCTCATTCTTCCAGCCTTTCCAACCCCATCTGCATTCTGCCCCCAAGAAGCACAGAGCATTCGGAAAAGGGAGGGGTGGTAGCTCTATTGGCTGGAAATGTACTGTCATGGTATCTTTTTCTATTTGTGATTCTAAAAAGGTAAGTTTCTAGACACCAAAGAGATAGGGGCTAGGGAGGGTGCCAGGTTCTTAAAGTTACAACAGCCTAAGTCCTCATCTCATAGAGGCAGAGGCCACAGCCTCATTGTGACTTAGTGGTTCTCAACTGGTGGTAATTTTGCCCCCTACCCCCACCCAAGGGACACTGATAATGTCTGGAGGCATTTCTGATTGTCACAGCTGGATGGAATGTCTATAGTGGGTAGAGGCCAAGCAAGGGATGCTGCCTTCTTTCAATTCACAGGACAGCCCCACAACAAAGAATTGTCTGCTTCTAGATGTCAGCAGTGCAGAAGTTGAAAAACCTTGTTGTGGCCTGAGGGCTTAAGGACAGCATATTGTACATGGGATGTCAATAAATGCTTGTTGACGGCATAAATGAATGCATAAGAGAGTGCATGACTAAATCACACTTTGCTAAAACTACCTAACTTTGGAAGATGATTACTTTGTCAATTAAATGTGGTACTCAACTCTTTGTTCAGGTGGACTGCAGAGACCAGCTCCCAATGGCAAAAATCACAGAAAAAGTGGTTTTCTATAGTGTACTACTACTATCCCAATAGTTGTCAGAATTTGTGATTTATTTAATGAGTCTATTTTCAGGCTTATATTCATTTAACACAAATCTC
Organism: Cheirogaleus medius; assembly: GCA_008086735.1. Classification (NCBI taxonomy): domain Eukaryota; kingdom Metazoa; phylum Chordata; class Mammalia; order Primates; family Cheirogaleidae; genus Cheirogaleus; species Cheirogaleus medius. Next base: position 10,461,072 of record VBSM01000813.1, on the reverse strand, counting down.
TTGAGCACCTACTATTCATGAGATACAACTCAAGAGACTATGTATACAACTTAAAAACATAACAGTGATTCCTGTCTTCATAGAGTTTGCAGGCTACTTAAGTGAGGGAAAGACTAATATATTTCTATAGAAACAGCTACGGATAAATCTGGAGAAGACACATAAATTTCATAACAAGGCTTAGTTCTAGAGAGTGGTCTAAGGATTTGGGTGTTGGTCAAGGAAGACTTTATCTGTAATGCTTGAATATTTTTTATAAGAATGTAGTTGTACATATTTGTATAATTAATAATTAATAAAAGTTAAACATTAATTCCACAAAGTAGTAATATATGCTTTAAAAACATGCATTTACTTTACTTTTGGTTAACATTTTTGTACTTCACTTTTCTGATTTTTTTATAAAATTTTTCAAACATATAGAGAAGTTGAAAGACTTGTACAGTGAACGTCCAGTATCGCACCCAGATTCTGCAATTGTTTTAATGTATTTGCCTTATCACATATCCATGCCTCTATCTACCCATCAATATATCATATATTTTATGTATTTCAAAGTAAATTGCAGACATTAGTGGACTTCTCTCTAAATACGTCAATATACATATCCTTAACTAGAACTCTGTGTATAGTTCAAACATGATTTTCATTAACACTCTATAGTTATTCAACACAAAATGCCTGAAATACAAACACAAATTTCATGCCATGGGTCTACCACTGGTTGTCTTATAGAACTTGCCCAGGTAGAATAAAGATTAGAGGTCTGGTATCTATAACAGTGATTATTATAAGACTTAAGGAATATCCTCTTTTAGTCACTTTACGTTTGACTCATTAATCGGAGAATCAATAGGTAGAGCCATTATTCATTCTTTCTAACTATAAATTTCCACTACAAATTGGAAAACATAATAGTCTCTGTAGCCTCATCAGTTGGCTTGTTAAGTTATTGGTTGAGAGTAGTTTATATATCCAAAAAGCACTATAGGGAGTGTTCTCTGTGGCTTTGGAAATCCTGCCACACTTGGATTTAGTAGCTTTTCTAGTATGGACACAAGGTCCTGCTGGGATAAGGGCAGGAAACTTGTCTCTTTTGTTTATAATTATATCCCCAGGACACAGTTTGGTGGCTGGCACATAGTGGGTCTTCAATATGCATTTGTTGAATGAATGAATGAATGAATGAAGGCCTCACAGAGTGATGGTATGCAGTAGGTGATTTGTGAAATAATAAAGCTGAAGGCCTGTAGAAAGGGAAGACAATGATGACTGCTGTCATTAGTACCTACAGACCCTTTCAGCCATGCTCAGCTCCTTCTAAGACATCAATGTACACAATCTTATGGATAAATTTTTCCTTAAATGCTTGGTAATGTTTTCTGGTATAGACATTGGGGGCCAGAGTGTTGTTTTGTTTGTTTTGTACTTGCTGTGTGTGTGGGGAGAATACTTAAGTATAGAATCATTTTAATAGTTGTAGTATTCATCAGGTTTACTATTTCATCTTCTGAGTTTTAGATATAATATAATTTTGGAGGAATTTTTCCTTCCATCTAATTTTTTCAATTTATTAGCATAAAAGTTCTATTAACATCATTTATTCTTTTTAGTGTTTGAAGGATCTGAAATTATTTTTTATTACTATTATTGGTTACTTGTGTTTTCTTTCCCTTGCTTGATTTGTCTTGCCTCAGATATATAAATTTTATTAATCTTTTCAAAGACAAAATAATGGCTTTGTTGTTTTCCTTTATTCAAAGACAAAATAATGGCCTTGTTGTTTCCCTTTATTCTATGTTTGTTTTCTATTTTTTTTACTATTATAATTTATTTTCTTTTCGCTTCATTCATATGTTCTAATGTGCTATTTTTTCTCAAACTTCTTTATATGATTAAATGGATGTATACTTAACTCAGGAGGCTCAGACTTTTGTTCCCTTTGGGCATCATTTTGGAAAAGTGGTTCTCAACTCTCAACCTGGAGGGACTTTGCCCCAGGGCACACGTGGAAATACCTGTAGTTATTTATGGTTTTATTACGACTGGGGGAAAATGCTATTGACCTTCCATAGGTAGAAACCAGGGCTGCTAAACATCCTACGGTGTGCAAGACATCCAGCCACCACAAAGAATTATCCATGCCTAAATGTCAACTGGGCCTAAGTTGCAAAAACTCGATTTAGAACATTCTGTAAGTTTCAAAATGTAGCATTTTGTTATAATTTAGTTAAAAATACTTTATAATTTCCATTTTAATTACTTGTTTAACCATGTGTGATTTATAAATTTTAAGCTTGAGTTTATAAATTATATGGGAATTTTCTCCTCTTTTTTGATTGACTGAAGCTTTTAATTTCCTGCTTAAATGAATTGTGATCAGAAAATTTTCTCTGTATGTTATCAGCCTTTTGAAATTCATTGAAACATGCTATATGCCCCAGTAAATGATTAATTTTGTAAATGTTCAGTTTGTATTTGAAAAGAAAGTGTTTTTGCAGCTATTGGGTGATATGTTCTGTATACATTAGGTTAATTTGTTATCATGATTAGATTATAAGTATTTTGGGGGCATGTTTGAAAAATTATCAAAAAACTTTTAAAATATTTCACTATTTGGAGTTATTTAATTTCTTACTGTATTTCTCTCACATTTTGCTTACTAAAAATTCGAAGTTCAGTTTAGATGTGTAAATATAGACTTGTTACCTATAACGCACAGAATTGTTATCCCTTCCTGGTAAATAATCATGAATAAACCATCTTGATCCTGAATAATGTTCAATGTTCTTTCTTTGCCTGAAAGTTTACTTTTTCAGATATTAATAAAGCTATATAATCTTTGTTTTGTTTAGTGTTTATGTGAATTATCTTTGCCATTGTTTTACTTTAAGCCTTGTGAATCCTTGTTTTAGGTATATGTCTCATAATGTGCTTGTGTACATGTATATATAAATATAGTTTCAGAAGTACATTGAAAATATTATCCTGCTATTTTTTGGTTTCCACTGTTGATGTTAATTTAACCACTATTTTTTTGCAGGCAAATTCTGTCTCAGCCTGATTTTTATGATTTTCTCTTTGTCTTTGAACTTTCTGGTGTTTTGGTATGATGTGTCTAAGTGTGGATTTTTTCATGTCAATTTTTTCTGCTTGTGATCTGTTGCTATTCTTGAATCAGTGTATTAGTATCTTTCATCAATTTTGGAAAGTTCCCAGCCATTATCTTGTCAAGTATTACTTGTACCTCATTCTTTCTTTCTTCTCCTTCTGGGACTCTACTTAAATGTTTACCTTTACATTGTAACCTCTCTGTTGCTCACCTTCTCCATGTTTCTGTTCCGTTTTTATCTCTGTACTTTGTTCAGAATAATTTCATTCAGAGTAATTTCTTTGGCCTATATTCCATTTCATTAATTTTATCTTCAATTCTGTTTAATCTTCTGTTAAACCCATCCATTGAGTTCTTAAATATTTTTTAAATCTAGAATCCCTATTTAGTTTATTTTCAAAATTTTTATGATGTTTTGTATACTCAGTTCTCTAACAAATTTTCAAACTTATCTTTTATCTTCTTATCTTTATTAAGAATAATTGGTTTAAAGTCTGGGTCTAATAATTCTGGTATCTGAAATCCATATGTGTCTGTTTATATTCTGTTTTGTTTCTGATTTTCATTTATCTCTTATTTTGACTGGATATTAATTTTGAGCTGGATATTATACTTAATTATCTATGGAAAGAATTTTTGGCTGAGGAAGATGTTTTTCCAAGAGGATTTTTATTGACTACTGTCAGGCACCTGCAGGCACTGGCAATATGAAATGACTTTAATACAATCTCAGTGCTTGATATTTTCTGGATCAACCAAGAGGCTCAAAGTCGGGCTGCAGTCCTTGTGAGGGCAATTTTCCGTATAGCTCACCTTCACTTCTAAAGTGCAGTTCTGTTCTCAGTGCAGCCATGGAGTGATTTAGCAGGGTCCCCCTTCTTGGCAAGTGCTAGACTTCAACTTTCATTCAACTAGCTCTAAAAAGATGTTTGAAATGAGCAATCCTCAGGGCAAAGTGATTCCAAATACCAGGATCATGTTTATACATTTCTAGTTTCTCCTGAATCTTGGCCTGGTAATTTCTTAGTATTTCCTTAAGGAATTTGATGCTTTTGAAATAACATTTTTTTTTGAAATAACTTTTTAAATAGTTTTCCAGCAGTTCAGTTTTGCAGCACAAGACTTTGTTTAAGTAACCTACTACTCTTACTGGGATCTGATATCACTTTTCTTCGTTATTTACTCCTTACTTTGGATTGATTTTGCTTTTTTCATTCCAACTTCTTAAATCAATTATTAACTCATTAATCTTTAGCCTTTTTACTCTTCACTAGTAATCATATAGGCTATAAATTTTCCTCTACCACTTTGGCTAGCTAGTTAGTTGTACAAATTTTGATGTGTACTATTTTCATAATTATTAAGTTCTAAATATTTTCTAATTTTCATTCACAATTTTTTTTTGTCATAGGTCCCTTGATTTGTTTAGAAATATATGTGTTTTATTTTCAGAGTAATGGAATTTTTTCCGGATATATTTTTTGCTTTGATTTTTTAAATTTAATCACTTTGAGATCAGAGGATATGATATATTTGATGCCAATATTCTAGAATGTGTTGAAGCCTTCTATATGGATTAGCTCATAGTCAATTTTTATAAATGTTTCATGTGTGCTTTATAAAAACTGTGTATTCATCAATTGTTTAGTGCTATGTTAATGCACAAAAAAGTTTCTGTCCTTACTTTAAGTAATATTTTTTGATTGGATATTGCAAACCTATATTCTCTGTGACTTTTTCTTTTTGATATATCAATTACAGAGAGGGTTATGCTAAACAATCTAAGTATGGTAATGCATTGTCTTGTTTTTCTAATTTTGTCATAAAAATGTATTTTGAGGTAAACATATTAAGTAAATACAAATTTAGGATATTTTTCTGTCTTCCAAAATAATTGAACTTATATAGTTTGTCCTGAACCTTTTTATTGACATTTGTCATTGTTTGCCTTAAACCTGTTCCATCCTTTTACTTTGAATTTTTCTATGGCTTTATATAGTACATATGTTTCCCAACAACAAATAGCTAGATTTGGTGTTTTAGCCCAGTCTGATGATTTTTTATCATTTAACTGAATGCTTAATCAATTTACATTGATTGTGAATACTCATATGTTTGAATATATTTCTACCATCTTATTTTGTGCTTTCTATTTGTTTTACCTTTTCTGTTTGTTTTTCCTGTATTTTTCCAGTTTTGAATGTTTTTCTTTTTTTATTCCATTTTTCTCCTCTTACTATTTTGGAAAATATACTCTCTATATCCACTTTTCAGTGTTTACCCAATACATGAATGTGTAACCTTAACTAAGTCTGTTGTTAATCAATATTTTTGCCTCTTGCTGAAGAATACAAGCAGGGACCTTGGAATATTTTAGAACACCTCCTTCCAACCTAAGTGCTATTGTGTCAAACTATTTCAATTCCATCATCTTTTTTTACCTCACAAATAATTAGTCATTTTTATTTTCATTATCATTTCATAATTCTTATTTGTTTAGCTTTACCCATATATTTATTGATACATAATTCTACTATTCCCTCTTGCATTTTAGAATAATTACAGTAATAATTTTCTTTATGCTTGAACTACATTCTTTAGATATTTTACATTAGTGAGAATCTACTCCTTGTAAGTGGTAAACTTTCTTAGTTTTGGTTTATCAAAATGTGTTTTTATTTTACCATCATTTTTGAAAGGTAATTTTTTGGGGGCACTAAATGCTGGCTTAATAGTTATTTTTCTCAGGATTCTGAAGATATAATTCCACCTTTTTCTGCTTTCGATTGTTGCTGAGAAGTTAGTTATCAATGTATCTGTTCTTTTATTAGGTAATCTTTTATTTCTTGGGCTACTTTAAAAATCTTTTCTTCTTTCTCCTTCTCTTTCTCTTTTCTTTTTCTTTTTGCTTTTACACAGTTCAACTATGTTATATCTATGTAGACATATCTTTTTATTTATCCTATTTGAGATTTGTTGAGTTTTCTGAATATAAAGAATTCTGCCTATCAACAAATCTGAAAGGTTCTCAAGCATTATCTTTTCAACATTCTCTCTATAATCTCCTTCTGAAATATTTATTTGACATTTCTTATCCCTTCTTAATATAGATTCTGTACCTTAAAACCTTAATATTTTCCTTCTCTTAGTCTTTTGTGATTCACTTTTGAAATTTCTTAAATCTCTCTTTCAGTTCACTAATAACTTTTTCATTGGTGCCTTATTTGCTGTTTAACCCACCTACTGAGTTTTTAATTCACTGTTTTTATTTTTTACAGTTTCATTTGATTCATTTTCAGCTATGCTTTTAAAAAACAGACTCTTATTCCTTTCTCATATTTTTCTGCCTATCTTTGATGCTTTTGAATATAGTCAACTTATTTTTATTTTATATTCTATATTCCAAAATTCTAATATTTGATGTTTTACAGCTCTCATTTGATGTGTATGATTTCTTCAGGCATTCATTCCTCGTTAAGTGGTAATAGTTTGAGATAAGAATAAAAAAAATAATCTTCCCACAGAGGAGTCTTCACAGTGTTTTTCCAGTTGCCTGGGGTGGCATTGTCAAGTGGGGATTACCTTAAATTAAATTTTGCTCTTGAGGCTTTTTGTACTACACACATAGCAGGAGTTTCAGCTTTTGGCTCTCACAAGGGTTACCTTGAAGAGGAGATTTCCTGGGTCAATAAAAAAGCCTTAGCTATAGGCCCCTGCAGGGCTCCTCACTTAAAAGGGCATCTTCCAAGGCTTAGAGGAGTCCCACAAATGTGCTCACAGGGTCATATGTTTTATCAATATTGTAAAAGTATGATATTTATACTGAAGTTGCTCCAATATCTCCTCTATCACACTTCCGTTTGTATTGGGTAATGTCGTAGTCGCCTTGGGCTTTTTGGGGATCTGAGTAAGAATTGAGTTGGGGAGATAACCTTTTTACCAAAATTTAAAGGACAATTTGGAATGCTTTAATAAAACAGGTCATTAATTGTAGGTTTCCACTTAGACATTGCTATGGTCTGAATGCGTCCCCCAAAATTCATCTGTTGAAACTGAATCGCTAATGTAATAGTACTAAGAGGTGGGGGACTTCAGGGGGTGATTAAGTCATGCAGGCAGAGCCCTCATGGGTGGGACTGGGGCCCTTATGAAAGGGATTGAGGGAGTGAGTTTGCCCTCTTGCCCTTCCGGCCTTTCTACCACATAAGGACACAGCAACAAGGTGCCATCTTGAAGCAGAGACTGGGCCATCACCAGACACCAGATCTGCTGCTTGCTGCCTTGATCTTAGACTTCCCAGCCTCCATAACTGTGAGAAATAAATTTCTGTTGTTTATAAATGACCTAGTTTGGGGTATTTTGTAATATCAGCACCAATGAACTGACAGATCTATTTTGTCATCTTTAAATTTATTTCCTAAAGAACTGAGAGATAATTCATATAAAAAAATGAAATTTGAAACAAAAGCAATAAAGATGACCAATGAAATAAAAAGAAGTTATCTTGACATCAAGAAGTAAATTGTTTAACAAAAAATGTTTAAAATCCATCATGCCAAAAGCAGTATTTCATTAAGAGGATGAGATAAATTTCAAATAGAAGTAGTGAATAGAACTTTGGATTGTTTTATAATCCAACATATGAAAAGAAGTGAGACATACAAACAGATTGGAAAAAGATTTAAGCTCCATGCTGTTTTGACAGGAGATATTAACATTGAAGATGAAAACATAAAACTCATAATACGTCAGTATAATGAGGACATAGATGACAAATTGCTTAATTACTACTATCAATTAAAAGAGTATTTAAGATTGGTCACCACACAAGAAAATGTAAAAATTCCCCAAAGCCTTCCAGATCAAAAGTGAAAACACATTTTTTTTGCCATATTTGACAATAATCTTAAAGATTTCTATGTTACCAATAACAAGTTGTGAAGTAGAAGGCAACTATTTTAAATATTGTTAAAATAATTTGGTTTCAATCAAATATGCTGGAAGGAAGATCAAATTATCTTTTTATCTTCTCAATAGAATTGATATGACAAAGCTTTTGTCATATAAAGAGGTGGTCAAGGAATTTGCAGCCAAAAAATATAGGAAAAGTCTATTAAAGTTGTGTGTTAGGCAATTATTTAATAAAGCATGCTGTGTTCTTCTGGATTTTTTGATGTTTGCGTTATTTTTCAGTTTTTAAAAATTTATGTTTTGTTGTGATTTCTTTTCTTGGTCTAAATAAATGTTTTTAATAATTAACATTATATTTGTAATCTTGTATTCTTTTTGTTAAAGAGGCCTTTTTCCATAACTTGCTGAAACTTTGGATCCCAGAAATTCTGGGTCCACACATGGCTGGCTTATTTTGAATCGTCAAGACAGAATTAGTTTTTGGTCCACACAGAGTCAAGATGAGACAAGCCAGCATCCTCATTGTTTCATCTGTGTTACAGAGTTATTTCTTACTGAGATCAGCTTTTGAGGGTCCTTGCTTATGCCTTGGTATCCTGCATTATCAACAAACACCAGAGCTCCAAGGTCACTAGGATTCTGCAGAACTCACAAATGGATCTGGGAGCTTGCTTACAGCACAGATATAACAGTTTCTTTTCTTTTCTTTCTTTTTTGCCTCTGTGGATTCCTTTCTTTCTTGCCAGCTTCACAGTATATTTAAAAAGATTTTCAACAATTTTTCCCAGCATTTTAGTTGCTTTTAGTAAAAGGAGCTTTTAGGTATTTAATCCAGTATTCTTCCAGAAATGAAAATGCCTGCAAATCTAACACAAGTATACCTTGTTTTATTACACTTTGCTTTATTACACTTTGCAGATATTGCATTTTTTTTTTTTTTACAAATCAAAGATTTATGGCAACCCTGCTAGAGCAAGTATATTAGTGCCATTTTTCTAATGGCATGTGCTCACTTCATGTCTGTCAGCATTCTTTAGCAATAAAGTATTTCTTACTTAAAGTATATACATTGTTTTTTTAGACATAATACTATTGCACACAATAGACTACAGTACAGTGTAAACATAATTTTATACACAGTAGGAAACCAAAAAATTCATGTGAGTCACTTTAATTCAATATTCACTTTATTGTGGTGGTCTGGAACCAAACCTACAATACGATATCTCTAAGGTGTGTGTGTGCCTATAGATGAAATTATGGAAGATATTTACCTGAGTTGTCAGGAATTTTTTTCCTTGATACATCAAAATCTCTTTCTCCTTAAGGTTATTATAATAACAACGTGAACTATACATCTCCCCTCCAAGATAATAATTAACATAATTTATCATTTATTTCATTACTCTTACATAACAGTGACCATCAGCCATTATCATATGCCAAAGTGATGGCCTTCTATCAGTCCTCGGCCACCAGCAACCCACCAGAGTTAAATGGGTCAGTCCTTTGATCTAATTTCAGATATAAATCACCAAAAGTACTAAAGATGACAAATAATAGTGCCACTCATGTTCACATTGAGAAAACCTTTAGCAAGCTGATTAGTTCTTACCAGCTCTTCTGGGAAGAGACAGATGTAGGGGAAACTGTTCCCTTCTCACTCCCCAACCTGTACTCTAGGGCTATGGAGGCGGTTGCTGCAATGATTGTGGCCTTTAGGATTACACACACAGACACACACACACACACACACTCTCTCTCTCTCTCTCTCTCTCTCATGAAGGCTGGTGACAAAAGTGACCCAGATCAAAAGAAGAAGGATTTGGATGCCCTTTCCTTCCCTCTCAAAGACAGGCTGCAAAAGAAATAGAATCTTCTTACTATTTTATAGGTTGGGACAAGCATTTACATTGTGTTTAGCATCCAATTCAAAGAATGCAACATTTTCTCTCAAGGAGTTGCTTCGGTGGCCAGAAAAATCACTGTCCCTATGTCCTCATTTTATTGTGATACCATCTGCATCATTTAAAGCATCAGTTCTGCTTTTATTTCATGCCCAGTACAACAAACCATAGACACCTCCCTGTCCATTTGCATTCACTCTTTTGCCTTTTTGTTAATACATTGTGAAGAATCAGTATACCAAGTGATTTCTAGAAATTATGTGTAGATCTTTTTTTTTTTTTATCCTTAAAGTAGGCACTTCTACTCATTTAACTCCAGGCAGGAATTCACTATAAGGTCTGTAATCAACTGAATTCTGGGAGCAAGCAGTATTGAAAATTGCTGCCACACTGACATTAAAATTTGCTCTAGCTGCTGTCATACTGAATGGATTTTTTCATTAAGTCTCTTTCTGCATGTCATAGTCCAGAGGTGCACAAGAGCCATGGATTCAAGGCCTGCTGGAAGGGAAGTTTTCCTTTTATGACTACCGCCAGCCAAGCACAGCATCATTACCCTTTCAAAGTGGCAAGTTGATCATTGGTTCTACAAACTGTGAACATTTATTTTGTATTCTACAGTCTGTGGATATAAGGATAAGTAGGGCATAATTCCAGCCCTACAAGCTTGTATAGTTCAGTTCTAATAGAAAGAAAAAGGAACCAACATTTACTGAGAGCCTATCATATTCTGGCACTTTGTTTATGAGCTGATAAGATTCTATTTAAACCTCATGGTAACTCTATAAAGCAAATCTCTTTACTTAGGATTCAAACCCAGTTTTGTCTGATTGCAAAGCTGATATTTTTTTCCACTACATCCATCTGCATTTGGTCAATTTTATACTTTAGTTGCCAGGTTCTAAATTTGTCTAAAAAGACATTTTTGTCTTTTATCTTCCTTTCTTCTGAGTCATTTCAGAAGCTTGAAAATACTTATGTATAATATACATTTGTACATGAAGATCACATATATATGGTGATTATGGAGTCAAGTGAAATTATTTGCATTTCAATTAATTATTTGAAATTGTTTTAGCAAAACACGTAAGTGGTAGACTTCTTTTGTTATTCAACTTATAAATTAAGGTACATTACATAAAGCTTTTTCTGTTATGAGGTTGTCATATTTTGGGAGATTTTTTAGATCTGTGAGATTATGGAATTGGTGAAATTGTCAGCCATACTGGGCTCTATTTTACTTGCCATAAAATGAAGGAAATAAGAGTTTTATGCTTAAGTCATCTGCTGACTACAATGAAGCAAAATAATCATGTTTAAACTAACTGCTAAACATCTAAACCAAGTCTGTACATAGGTTTTACATTGTGTGACAAATTTGATGGGTTGGTAGTAGCTCTCTGGAATAAAGATATTTAAATTTTTTTTTTTTTTAGACAGGCTCATGCTCTGTTGCTCAGGCTGGAGTGCAGTGGCATCATCATATCTCACTACACCTCAAACTCCTGAGTTACAGTGATCCTCCTGCCTCAGCCTCCCAAGTAGCTGGGACTACAGGCATGTGCCACCATGCCCAGCTAACTTGTCTATTTTTTGTAGAGATGAGGTCTCGCTCTTGCTCAGGCTGGTCTTGAGCTCCTGGCCTCATGCAATCCTCCCACCTCAGCCTCCCAGAGTGCCAAGATTATAGGCGTGAGCCACTGTGCCCAGCTAATATTTTAAATTTTACTTTTTTTTTTTCAGAACAAATTTGAGGCCATGTCTTGCTCAGAGGGAGAAAGTATAGAGGAGGGTTAGTTAGATATTTGCCCTCACTCTTCTTGATAAAACTAGTTAGAAAATATCTATACATGTTTCTTTTAGAGCTCATTAATTATTTAGAAAGACCAAGTTGACCTATATATCTCTATTTCAAATATCATTGTTGAATATCTAAAGCAACAATGATATTTCTGAATCTAAATATAAGGAAGATTGGGATAAGAATCTTGTTAATAAAATGTACCTTTATGGTTGAAAAGCCAAATTTTGTATTCATTAATGATAAACCTGCAACAAAAGAACAAATAAAGCAAGTAAGTGTCTTTGTGTCAGACTTTGATAAAAGGAAAGAATCATCAATATTATTTTATCCTGATATAGATGTTTTAAAACCTTAAAACCTTAAGATAATAAATTAATTATTGTCTTTTTTTTAACCAACATACCTCCCCTGTAAGCTCTCCTTGTATATCAGTTACGAGTGCGTTCAGTTGTTAAGAAAAGAAAATCTAATTTTTTTAGTGGCTTTAATAAACAAAAGTTAATTTTGTTCATACAGTGAAAAGTGGGTAGGCAAGGCTTGCTGGAGTTGGTTCAGTTGTTCAACAGTGCTCTCAAGAACTGAGTTCTTCCTTTCATTCCACTCCACCACCCTGAATATGTTGGGTTTTGCCCTCATTCTTGTCTCCAAAGGCTAAGACAGCCCAAGGCATCACATACACGTTTCAAATAATCAAATGGACAAAAGGCTTTCTCCTTTGAAGCTTTGGTCTTTTTATTTGGAATGGAAAATTTGCCTCTTCCCAGCAAACTTTTCTTTATATCTCTTTAGCCAGAAATGGGTCAATTGTCTGTTCCTGGGCACCATATTGGCAAATAAGAATTATCCTAGCTGGTTTAATTTTCTGGAGCTAAATGAGGCTTCCCTTCCAGTGGTGAAGAGATCTCAGCCCACTCCCTCAGCACAAAGCTGGCAGAGGGGCTGAGAGCAGTAGACATTGTTGTCTGCAAAGCGCAAAAATATTTTAGGGGATATAGAATAATATCATTTGAAATAGTGCATCATTTTCTTATCAAAATATCTTGAAATAAATACTTGTCAATTTCTTAAAGTTTGAAATATAGGTGTACACGTTTTTTGGTTTTTTTTACAAACAAAAACAAATAGGTGAGGATGCAACATTATATCAAGCTATTGTTAGAGAAGATGAACATCATTAGCCTCTATCATGCAAGAAATCCTGAACCAAGTCTAAATAAAGCTAAGCTAAAGCTAAATTGGTCAGTTTCTATATCAGAAATCTTGAATAAACTTGGCTATTTTTGATAAGTTATATTTTTCTCACAGTACAAGACACTATTTTAAAATTAAGACCGTATCTCACTGCAGTAACATAACACAAAAGAGTAGTTGGCAGTGTTGTGTTTGTGGGAGAATGTGCCAGAATGTTCCCTAATCACTTTCTTGGAATATTGAAAACTGGGTGTTAAGTCTGAAACTGTGAAGCATCTGAGATTTCACCCTAATTGCAAGCTAACAAGTTAGCCTGCCACAGTTTTATATACATACACTGACAGAAGGCACCAGACTCCTGGTCAGTCACAAAGATGGTTTATCACTTTCCACAGAAATAGCAGCCAGAGCAATATCTTGTGTCAGTTCTCCGTGACCTACTTACCACAAGATAATGTGATAAGTGACAAATATTTATCTGCACGTGCAGGGCTTCACAGGAAAGAAACCTCCAAATTAGAAAACTCTAAGCTTTTATGGGGCTGTTCACACATCTACTTGTCTTCCCTTCAGAGAGAGATTACTGACTGCTCTGGAATGTAAGCAAATCTCTCCAGAGAGGGAAGGAGAGATTTATCTTCACTATCCTGGGATTTATCTTTACTGCCCTGGGAAGTCTCCAACGCTCTCCAGAGGAATACACTATCTCTAGCTTCCAAGGCTGTTTGCTGCACAAACATGACATTTATTTAGAGGGTCCAGGCCACACGGCAATGTCAGAAATCTGTGGAGAATTGTCGAGCAGTACTGGGCTGACATTCTGGATTTTCATGCTTAACAGAAGTCAATAAATTCCTCAGACTAATGGGATTTAATATTGAGACCAAATAATAAAAAATATAAACAGTTTTTTAATAACTGTATCAAATAAGGGAAATTTTCCATCAAAGTTTTTTTTTTTTTTTTATCAATGGAGAATTTCTTTCCATTTCTCTGCCATCCCATTTCACAGTCAACACTACTGGGGGGAACCTGAAGACAGGAAGAAGGGAGGGCAAATTATGCACTCAGACATACCTTCCACAATGGATATTTAGTTAATGACTTCCTACCATGATGGCGTTCACATAGACATGAGCAGAGGAGGTATGGAACAGGCCATGTAAACCAACAGGATGCTGAGCAAGAAGACACACTACAAGATAAGGGTGGCATAAGTGTCACAAGATATTAGCACAAGAAAAGTAAGACAGAACAGAGAAAGTACGAAAAGCAAGCCATGTAAGCAAATGGGGTGCTGAGTAAGGGAACATACTGTGACTATAGCAAGATAAAGGGTGACCACAACTGTCATAAGAAATGTAACAGAAACAACACAGGGCATGTTACACATTATAGCTTGCCACTCCCTACCCCATGAGCTTTGGACACCACAACTCATCTGGGCCTAATCATATAAGGTGAAAAATTGCCCCTGCCCAATGGCAGGAAGGAGACAACATCCTCATTGGTCAAGACAAAACTTAAAAAAGAAGAAGAAGAGACAGCATCACAAAGGAGGAGAGGCCAGGCAAGAGAAAAAGGGATGACACGAAGACCCCAGTGCCACTGTCTGCTGGGACATGTGCCCGCTCCTACGTCCCCCCTTCCCTTCTGGAGTGTACTGCCACTTGCTAATCTTTCCTGGCAGTCCACTTCTATGTCTGGAGGTGTCCTTGCTTAATAAACTTTGCTGCTTGCAGCTTCAAAACTGTCTCTTGCTTTCATGCTTCAATTGTGAGAAGAAAAGAACTGAGGAGTTCAATAGCCAGTAACAATGGCACTTAAAAAGTTGTACTATTTGTCTTAGTCTGTTCAGGCTGCTACAACAAAATAGTATTACAGCACTATTGGTGGCTTAAACAACAAACATCTGTTTTTAACTATTCTGAAGGCTGCGAAGTTCAAGATCAAGATGCTGGCAGAGTAGGTATCTGGCAAGGAGTCTTCCCGATTTGCAGATGATCATCTTCTGACTGTATCCTCTCACAGAGTGAGAAAGGAGCTGCTCTGCTCTTTTCCTGTTCTTATTAGGGAACTGATCTCATCATGGGGAGTCCACCCTCATGACCTCACCTATACCTAATTATTCTCAAAGTTCTCACCCTCAAACACCATCATAGTGGAGATTATGGCTTCAACATATGCATTTTGGGGGGCACACAAACATTCAGTCTATAGCACTATTCTTTGAATAATAACTCCATTTTTTTTGTAAATTATTTTCCACCCCAAACAATAAATAGAATTATAAGAAGTAATATTTCAACATTAGAGTTTCTGGTAAAGAAGCTCTCACCAGTTTTCTTGATTCAACAATTTTAGTCAGAAACTATCATATGAAGCCATTTGAATTGTGTACTATCTCTGGATGTACTCCAAAAATTTTGATTTGTATTTATATCCCAAGCAAGGAGGATAAAGAAGTAGAATTCTCTACATTTCTTCAGGCTATGAGTCCAAGAGTGCTATTTACGCATGTTTCAAAGCTCACTGTGTTTGACTTTAAATGTGATTATTTATAAAATAATTTTTAAGTGAATTTGAGTTTAATATAATTAAGAGCTACCAAAAAGTTGAGAAATTAATGAAGAAAGTGTTGCCAAAAAAGTGAGTACAATAAATGTCAATAATATCATGTTTTTGTACAAAATGTATTTATGTAATTTTTTCCTATATTGATTTGTTTTTATTATTTGTATTTTACTATCTCTAAGAGTTACTTGGGTATCTTGGGCTGTGATGGAGTACATCTTACTTTCCTTCTATTAAAATTTAACAGCTTTCAACTTAATAGCAAGGTTGTCAGAAATGAACTAAATTAATTAAGTGGGAAATGGGTTTATCAGTTTGTGAAACTATAGTTGTATGAGGTCTCCCCAACCTCCTCCTCTCCCAGCCCAGTCTGAGGGTGGGGAGGCAATGGTTCCCAATTTGGAATTGCTATTGGATTATCACTTTAACATTTATCCCTGATCAATCTTCTTTGAAGATACTGCAGTTGTCCTGTCATCATTGGGTATTTTGAAGGTAACACCAACAGTAGAAAAGAGGACCAAGAACCTGAATTAAAATGAGGACTAGAGTTTTATAATTGAAAAGGCTTTTCTGTTTCATTTTAGGAAAAAAATACATTCATTCATTCAGCTCTAAAATGTAGATATGTGGAATCCCCCGACAGGCTGGTAATTTTGATACTTAATATCAAACCAACATTCTTCATTTGTTTGAGTTATATTAAATGCTGCCCAAAAGGGAGGGGGTAAGAGAAAAATATCCCCTGTAGCTACCCTCTTCACAAATTCTATTGGCTCAGGCAATTTACCTCTGAACTCAAACTTGTACTCTCAACTCAGCAACATAAAAGCCTTGGCATTCTCTAGACCTGCTCTCCCAAGAAGGCAGTTTGGAGCCCATCCACTCATAATTGAGTCTGACACTTAAAGGTCTCAGCATTCATGAAGCCATTTAACCAAGAGTTTCTTCCAATTACATGCAATGTTCTTCCTGAGAGAATTCTGGGAAATGAAATTTTCTCCATTTTGTTAAGTTCTGAGCATCTGGTATATATTGGCTCTCCATACAAGTGCCAGGCTGGCCGGCATCTCAATCTGTCACTCTAGTGTCTCATTGAATAGATTCTTACAAAGTAACTGCTCTGTGCCCTGCATTGTGTTAGGTATTGGGGTGCAGCTGTGGCCACCCCTATCCAGAGCTTACATTGTAAGATGGAAGGCAGAGGGTGGAGCAGTTGCAGATGTAGGCGTGGTCAGCCTCATGATGTTATGTGAGCAGGTGACCATGATCTGAGGAGGGCAGAAAGGGCGAGAACCTGCAGCAGGAGTAGCAGTGATCCAGTTAAAGAGGCTGGGGAGGCTAAGATTGTTTCAGGCAGAGAGACTAGCTTGTTGGAGGGACCAGAGAGAGGGTCAAAAGAGAGTATAGAGAGAATTCAAGGAACTGAGAAAAAGTCTTGATGGGATGAAGGTGTGGGAAAAAATGAGAATGAAAGATCATAAAGGAACATAGGTCATGGTCATAAAGGAACTCATGTACCAGGGTAAGGTGTTAGGATGTTTCCTAGGAATAAGGGAACATTCCAGAAAGTTTTGAAACAGCAGTGCCATGAACAGACTTGAATTTTAGAAGGATACTCTTGTTACAGAGTGAAGAAGGGAATGTGAGGGGGGCAATATTAGAGACATAGAAACATCTTTGGTGGCTGCCTCAGTTCCCCCCAGAAGCTGGCTCTGGGATGAGGATTTTTGTAGAAAGGATTTACGAAGGAAGTGCTGCCAGAGGAGATCTGTAAGGAAGTGGGAGAAGCAAGACAGGGATGGGGAGAAAGCCAAACAAGAGCGCAGTCTCAGGCAAAGTCCCCGCTTCAGCCTGATCCCAGTGGGAGATTTTGAGGGTCAATTGTGCCATGACCAGCCTCAAAGGCAGAGGACTGGGCTTTCAGACTCTGCCAGTGGGTTATTGTCTGTGGGTCCTCCCCAGGGAAAAGTAAACTCCCAGGCACTTCCAACTCTTTATCCGTGGGTGAGGCAGCTCCAGTAGTCCAAAGGGCAGTTCCTCTGAAGACAGCTCACAAGTACAAGCTGTAAGAAGCCAAGTACACAGAACTGGGAGAGGGGCTTGCAGAATTGGTAAAGGGGTTTTAGGGGATCTGGGTAGGGCACCAGCAATGCCCCTACAGAGGCAGTTTTAGTAATCCAGAGTTCAGGAGAAACAGACACAGAGACAGTGATAGCAACAGGGACAGAGAGAGAGAGAGGGACAGAAGGAAAGAAAGTGGGGATATAATTTATTTCTAACTTTTATTAATAAGTATGGCATGTTCTTTTCTAAATGGTAATAAGATTATAAAACAATAAATATGTAACGATTTCAGTTTAAATCATGAAGAATAATATTTATGAAGAGGGATCATTGCAGTGAGCAGAATCTGAAGCTTCTTCCCAAAATTCAAAGTAACGCTGGTAAGCACTCTCCAGTTTTTAAGGGTGATGAACACCCTTAAAAGGGAGCATACCAAGTATAAGCCTTCACTGAGAGCAAATCAGTGCTAAAGAGATAAACAGATAAAAGGCCTTTTTCCCAGAAATTTCATATGTATTTTAATTAGGCTGCTGCTTTTTTGATGTTCCCCAACAGTGGATTTAGTCTGGTTGCCGAGCAAAATTTAAAAGGTATAACAAGACTTTTTTCCTGTAATGCTTTTGGCTAATCTCTCAGAGTTGATTTAATAAAAGGAAGACAACATATTAATTTTTCTGAAAGCCTGTTTGGTTGGATGCCCTTGGAAAAAGCAAATAGATGAATCAAGAAATTAGCTTCATTAGCCAATATTAAAATTCTGCTATCTCATTGAAATATTTCACTGGCTGTTCAAGTTGATTTCACTAATGGAGAGACTGGCTGGAAAAACATGTAGAAAAACACAGTGTACTGAAATAATTCAATAATTTTCTCTAAAGCTCCTTGGAGAAATGCATATCCAAAAATGGAATTTTTATCTAACATTCTCAAAATAGCATTTGAATAACTTAGAATATGGGCTTATCAATGAATTCTTTGCCTAATGTGTATGTCACAAAAATAGGCAGCAGTGGCATTCTGAAAAAAAAAATCCTGTCTTTAAGAACCAGAAACATTTCTTTAGAAAAAGAAAATTAAGTTCCAGGAGACTCTAAAACAGTGCTCAGGTTAATATTAATAGGAAGAAGTTAATATTGCCAGTAAAAAGACATGCAATGAAACCAGGTGTTTCAGTTTCCTATCCATTGCACTCAGACATATAATTAATTTCTCTTAGTCTTGATTTCATTTGGGGGCAAAAATCACTAAGAAAATCTTTCTAAAGTTGTCAGTTTTGGTCAACTTTCCTTGTGAATGGGAAGACGCCCCCTGCTGGCACATGCTATAATTGGCAGAGGCAGTTTTAGTCACCCAGAATTACTGCACTTGGCCCAGGCTCTCTTGGCAGACCCTGTGAGAAGAGCTTCAGGTCTCCACCATTAGCAGTGACTCTCGCTCCATAGGAAAGAGGAATCCCTAAGATTTAGAGCCTTGTAGTTAGCCATGGTCCTGAGCTGGGAAGTGCAGTGGTAGGTGAGGCTTCGGGGACTGAAAGTCCTTAGGAACAAATTCTATGGGGGGTGGGAGGTGAGGACAAAGAGGGCAGATAGTTGCTAAGGGAAATCTTAGCTTATGGCGCAGGTTTTTTGGTGTTTTTTTTTTCCCCGCAGCCTCTGTCTGGTTCTTTGTAATTTATTTAGAGAAGATCCGTGAAATAGTAGATTAATTGCTTCAGTTCAGTGGGGAGAATTGAGGTCTAACTACACCATTACAACAAACAAATGGTTCCAAAGTAAAATTTCAGCTATTCAATAATTTTGTCTTCAGACACCAAATACTTGATTAAAAAAAAATTAAATAGCTGATTGTTTGGGTGACAGTGACCGTAAATTAAGGTACCTTAATGTTATAAAGGCAGTTTTATCTTAAGCTTGTATAAAGCAACCCCATGTAAAAATTCATGATCACTTACCTGAATAGGAACCTCAATGTTACCTGTATATTCCCTTATTTGTTCTCTGCCAGCTATTTTTTCCATTTCTCTTATTTATTAAATTGCAAAATCTCCTCAGTCTTCTTAAGCCCCTAATTTAACCAACACCCATCTTGTCAATTAGGACTTGCTACCAACCATGAGTCATCATGCATGTCCTCCCCTACTTTCTGGCCCTGGCGCTTTATGTTTTTTATATACACATACCTATCCTGACCTTCCTACCTCCAGGCTCAAAGGATGAGAAGTCCCTCTTTCTCTTCAAGCCCATCTATGCACCATCACCCTCCTGCCTTTGTAGGATTGGAGAAGATGTGGTTAGAAATCCTTACACATAATTTCCATTAGATATTGTAAACTGATAAACTGCTCCACTTTACGCAGAGTTTTTCTCTAAATCAAAGACAATTGATCTCCCCTTGAGTAGTACTGGAGACACCCAGAATTATTTTAACCCTCATTTTACTGTGTGCTATGTTTCTTTACTGCCCATAATATAACCTTGTATTATTTTTTTCATATTGCATAACATTACTCATGTTTGTAACTGAGGTTTCATTTGTTATATTTAATTTTGATGCTTCCCGGGGACATGGGAGATAGCAGAGACCTATTAATCTTATTAGCTGTTGGATTTCCTCAAGGTTTGAGACTACAGCATCTACTCTTCTCACCTATACTTTTCTCATCGTTTGCCTTGTCACCTGTAGCTCCTTAGGCCATCTCATTCATACTCACCCACTGGGCACTTACTATGTGTGAATTGCCCCTAATTGTTTTATTTGTAGCTCAAAACTCTCCCCTGAGCTCCTCCTTACTTATATATACACAGTGGTTTATTTGAAACGTGTTTTACAATCCATAAGTGTTTGTTGAATGAATAAATGAACAAATGAACCAGTGACATGTTTCTAAATCCCACTCTCAGAGAAGACAAGAAGAGAAACAACACATTATTTTAAGCACATTCTATACGCCTCAAACTCTAGGATCTAGCTCCTTTTTGTCTGAAGTTACACATTTTTAATTTTTATTTTGAAGTTTGTTATTCTTCCACAGACTCAAGAATGTTTTGTCCAAGAGTTGTCTTTAGTCATTCATTATAGATTTTCGGCATTGTATTATCAGCTCTTAGCCCCTTCTGTCATGGAAAGGAAAAAACTGTGATTGTCGATTCAGATTTGCCTTTCCCCCTGCCATGCTTCTTCCAACACTACTATCCATGGACTTCCTGAATGCCTGCACATCCTCGTGGTATTCCGTGATATTCCAAATAAGGAGCTGACTTATAGAAAGAGAAGTAAACAATGGACTGATGCTCATAGGATCCACTGGTTTGATCAGGTACTCTATTTCCTGTACAGAGAGTTTACCCTTAATAGGTGGTGGCATGGTTTATTGAAACTCTGTTACAGCACTAGCTGGGAGATTGCACATTATGTGATTTGGATGCTGTCTTACAAGATGTGTATATGCTCTGTCTGAACAACCTACAGGATGCAGATTATCTTTTCATAGCCTACACGAGGGCTCAAGAACCAAGTGTTCTTGAGGGAGGGGTGTGCCCATTACTGTTTATCCTAAGGAATCAACTGGAAAAAATGTGCTTTCTTTTCCTATACTCTAAGAGCTGCTAGTTTAGATGTCTCAGCATGCTGGAAATGAATGCTTTTACACAAAAATGCTTTCCTTGAATTATAAACTGAAACTGACACCTGACCATATTTGCCTTTGGGTGAACAGGTCAAAGTCAGTAAGGGTGTTGGCTTTGATAACTGATACTGGCTATCAAGGAGAAATGGGGTTGCTATTAGCCAATGGGGGCAGGGAGGAGTGAGTGTAGTACTTGGGGTATTCCCTGTGGTGCTCAGAACCCTTAGAAATAAAGTTTCAGGCATCTCAATGAGCTAAAGAACCCTGATCAGCTGAGATCACAGTAATTGCAGCCGAGACCAGCAGAAAAGCCTCATAAATAGCAACTGTAGCCAAGGAGCCAGTTGTAACAATGTGTGCTGTAACGCTATGCTTTCTACCCATTCTTCCTTCTTTACAGTGAGGTGTATATATTTACTTAGGCTAACTTTTTAACTTACACTATTTATTAAATTAATTCTCTTTCCTTTTCCTTTATGCTCTGTATTATACAGAGTAGGTTGGAAATGATTATCCAGTTGAGTCTAGAAGAGAATATGAAGACAGGATCACAACAAAATCAGAAGAATTTATATTACCCAGAGATCCCAAACTAGATGTGGATGCAGTAAATAATGAGATTTTAGATTTTCTCCCTTTAGCCAGAATGAATTTTTAGACATATGAGGGGTAAATAAATGCATTACGCTAACTGGGAGCAATTGCATAAAGTAGCGTTTGGGGCAGCTAACAAGAAGGACTGCAGAGGACGTTGTACTTTCTTTTTGCAGCTCAGCATCCAAACGTCTGCTCCTATGTTTCAGAAGTCCCCATTGTATGAGTCCTGATAGAGGAAAGAAGCTATTTCTACTTGGAATTTTAAAAGTCTGGGTGCTCAGTTATCCAGCAAAATTGGCAGCTAAGAAGCAGGCACCTGGCTTGGATTTGGCCAATCATGCTTGCTTGGCCTGGATTTGGATCTGGTGGTAGAGACGCAAAGAAGCTACAATCAACCAGTGAAGAATAAATTTTGCAACCAAGTAGCATCCAATTTTTAGAAACCACCGTAGCATTCAGTTTTTAGTGAAAGTGTTATCCCCCGGGGACTGGGTCTTTGCCAAGGTGTGACATGGCTGTCGTCTGCCTTCCCCTGTTTGCTGTTTTCTGAGCTCAGTTTCACGGGCTTCATGGTAATTCTGAAGCTAATATCTTTTCAGTAAATCATTTTTCTGCTTATATCATCCATATTCACTTTCTGTTTCTTCCAACTCAGAAGCTTGAGTTATGCACTGAGAACCCCACAAGGGGCACATTAACCTTCTCCTCTGAGTTGAGCTTTCTAAACCCACAAGCATGTGGGATGCAGGCTGTGTTTCCAAAGCAGCCCCCGGACCCAGCTCACTTGAAAGCCTCCAGAAAAGCCTGCTTAGTTACTCAAAATAAGCGTCTATATACAGATGTTTATCCTCAGCGGTTGAGGAGTGAGGTTAGTCCTGTGGTCACCCCTACTACATGATTCACAGAGACAGTCTCAATCTTCTGAGTCATAGGAAAACCTCAGGTGGGCTGTAGAGGCCCAGGAAACATTTGTGGTATTTTCATCCTGATGTTGCAATAGGAATATGATCTACAAATCCTGCCTGCCGGCCCCAAATGCCAAAAGGCATTAACATAAGCTTTTGTTAAAACAAATTTATGAACCGAAGAGGGGGCCAGTAGAGGGAAGTGGGATCCAAAAATATGTGGTTGTTATTTTATTCACAACAGTAAAAATGATCAAAGGGTGGGCCGTTTTTGGTATCTTAGAGTCAAAATCAACAAGGAGCTTATTATATAAAAAGGAGGAAAAGGCAAGTTTCCAAATTAGCAAATCATGGATGAATCCTTTTCTGAGCAGTTTGTGAGCTCATTAGCTAATCACAGGGCTTGGACAAAAGGGGGCAATTTGAATTATCTAGTTGTTTATTGGAAAAAGTTAGGTACAGCATGGTTATCTGCTTTTATAATATGAAAAATATGTGGGTATTCAGAATTCTCATGAATAGGGAAGAACTACTGAACATGTAACCATGGAAGGCAAATCAAATAATAGAGATGAGAAATGGGGCATGTTTATAATTTTAGGAAGATGAATAAAAACAATTTGAGATTGAATTGGGCCTGAAGGGTGCTGAAGTTCAAGCACTGAAGGGGAATTTTGTAGCAAAGGCAGAGAGAGAAAAAGGCAGCACTTAAAAAAATTACACACACACATATATATAAAATGAGTTACTATGTAAATAAAGCCAATTTCATCAAAGGCAGGCAGTTTTTGGCTGGTGAAATGTAGAAAATCATTATATGAAAGGCAAAAATTAGGACACATTACTATGGCTGAGCATAATTTATATAAAACAATAGTTTATAATCATTTATAAAATAGCTTCTAGTTTCAAGGATTAAGGCTGTGGTGTGCTTGAGTAAGCAAAGGTTTGAAATTAGCCAGGCCTGGGTTCAAATCCTGTTTCTATTGCTGTATTAGCTTTCAAGGGCTACACAGTAACAAAGCACACAGAGCGTGTGGCTTAAACAACAGACATTTATTTAACAACATACCACAGACTCAGCGCCTTTAACATCAGAAATGTATTTTCTCACAGTTCTGGGGGCCAGAAGCCCAAGATCAAGGTGTTGGCAGAGTTGGTTTCTTCTGAGAGCCAAGAGGAAGACGTGCTGCAGGCTCCTCTCCTGGGCTTGTGGACGGCCATCTTGTCCGTCTACACATCATCCTCCCTCTGTGTGTGTCTGTGTTCAAATTTCCTCTTCTTAATCCAGTCATATTGGATCAGGTCCCACCCTAATGATTTCATTTTAACTTCATTACCCCTTTAAAGACCCTATTTTCAAATATGGCTGCATTCTGACATACCGAGGTAGTACTTCAACACACAAATTTTTAGGGAGACAATTCAGCCCATAACTCACACTGTTTTCTTGGGCAAGTCACTTAATTCTTCTGAGCGATCTTCCTTATTGTTAAAATAGGGTCAAAATATTATTGTAAGATGAGAGGTAGAGCATCCACAGCTGTGGCTGACACACTAAAAACTAAAAAGACAAGTCAGCAAACATTATCACTATTATTTTGTTAAAGTAAAGCCTGAGTTATAGCTAAAAGCACAGAAAAGGAAATCTTCAAACACATTAAAATTATGTCACTACAGCACTGTCAATAAGTTCGCAAAAATCTTGCTCCATAGACCTCGTCTCTGGCCCTCACCACCCGGGCTGTCTTTGGACAGATCTCATCCCCTCTGGTCTTTCCAGACCCACCGGCCTCCTCAATCTCTCCCTCAGCCAAGAAAACAGGCATCTGGCTAGAGAAAATAGTCTGATTTCCTGCCCAGATACTGTTTCAGGTGAAAAACCAAATAAAAAAGCCGTCAAAAGGGAGAGTTAGCATATAATACATTTCTTGAATACCTGCAACCTATTTTTCTAATCACTTTTAAACCATAGGGTTCTAAGTTGCCGTTTTCAGAAGGGGCGAAGCTTCGCCGCGAGGAGCCAGCAGAGGGCAGCAAAGGGCCGGGCAGCTGGGCCCGCGGCGGCTGACACAGCAGGTGTGCGGCCACCTTAGCAGGTAGGCTTTTCTTCCGCCAGTGGCTCTCATTTGCCTGCACGCTAGACCCTACTGGGGAGCTTCAAAAACTCGTGATATCTATGTTTCAGTCCACTTACATCAGAATAGAGAGAAAGAGGTAGAGATTATCCTGCAGAAGATGTTGGGGCATATGTCCCAGTCCATTAGAAGCCTGAAGGAACTCGTGTAGGATTTGGGGAAGGACCCGGGTGGAGGTGAGTAAAGAGCAGCTAGGCTCCTCACTCGGGTTATGCCACCATCCTATAGAAGAGGGCTTCGGAGTTCCTCAAGTGTGACCGGATTGGAAAGGCTTCATAGTACTTCGAAGGTTGCCCTTCAACCACATTGGAATCGTGGATGCTGCTAGGTAAGCTGGCTGATATTCAGTAGGGCTATTTGATGAGATATGGCAGATGCAGAATGAAAGCAAACTAATTTGGTAAGAGTGTGAGAGAAAACAGGTGAATGGTGCCCACAAAACAGGCAAAGGCAGGCGGTCATAAGCAACAGGAGAAATACCTCTCCAGGAGCCCTGCGTGAGAAGCCACGGCAATCCTGCCCACTGACTGGCTTAGAAATGGCTCTTAGACAGGAAGAAGGTAATCTGAGGGTTAAAAGAAATGCCTGTGAGGCTTGAGGTCTAGGAAAATTGAACTGACAGAGGTTTATAAAGAGTGTTTGTGGAAAGAGAATTTACAGATTGTAGAATTAAAAGATGATGGAGAGAGGAAAATTCTGATTCTGCTCACCACACCCACAGCTCTCCAGAAGAGTCAGAGTAGGGGCTGGGTGAACATATAGTACACTAGGAAAGACAATTTTGACAATTATATCTGTTTGCTCTACATATGACTGTTACCTGAGCAAGTGGTGTGAGGTGGAGGTGTTAAGACTCTGTTTGCCAACAATTTGAAGAAAATGAAATTTGGTGATGTGACCCAAATAACACTGGCCATTTTCAATAGCCCCCCATTGTCCTAGATTTTTTTTTAAATAGTTATGAAGTCATGAGAGTTGACAGAACACAAACATGTTTCTTTGAAGCAGTGATTCTCAAAATTCACTAGGCATCAGAAAGTCTATTAGAAAGCAAATTGCTGGGCCTCCAAAGTTTCTGACTCTGGGGCTTGGGAATTTACTTTTCTCCTGAGTTCCCGTGTGATGACAATGCTACTGGTCTGGGACTATACTTTGAGAACCACTGCTTTAAGGAAAACACTCTTACTCTGGGAAGAGGATAATTCATGATTGTGGAGGCTCCTGGAGAATGGTTACCTTTCTGCTTAGCTCAGTGGTTTCAACTTGTATATTGCAATCACCTGGGGATCATTACAAGTACTGATGCCCAGCTTCCTCCTCCCCCAAGAGACTGCTGTAGTTTCCTTGGCAAGTGGTCTGTGTATCAGGATTTGTAAATCTGTGGGTGACTCAAATATGCAGCCAGGGTTGAGCACTATTAGCTAGCTAGCCAAAATTCGGATTCCCTTTGTTCTTTGCTTATGTCTCAGGATAGCCTCAGAAATTATGAAGTCAAGATGATGAATAATCCCAGCTGACATTTCTTGAAAGCTTATTATGGGTCAGCCAGGATAGTTTGAAGCATTTCATGTGGATTATCTCACTTAAACTTCACAGTGAGAGAGGTATTATCCTTTACCCCTACAGGCACAATGTTTAGGGCCTATGGCTCTGCAACAAGGTATGAAATGGTTGAGACTTGGCAAAAATATATTGGCTGCAAATACAAAAGTAAAACTGCAAAATTGAAATTAATATTAAAAATTTTATAGTGAAATGATAAAACTCTCTTGCATATTCTAAAAATAATTATTTATGTTTAATAAGTGCTGCTTAAAATACACTTGCTATTTTGTAAGGTAAGACTTCCAAAGTGCCTATGAATGTCTTAAAATGGCCCTGCTTCACAACAACTCTACATAATAGAAATTATTATTAACCCCACTTTATAGATGAGAAAATTGAGGTACAGAAGATTTAAGTAATTTGCTTTAAGCCACAGAGTTAAGTAAGGGATAAAGAAGGAATTCAAAATCAGAAATCCTGACTTTGTGAGTCAAAGTAGTGTGATGTGACAACATGACATAACATAATGTAATGTATTTCGTACATATATGTATACAAACACACACATGCCTTTTGGAAAAGATTGCCCAGGGAAATTGTAAAGCAATTGCAATTTGAGGCTGGTTTTGAACACTTTCAGAGAATCTGTGGATCACTAAGCCATCTGGCCTGTAGTTTAACAGGGCAGGGACACTGAGTACAGCTACCCAGGGGGTTCAAAGCACAATTGGAGGCTGCTCTGTTTGCAGATTGTATGGCAGCGGTACCCTGGAGTTGGAAGATGTGACATCCCTGCATCAGGGACACTAACTCAAGAATCTTGGCTAGCAGCACAGACCTTGTTAAAGATTGCCTACAAAGAAGAAAAATTTGGAAATGTATTTAGAGGATACACTTGGTTCTTTTTAAAATTGTAAGCTCTTGAGTATTATGCAGTATTTGATGTCCTCGATTAAAAAAAAAAATTGGGAAACTGCTGCCCAGAGTGCTTAGGTCATGTGACTTGTTCTCAATTTGCTGCTAGTTAGTGGCAGAACCAAGACAAGAAGGCGGACCCTGGAACCCCCTGGGACTGGTGGGTATGATGCCTACTGGCATTTTCCATAATCTGAATTTCAGTGAAGAGATGTTAGTTTTCTACTACAGAGGTTCATGCAAGAAGTCTTTAATTCCTGAATTAATGTCTGATACTTCATATGCCCTTGCAACAGGTGGAGGGGAGGAAATACTAAGCTGATGGCTTAGCAGACAAATATTTATTTTAAAAATTGTCACCCTCTGGCATGCAAGCTGATCATCTCCTCAAGTTTGGAATTCTTTTTCCTCTCCTGCCATCTGGTGGTACTTTTGAGCCACATTTTCATTCAATTATCCCTGATCCCAGTAGTCATTTCTACAAAATTTGTTTAGTTTTCAAGGCCATACTGCTCAAACCATTAAATCACATTCTTAGACAATTTGGTATTTTTTGTTTAATGTTCAGGATTGAAAATGCCTTACAATTCTTTTTATACACCAGAGCATTTCATTTCTGCTAAATATTTGCTTCTAAAATGTTTATTAATTTTGTGACATCGTTAAAAATATGACTATGGATATATACAAATCTACATTTTATATAAAATGGAAAATCAAGACATAATTTTATTAAATTGGGTATTTATTAAAACATCTGAATCATTACTTGCTATGGTATCAGGTATTGAAAGCAAGATGTGCTGTTTAAAAATGTGTCTTTTTGAAATGACCACTTGACTGCAGCTATTGTTGCTGATTTTCTAGTATCATCAGGTAGTTGCCAGCATTACACTTGGAATTAATAGAAATCAATTTCATCAACATTGTTAAAAGTTGTCTGTTAGATGCATTTTTAGAATGATCCTCAACTTTTCTGCCCATTACTAATCATAGAGTTTTTATTGAAAACCCCAGATCTATAGCTTCTCTAAAGAAATATGTCTGGCAAACACTGGTCCTCTCCTTCAGTTGTTGGCTTCTCTTTAACCTGCTTTACCTACCAGGCCTCTATCTTAGGGATCCTGAGAGGGGGTCATCTTTCTTTCTTTTTAATCTCCAGTCTGACAAATGTTTTCCTCTAGAACCCAGGTCAACCCTAGTGTTTTAGTCTGTTTTGTGTTGCCGTAACAGAATACTTGAGACTGGGGAATTTATAAAGAACAGAGATTTATTTCTTATAGTTCTGGAGGCTAGAAAGTTTAAGGTCAAGGGACCCACGTCTGGCAAGGGCCTTTTTGCTGCATCATCCTATGGAGGAAAGTAGAAGGGCAAGAGAGCATGCAAGAGAAGAAAAGAGGCTCAAATTCATCTTTTTATCAAGAGCCCACTCCCAAGATAACTAACCCACTCCTACCATAATGGCATTAATCACCTTTTAAAGGTGTCATCTCTCAACATTGTTGTATTGGAGATTAAGTTTCCAACACATGAGCTCTGGGGGACACATTCAAACCATAGCACCTACCAAGCATTGAAGAAAACATCTATTATATAAAAATCGAACACAAAATTATAAATAATGAATAAAAGACTGAAAAGGACCCCAAATCATCATAGCCACATCTTCAAGTCAAAATAATAGTTGGAAAAATGAAGAACAGAAAAATAAAATGCACACTTTGACAGAGTTAACTGAATATTCTTATTTGCTGAAAGTCAACATGTAATTAGTGTTTATTCTCGACACACAGTGGCAACTAGCACACAAAAGATGGCTGGACTAGATTTGTTGATTAAAAAATACAATGAGTACTAAAAGCTTCAAAATTAGCTTGAAAATTCTTAATTGAAAAAAATATTTTAAAATATTGATATTAATAATTCTTAGTCAAAAATTAGTTGAAATGCTTGAAAATTATTAAGCTACTAAAAGGAAACAGAATATAATTTGTTGATTAAAGAGATAAATAATAAATGCTTGCAAATTATTCATTTTGCCTTACATGTACTACTTTTACCTACTCTGAACTTCCAGCTCTCTTTTCCAGTCCTAATTATTTGATGCTCGGGTATGGAATGAACAAAAGAAAACATCTTGAAGTCTGTCATAAATTCGGATTAATTAATCGGCACCAGTGTTTTCCTTGTGACAATGTACAATGTGTTTTTGTAATGCCTTATTCCAAAGCTTTTAGCATCTTAAGCAAAAGATGTTTCTTTACCCTGACAGCCAGGCTACTGTTTTACTCCTTCTTGTTGTAATATAATTTTAAAACTAAAAAATACCAAAACTCATCTACCCTATGACAAGAAACTAAGAAACAGAGAAGAGTCTTGATTTGTCCAAGGTCAGAACTAGAAAAAATGGTGAAATGAAGTCCCCTTTTCTGGTCTCTACATCCAGTGCACTGCCCTATACAATTTTAAAGAAATTCCAGGAATAATCAACAAAATAAATGTCATCATTTACATGAAAATGAAGTCAACACTCTAGAAGAGGTCTTCTAAAATTGGTCAATTTTCCCATGAAGCCCCTTAGGTAGGCATATTTTGTTGTGACTCATAAACTGGTTCAGTAATGTAAGAGCTAATGGTGTAGGTAGGTTAGGAAAATGACAGAACACCGTTCAACGTGAATTTTCCTCTATGAGGCTGTCTTAGTCCATTCTGGCTGCTTTAACAAAATGCCAGAGACTAGGTGGCTTATAAACATCAGAAACTGATTTTGCAAAGCTCTGGAGGTTGGAAAGTCTAAGATCAGGGTACTGGCAGGTTTGGTGACTGGTGAAGCCCCACCTCCTGGATCCTAGATGACTACTTTCTTTCTCACTGCATCCTCACATGGCAGAACAAGTAAGGGCACTCTCTCCAGCTTATTTTATAAGGGTGCTAATCTCATTCTGAGGACTCCATCCTCATGACCTGATCATTTCCCAAAGGCCCCATATCCTAATACCATCACATTGCGGATTAGGATTTCAGTATATGAATTTGGGGGGACATGAACATTCAGTCTATACCAGAGGGTGATTTGACATCTTTGTTTATGCGCTACCAAATCCAGAAATCCCCAGACACCTACCTGATCAATTCCCAAGGCATTGCAGCCTCACGGATCCTATAGAGAAGGCACCAGGCTGGGAGCACAGGTATAGCAGAACCTCCTAGAGACCAGTGGCAAGGAGCCATGGAATGGGGAGCACACAGAATTCCAAGAGCGCCAGGGTAGCCAGTGGCACTGCAGAGAATGAGTGATATTGTATTATATTTATAGATTTTTAACTTTGCTTTCTTAAACTGCAAACAATTGTGGCCAGAACAATTGTGTGGCCAGAACAATTTTAAGTGAGGATTTTCCAAGTTTCTAGGCTATGAGATGAGATCAGGGACAGTGTGATGCTGGAGCTCATTCTTTCCCTAAAGCTTACTATGGCCTTGGTTTCCATAAGAAATTTTGATACCATGCTCAGAAATTATGTTTTTAAAAGTTAAACATTAAATCACTTGGCTACTTTCTAATTAGCTTATTGTTTATTAGGAGATAACTATGGCTTTTAGATGTGAATTCAAAGCATACTAAAGTAATCCTTTAGAGAATGCATGCAGCTCAGTTAGATACATTTGCTCATAAAAACTTCTAGCTCTTCGATAAGCACTGAACCAGAGATAGGTATATTCTCAGTGTATGTCACTAAAAACACTCATATAAAACCCCCTCTAGCTATTCAAGTTTAGGTCTTTGTACAATATAGCTTTTGTTCAGCAGTTTTATTTTTATCTGAATGTGCAAAGACTTTCAGCAACTGTTCTTTATGGGCCTGCATGCCACATAATGTTGACAAACCAGCATTTTATTGACTCGTAAAAGCCTTTCTAGTCAAACTAGTAGGCATAGCTATCTATTTTTCCTCTTAATATGAATATGAATCTTGTGCTTACTAGTTCAGGTATTTGGAAACCTTAGAGTACGGTGGGTTGTCTTGCACTTTCTAGAAAAACACCTGGTTTGATTATGCAGCTTCTCCTCTGCAGAGTCCCCCATTTGATGCAGGGTTGTATTCATCCCACCCCACCCAGCCCTTTGAGTCAAAGCCTTCTCCTGCTCATGGACAGTTGGGTTTTTTTGCCCTAGATCTAGAAACTCAGAGGACTCCGATGGTAGCCAGCTGCCGTGTAAGATGTCCAACCACACTGATGCCACCATACTGGAGGGACACGTGTAGGCAGTTGCATCGTCAGCCCAGCTCAGCCCCCAGCTGACAGCCAGCACAAACTGCTAGCCATGTGCTATGTACCAGCCATCGTCCATGTCCAGCTCAGCTGAGCCTCGATGACTGCAGCTCCGGCACATATCCAACTACAGTCACATAAGAAACCCTAGGCGAGAACTGCCCCACTCAGCAATTTGCCCAGAGAGAATTTTGATGGATGATCAGACAGGATGCTAGTGAAAAGGTCAGTGAATAATCCAGGGAGGGCTGATGCTAGTGGTAGGAATATTTGTACCTTATAAACCTGTACTAATCTCAAACATGACTCCTGTGTTTCTCCCTTACAAGGCAAAATCAGTGGGACCCTCTCTTTGCACTTCTGCATAAACTCTATCAAAGTGCTGCCATTTTGTGACTGGCTTTTTCTTTTTGAGGTTTCACTCCAACTGAGTTGTCACATGAACGTTTTGAGACTGCTCTGAAGCTGCACAACCTTGGGACTTATGCTGTTGTGCCCTCCATATTTCTCTTTCACTTGTCTCTCACTTCCCAACTTTGCATCTTTTCTGCTCAATGATCTTTTTTACCCCTCTCAATTCTTTGCCAAATGTATTTCTCCTTTCTCTAAACACTACCCCAATATCCCCCTTTACTTGCATCATAATTTATTATGGATATTTTATTTAGAACAATTTTAGAGAATGATAATTTTTGAGGATATCTGGAGAAAGGGAAAGAACTTGCCATTACCACATTTGGAGGAAGTGTTTTTTAGAGAATTTCACGTACACGAAATAGAAAAGTCATCTAGTTTGTTTAAATATAATATAATGGATGCAGCTATATAAGAGGCAGGTCATGAAGGGTGATTACTTTCAGCTCCTTCAGGCAATCTCCAGGGGACTAGAAGTCTTCCCTTTGTTCTTCACAAGTCTTATTTCTACTCATCTTTGCAATCTCAATTGAAAGTCACCCTGTCTAAATCTTTCTCCATTATTATTTTTTTTTAAATCACAGCAACCTATTTCTCTCATAGAACTGATTTCAATTTTGTAAGTACTATAATTGAAAAATTTCAGTGGTTTCATAATTACTGTTATGTAATTACTCTTGTTGATTTGGCTGCTTAAGGGTTCTTTGCTCCACTGGAATGGAAGCTCTTTGGGGAATGGCGGAAGCTCTGCCATCCTGTTGGCTGCTGACTCATGAGCACCAAGCATAGTCTAGACACACGTGATGGGCGCTCAGTACAAACTTGTCAACTAAATTGTACTGTGGTGTCAAAACCATCATAACACCATTTTCATAGCAGAAATAATACCACATGCATTGTTGCAGAAATTATGGCTATAATATCCAAGCTGGACCACCAGAATTATTATATTGATATTATTTAGGTAAACTGGAACAAAGATGGCCATAGGTAAGTTTATTAAGACAAAGCTTGCCTGTGGTGATTTCCCTCATCATATTTCTTTTTTCTCATATCTAGACACACTAGGAATATGTGAATTTTAATAAGGTACCTTTAGTTTATTTAGGTTACTATAACAAAATACTATAGACTAGGTAGTTTCGATTGATTTCTCCCAGTTCTGGAGGCTGGGAAGTCCAAGATCAAGGAGCTGACAGATTTAGTGTCTGTGAGGGCCTACTTCCTAGGCCACTGTCCTTTTGCTATAACCTAACCTGGTGGAAGGGATGAGGGATCTCTCTTAGGCATCTTGTGTAGGGTGGTAGTAATCCCATTTATGAGGTCTCTACCCTTATAACATAATTATCTTCCAAAATCTCTGCTTCCTAATATCATCTCCTACTTAGAAAGCCCTAATGGTCTTTTTTTCTTAAGAGACAGGGTCTTACTGTGTCATCCAGGCTGGAGTGCAATGGCACGATCACAGCTCATTGCAACTTTAACCTCCTAGGCTCAAGTGATCCTCTAGCCTCAGCCTCCCAAATAGCTGGGACTATAGGTGTGTGTCACTATGCCTGCCTAATATTTTTCTTTTTCTTTTTTGTAGAGATGGGGTCATGCTACATTGCCCAGGCTGATCTTGAACTCCTGGCCTGAAGGGATCCTCCAGCCTTGGCCTCCCAAAGTGCTGGGATTATAGGCGTGAGACACCATGCCTGGTAAAACCCATAATAATCTCAAATATAACTCCTACATTTCAACACATAGATTTTGGGGAGACACAAGCATTTAGACCATAGAATAAGGACAGGTCCTAAAGTAAAAAAAAAAAGGAATTAATTGATTTTTCCTGTTGCATTTAGGATTTCATATGGGGAGGAAGTGGTGAGAGGTTAGGGTGAGCTATTTTTAGGTGATGAAACTTTATAGCATCCTTCAAATCATACCACATTGGATATCAGCTTCTTTGCTAATCCATGTCATCATCTTGAGTAAGTGCTTTTGGTTTCAAAAGGTGGGATGTTGAGAAGTAGTTTAGGTAGTGTGTCTGACCCCATTTTTTGAACATTTGAAAGCAGCCTCATTCCATTGGAAGTGGAATCAGTGACATCTCAGCTGGTTCCAGCAAAGTAGAACTACAGAAGGAACAGAACTTGAGAACAGATTGACCTGGAGATTGAATCTTCATTGTACCATCAGTGACTTCATTTAGCCATTTTAATGCTCATTTTTTTTACCTGTAAATTAGAGATGATAATTATAAAGTTTCAAATAAATTACATATGTGAAATGCTACCCATAGTAGGAAATTAACATACACCAATTGCCTGATTAATAATCCAAGAAATAGTGACATTCTATGATTCTGTAATTGTTATGAATCAGATATAAACATTTACCCAATTTTTACCTAGAGGTTATTTCCCACAAATTAGTAAACTCCAGAGAGCATTATACATAAGAAGATTAAATCTCATCTTATTCTTTTTCATTTTACATCCTTTCAAGATATATTTTTATTATACAATAAAAGTATACAAATCTTAAGTTTACAGCTTGATGATTTTTTTTCAGATGTATACACACATGTAACCACCATATCAAAATACAGAACATTTCCTGTACCACAGATGGCTTCCTCATGGTCCCTGTCAGTCAACACTCCCCTCCAAAAGTAACCACTAACCTAACTTCTATCTCTATCATATAATTATATCAGACTTTGAATTTTATATAAGCAGAATAATACTGTATGTCCTATTTTGTTTTTAGCTCGACATGTCCATGAA
Organism: Cheirogaleus medius; assembly: GCA_008086735.1. Taxonomy (NCBI): domain Eukaryota; kingdom Metazoa; phylum Chordata; class Mammalia; order Primates; family Cheirogaleidae; genus Cheirogaleus; species Cheirogaleus medius. The sequence goes on along the minus strand of VBSM01000813.1, from coordinate 10,426,324 downwards.
AATTGTCCATGTTTTTATGTAATATCATTTTCAAGATCAGTCCTAGACTTGACAAGGAAATAGTTATTTTCAGAAATAAAAATATCTCCTCACCCCCTAAAAAACTATTTGTCCATTTTTCTTATTAACATAGTCTATATGGATTCACTGTTCTTTATGCTCCTCTCTGAGTGATGTATTTCTGTTTATTATGTTTGCGATCCACTTCTCTCTATTTTTGCCATTTGAAGGACCTGCTCATCATATCTTCTTATGCAATCTAACTCTGACTCCCATTTTGTGGTGCTATCAGATAAATAGTGATGCTTTATATTTTCTCAGTCAAGCATAAAAGAGCACAGAGAACTGAAATTTTCACAGATCCCCTAGCAAGGGCTTCCTGATATCCCAAGGGTGAAAGTGATGCATTTACTTCTGCATTGATAGATTCATCATTCAATTTGATTTCTTTAGGGAGCAGAGTGTTGAATGTCCTTCAGGGTCAGGTTTTAGAGTGTTTTTACTTTAACTACCATAAACAAGGAGGAGGAAGTGAGAAAGCCTTAAATACAGGAGTAATAAATTTAACTGCTTTATAAAATAACTAACATGACTCTTTTATTATATTAAAGACCTGGCACAAATCTGACTCTACTTCATTCCGTAGATATTGAGTTATTAGGGCTTGATATCATTAAATGTTCAAATTACAAAACTATTTAAAATTTTTTTGATTATAGATGGAAACTCGTGAGTTTTACCTTGACAGATATATAGATCATTGCAAAATAATTGATATGAAGATTGTATACAACAGCCTTTGTAAGCCTCACCAAGTTGAGTTGGTATCCTCAGTCAAAACAACTTTGCACTAGAATTTCTGAGTCTGCTGGGCTGAGGGTCTGTCACCAAGATGAGGGTGTGTATTAACAATTGTCTTGCCCCAGGCAAAAAAAACTATGAACAAATTCCTATGCACACTGCACATATCTTATTTTGAAGTAATAAAACAAAACAGGCAAAAATACTCGGCAGGCTGGATAAATGTCCTCTGCGGGCCACAGTTTGAGGATGCCTGGAAAAGTCTGGTGAAGTGGTGCCTCCTGATTTGTTCCTTTTGCTTAAGGCTGCTATGGCTATTTGGGCTCTTTTCTGGTTCCAAATGAAGCATAGAATTATTTTTTCTAGATCTGTGAAAAATGATATTGGTATTTTGATGGAGATCGCATTGAATCTGTAAATCGCTTTGGCTAGTATGGACATTTTAACAATGTTGATTCTACCAATTCATGAACATCGGATATTTTTATAATTTCATTTTAATTTAACCATTGATTTTTTAGCTTTATAACTATCTGAATTTTATTTTATTGGTTGTTTTATGGATTATAATAAACATAACTTGTTATAGTCAATTTAGGGTTGGTATCACCCTAGTTTATGTAAAATATTAAAAACTTACAACCATTTATGTCCATACACCTCCTTCACCACTTATGGTATAGTTTTCATATGTGTCACATAAAATTATATTAAAAAACCACTATATATAATTTTTACTTCAAATTATCATATATATTTAAAGCTATTAAGAAGGGAATCGCTTTTACAATTACCCACATAGTTTCTATTTGAATTACTCTTTATTCTTTTCTGAAGATTTACTTTTCTATTTGGTATCACTCATTTAGCCTAAATGAATGCTTGTTTTGGCATGTATTGTAGTGCAGGTCTGCTAGTAATATGATCTCTAATTCTCTTTCATCTGGAAATAGCTTTGTTTTATATTTATTCTTGAAGAATATTTTTGCTGAATATAGGTATTCGAATTGGTAGTTTATATTTTCTTTTAGCTCTTGAAGATTTTATTTCATTCTCTTTTGACTTCAGTTGTTCCTGATGAAAAGGTAGCAATATTTTTAATTTGTTCTCTATATGTAATGTCATTTTCCTCTGGCTGGCTTTAAGATTTTTCTCTTTATCTTTAGAATTCAATGGTTTGCTAAGATATAGCTTGGTATGGTTTTCTTGTATTTACCCTGTTTTTGAACCCTGCTAAACTTCTTAAATTCATATATTTTTATGTTTCAACAATTTTGTAATTTTCTTGGCCATTATTTCTTTAATTATATATATATATATATATATACACATATATTTTCTGCTCTATTTTACTCTCATTTTCTCTGGGACTCCAACTATAAGAAACCACATAGTCCTGAAATTTAATTTGAAAAATATGTTTATTTATTATAATATTATAAAAAATGTTGAAATTTGAGTTTCTATACAGTTTAATTTTTATTTTCTTTCTATTAGCTCATGTTCTCAAGCATTATATTAGGGGACTATAATCTCTATTTTGATGCATATTTTTAATTCTTTTAAAGAGAATTCTTGTCTTTCTTACAAACAATTATCTTCCTTTTGGACATTTTCCATGTGATTTTAAGGTTTTGAGTTCACTTGGGAATCTTCACATGTGGGCAGATATGTTACCAAAAGCCATTAATGGGAGATTAAACAGGTATGACCTGAAACCTGTAGTGGATTAAGACAACACTTTGTTGTTTAAGTCATTCATTCAACCAGGTGAAAACTTCTCAGACCAAAGGAAATTCTACTATCTCTTTGTTTAGGGTGTTGGAGCATTTGATATTCTATTGCTTTTTCATGAGACAAAATTATCTTATTTCAATGTAATATTTCCATTTTTGGTCAACGTTAAGTATATCAGTAGCATGTGCTGACTGCAGTACCATTAGGTCTACGGTGCTATTCATGTATAGTGACCACAGAGAGAAATTTAGAATTTTGGAACTGTTATATAAGGTATTGCCATATCATCCTATTGCTTCTGTATCAAACCTTGTAGTTGTAGATAAATAAGGACTTAACTCAGCTGACTTTTTAAAAGGAAATTCCACTCATCAGTATTCTTTAGGATGCTTTTTCAGCCTAAAAGCTTATTATTAGCTGATTTATTTTTCCTAAAAACTAAATTTATTTTGCTCCAAGAAGACAAATGTCAATTTATAATGATATGAGGAAAGATGTATAGGTTTGCAACTTAATAATAGGTTTTATTTTTTAAAATAGGTAATACTGTGGGAAAAAATTAATATTGCTACATATAAGCAAGAAAGAAAAATTCCAAATTGCAAAGTAGCAATAGTTTGGAACATCAGAGTAATCAATGCTATGGGTATGCATTTTAATTTACGAATAAACATTCACTTTCACAGTCAACCAGAGTACCACTTCCTTTTTTGTTTACACCTGAACCCAAAGCAGAGACTGACTACATAGGGAAGGAAAAGAGAAATACGCTAAGGCTTATATCCCTATGGCATCCTTGATAAAGGAGGAGTTAGGTGAGGAAGGAAAGGAGAAAATAGTTGAGATTGTATCTCTGACCTATTTCTGGTTCCTTTTTAATATCTGGAGATGGGATGGGTTCAATCTGGCCAGCTAAGAAACAGTCAATAGCATACTATTTTGATATATAATACATTTGGGGCAACTTTTTAAATCAAGAAATTTATATTTAATGTTTCTTAATAATTACATACTATTGACTACTTTTATTATATATGAATATTAGACTAGTAAGTATGTTTTAGATTATGAGTTATAACTTTAGTCAAGTTTATATAAAATCCATTCTGAGCATATCTCGATTCAGTTTTTTCAACCATCGATTTTGGATCTTCTACTTTTTTCAATCCTTATTATATTGAGTATTTGGGAATTAACTCTGCTATCTTGTGCTCAGTCTTCTCTAAAATACAGAGAACAGGTAACTGTCACCTTCTGACAAAGGACTTTTAGCAGCATCCCTAGCCGCTACTCAATAGCTTCTAGTAGGATCTACGCCCGGTTGTGAAAATTAAAAATTATTCCAGATACTGCCAGATGTCCTATGGGGGGAAAATGGTCCCCAGTTGAGAACTACTGCTCTAGGTGCTCAGTAAATATCAGCAGAAATCACTTTGAGTTATAACTATATGTTAAGATAGAACATATATTTTAAAATTCAAAAGTAAGCAATGGTAGCATTCTCTTGAATAAAGGAACATGTTACATTTTTTAAATTTCTGAAGCCAAGCATTTATCATTTTAAGAAATCATTTTATTAGGCTACTGGTTAAGTAAATAATATACCTTTTAAAATAAACGGGTAAAAAGATCTTTCACCTGCCTGTACCCACAGGTGTCTATTTTGGTTTGGCAAAAACTCTTGCTATTCCTCCAAAAGTTTTGGATCATTCACTTTGAAGGTTTAACTCTCTAATTCAATTTGATCCTGTCTTATTAAGGCCAAAAACTATTGCCAGAAGAACATTGCCAGTTTAGTAACATTCCAAAAGCCCTTTCTAGTTCTAGTAAAATTGTGCAAACTTTTAAGAGAATACCAAGTTGCATGTGGTTATCACAAGAAAAGAACTTTTTAATACAGAATTGAAAATACAGAAGAGACATTTACAATTTTCAAATTCATCAGCAAAGCGGAGTGCAAATAAATAACGGGTAGGGGAGAAGGGAACTCCATATCATCAGAAGTTCTTAGTATTTAAAGAGGCCTGAATTCCATTATCATTTCCTAACTGCATCAATATCATTTGAATAAAATTGCTCCTACACAATCAGGGGCAGAAATTTGTCTCTGGCAGCTCCAGCTTTCCACTTATGGCTGTTTTTTCCTGCTGTATAGAATTTTCAGTGAGATCCCATGGTCTTAAGCAATCTTCCGTGACTGATGAGTCAAAAACTCCTTTGAGATTATTATTTAACCCTACGATTTGCATCAAAGAGGCAATGCCTGATAAATGGTGTAAAGTATTACATGCCACTGAGGTATTTGTGTTAAGCCAAAATCAAAGAATGGAGAAGGAATTAGGGATAGAAAAGTCTTCCTGAAATTAGACCATTTTAGGTATAAGAGAGTATCTTAAACACAGATAAGCGTGAGCATGAAAGATGTCCAGAAAAACAAAAGGGAAGGTTTGAAATTTGTGCAGAAAGGAAGAAGGGGGGCAGGTAATGTCTAACCAGCACTCCTGTACATTTGAGGCCAGTTCTACATGTAAAAAAATTGTGTTAAGCCAGGCCTTAAAGCAGCCGCTGTAATTAGGATATGCCTGAACATTAAGAAAAGGGGCGGGGGGGGGGAAGTAAATTTAAAATAAATGACTTTGCAGTCTACATGTACAGAGGCAAAGTCTTCAGCAAACAAGGTCAAAATATAGGGTGTTACTGAAATTTTCAGCCATTTCAGAGAAAAGCATCCTCTTGGGTACAATAACTCACACACTCCTTTTATTGTCTTTTAGTCAAAATGCATGTGTGGTAGGTATACATACTAATAATGGCTAACATGTGTTGAGTCCTTACTATATGCCAAAAATTTATTTACTCCTTGCAATAATACTCTGAGGCAGATATTTTTATTATCTTCATTTTACAGATGAAGAAGTTGAGGCTCAGAGAGGCTAAGTAACTTGCCCAAGGTCACACAACAAGGATTTGTGCCTAAGCCAGAAAGACTCCAGTGCTTAAGCATTTGTCCACCCTTAAACCACAGTGTTTTGGAAGAAGTGAGTTCTGCACAGTGAGGGACCAAGACCAAGTGAGAAACCAAATCAACTGGCCTCTCCTGTATGGACCCACTTTCTCCCTCCCCTCTGTATACACCAGATCCCCCAGATGGATTTCTCATGAGATTTGTCTTAAAGGTTTAGAAACCATGGAAGTTGATGACTCCTGAGATCTTGTCACCTGTCTTGTTCAAGCCAGAGTACAGTAGGAGTTGCCTTAGGAAGATGGGGTCTAACGCAAACAGCATTTGTAACTTCAGTGTGCCTGGTAGAGTTCCAGCACTCCATGAATGGTTGAGATTCCTTAGAAATTCTCAGTCAAATGTGGGCAGAGCCAGCGTATTCAACAATGACCTTGAACTGTAGTGGAAACAGCCCTAGGCTGCTGATCAGGGAGGGCAGAAAATTTTAGACCTGGCCCTTTTTCTCTCTTTGTGGCCTCTAACAGCCAATTAATTTTCCTTCTGTAGGCCCCCTCATGGCAAATTAGTGACTGTATATGAATATAATCTCTAAAAATCTCTAAGAAATCTCTGATTCTTGAAATCTCTAGTAGGATGAAAAGTTACTGAAAGGGTGCTGGTTTATGGTAAGTGAATATTTGTGGTTCACTGTCAGGTGATGGTTACACTAAAAGCCCAGACTTTACCACTACACAATATATCTGTGTAACAAATCTGTACTCCTAGCCCTTAAATTTATACAAATTAAAAAAATCATTCACTGTCAATGAAAGATACCTGTAACATGCTGCTTTTGCAAGTATGGAAACATACCGTATTCCTTACCAACTGCATCCCATTACGTGTTGCACATGGAACTGTATGGATCTAAAGGTTAATAGTTCTCTTAATAAGCTGTGTGCTTTGACAATGTAGCATGGATTAATTTGCCTTTCTCTTGTTTTCTCCATGTGGGTGGCAGTGTCACATAGTGGGAGAACTTAGCATTTGTAGACATGATGAATCAAGTTCTCCTTCTTGATTCTGCCACTTACTAATTGTGTAACCTTGGGAAAGTTCACAGAGGAGAAGACAGTCCCTATTTGCCAACTCCTATACCTTTAAAATCAGAGAATTAATAACTGCTACCTAAGAAAGTTAATTAAATATTACATCTCACATTGCAATAGTTTGGACTGTTCAATTAAAAATTGCAGAAGCTGAACTCAAACTTGCTTAAGCAAAGAAGGGATTTTATTGGTTCTTGTAAATTAAAAGTCAAAGACCAGTCTCATTTCAAGCATAGATAGGTCAAAGTGCTCAAAGGGTATTATCAGAATCTGTCTCCTCCCAGCTTGAGTTCTCCATTTTCACTCTTGCTGTTGGCTTCATTCCAGGCAAGTTCTTTTTACAAGGAGGTAAAGGTGGCCACTAGCCTCTCCAGGCTTAGTTAACCCAGTGGGAAGAGGAAGCCTCTTTGCTAAGAGTCCCTTCAGTAGACAAAGCACTGTCCTAGATACTGGAGATATAATGATAGAGAGTCATCGAGAATCTTACTGTTGAATGGAGGGAAGAGGGAATACAGAAAAGTAATCAGGTGATTTTACTTCTGTTAAGCTGTCCATAATAGCAGAAAAAGAAGTTGCTATAGGAACTACAGGCTGGGCAACAACATCAGTCTTGAGGCAGGAAGTGACTTCCCAGAAGAGGTGACATCAAAGCTGAGATTACAGAGGAATGTAGGAGTTAGTCAGATAAAAGGGAATACTCTACTAAGTCTGTGTGAACTTGAAGTTTAGCATCTTGTAAAAGACTAGCAAAGATTAGACATCTTCAGCTCAGCTTTGAGGGTTATTGAATTCAGAAGATAGAAAGAAGACCCCTAACTTTGAAGCATGTGTTTGAAATTTCTAGAAACTACTCCCAGCAGAGTAGGAGAGTGTCCTGGATATTAGTATTCATTTGGAGGATGCCATGAAAAGAATGTTTTTAAAAAGAAGACCACTACCATAACCTAATATCCAAAATAAGATTTATTTATTTATTTGTTTGTTTTGGATGTTAAGCAAAATAAAGCTTTAAATAAGTAAGCAAAGTAAATCTAGGAGGAGGGCCCATCAATTGTGTTATAACAAGCCCTCTGGTGATTCTGATGTAAGCTCGTGTTAGAAAATCACTGCCTGAAATCTTAGAACTAGAACACCCTCAGCTATTTCTCTAGTGCTGGCTGCTCTTGGATGACTCAGCTCTAAAAACATTTATGTCCCTGGGTGTGTCCATCCAAGGATCAAATCCAAGAAGGTAGAATGTGGCTTGCCACTTCTGGTCTTGTGCCCATTTCTGTGTCTGGTGGTGGAACTTGGGGATATGCTTGACAGCCCCTCCCCCAACCACCACACCACATGGAATGATAAATGGAAATTCCCTGAGGAAAAAGTGGGGTGAAGTGTTTTAAACAAGAAATGGGGTTCTGACCAGTCAGCATATGTATCAGATGGAGATTTTTTAAGGGTGAGGTGGAATTAGTTCCTTGTCAAAGAGATTCTTTAGCCACACGACAGGATGGGTTAAAGAATCAAGAACTCCACATAGAAAAGGGATTTAGTGTTTCTTTTTTCTCTGACTGTAAAAATTCCATGTGCTCAAAATGCCTAATTCAATATTTTTGATCTTGATGAGTAAAGATTTCCAAGTTTTTTTTCTAAATTGAAAAAAGGAAATGGTATAAAGAGCCAGTGCCCATATACGGATCTTCTGAAATGTATTCCTCATCACCAGAAGAGAACATCATAGAACCCTAGAATTAAAGCTGGAAAGAAAACTAGAAATCACCTAGTCCAGCTGTTCTATTTAGAGATGAAAAGGTTGATGACCAGGAAATTTGATAAGCCTGCTAAAAATCACATTGCTCATTTAAGTCTTCATGAGATGGTTTGAGCATTTGGTTGGAAAGGAATCCAATATCTATTTTGCCATACATGGCCAAATAAGATAAAACTAATCATCCACTGGCTATATCTGTTAGTAGGTCTGTCTTTCTTGCTTTGGACAATCTCACTCTTACCTGTGTTGTTCTTTCTCCCTTCAGTCTCCTTCATTTATCCCCCCAGCCAGCCAGCCAGCCTCTAACTGTCTGTCCATTTAGTATTCAATTAATGCCTCTTGAAAGATCTAATCATATAAAGATAAGTAAGTCATAGACCTTGCTTATTGGCTTAGATCCAGAAGGCCTAGGTCTTCTGACTTATAGTTTAGAGACCCCACTTCCTACATTTTAAAGTAACTAATAGACTACTGGCTGTGGAGATACAGAAACATGGGCCAAAAACTTGACTTTGCCTTGAACTGCCCTCCAGCCCCATGCAGTTTATGTATCCGTTTTCACTGTGTCTAGTGCAATGAGTTAAGAGTTTTCTACACTTTGAGTTACTGGAAGTATGATTTTTGTGAGGATAGTACCAAAAATTAAATAAAACTACTTAGGAAAATTCTATAGTCCTGACTCAGAAAGGAAGACCTCATGGTATTTGGGGCAGGGGTAGAAATGATCTACTCTAGAGATATTTTTTAGTGTTTTCTATAACAACAAATACTCTGTCTAGCATTATATCTGGAAATCCAACCATAAATGCCTCTATAAATTTTGAGAGCTGGGAAGCATTTACGAGGTTGGGAGTTCTGTATGGCAACAGTGGTCATGACAAAGGGGATTAACTCAGTTCTAGGTTGATCCTAGAATCCCTAGAATCTTGGATCTTTAGCTCTTCCACTGTTAAGTTCTTCATCTCAATCTCCTCCACCAAATGTACAACCTGTGGAAGTGGCTCCTACACTGTAAAGGGAAGAAAAGGATAGCCACACCGGACTTGTGTTCATTCCTTAAAAATACCAAAGTCACAGGGACTCACCTCAGTGAGGGTAGATAGGAAAAAATACATTGTTTATTAGCATAGGAAAAAAGTAAATCATTTTAGGAACACTGTATCATTTTTCCTGTTGTTATTACTTTTGGTAGTATATAAATATTTAATATAACATTTTGTTCCTAAAGATACTTAAGAAATAAATGATGCAAACTGAAAAGAGTCATAAATGCAAACTATTTATATGAACCAACAACTCACATTTACTGAGTCCATTAACAAGTATGTATTGTGACAGTTTCCTAACTGTGTCTGCCAGAGCAGTACAACTTATGGATGGGTCTCCAGGCTGCTGTATTTTCCTGTAGGACCTCCCACTGTTAGAAGACACTGTCACAGGGTGAGGTTCTCAGAGTGGCTATGTCCTGGTCAAAGCTGGAAGCTCAAGCTCTCTTGGTTCAGGCTAAATGGAGCTCATCCTCTTTTCAGAGATGGGAACCAGCAGGATCAGGGTCCTCAACTGCTTCCAACCTTAGGGGTAGCAAGGGTGAGAAAAGGGAATAATCCTCAGTCATACTCAAGGAAAAATGTTCCGTAGCCCCGTGGGTGATTGATGTTGTATGGGGAAATTTTGAAGACAGAAATGTAGCAAGTTGTGAAGACTTTTTTTTTTCTTTTTTTTTTTTTTTACATTGGTATACGATTTACACACTAAAGGGAAAGCCCTTGAAAATGTAGCTGCTAAATACAAGAGCAAGTGGCAAGGAACTGAGACTGATATGGGCCAGGCAGAATACTGGGGGGTTGATTTTCGAGATCTCATTTAATCTTCACAAGTACTCTGTCAGGTATGCCGATATATGCATTTTACATGGCAATAAACCGAGTCTCAGGAAGGTTGTTTGCCCAACGTCATACAACTTTGCCAAGGTCGAGCTGATAAATTCTTTCTCCTCATCTCAGATAGTTACTGCAGAATTTGCAACACAGTTTTATACAGTTCTCTGTAAATACCCAAACTCTGTTGACATCATTCTTCATTTCATGTATGGTTTCTGAAAGAAACACTAAAGGTGTTTTTACTTTTTTGATGGCTACTTACTATACGAATAATAGAAGCTATTCTAATTTTGAATTAGAATCAGTGTCTAGCGAAACATTAATATGAAATATCAGTTGAGAGAAGAAGAAATACTCATCAGAAAATAGCAACTTCAAAGGTGTTGGCTACTAGAAAACTTCCCTCTTGAGCAAAAGTAACGCCTTCATTTTCTTTTATATGATTCTCAATCCAAATAAATATGACTTTGCTATATAGTTTTCATTTAAAGCCCGTTTATCCTATTTGAAAACACAGCCATTCATTTCCCAGTTTGCCTAGGAGGAAATAGAAAGCAAAAGCAAATATCAAATAAAGAAAACTTTTTTTTTTTTTTGCCATATGGTTATTTTGAAGAATGGGTAGCATTTGATTTCATTTCTATTTTTCCTCTAACTCCTTTTTCCTCGCCAAGAGAATTAGACTTGACTTGCTCATATTCATCCTCCAGCCCTGGTAATTTTTTCGATTATTTGCTGTTGGTGGCTTTGATGGCATAGACTGCAGCCCCAGGAGGCCTCGTTCCAGAAGAGACAGTATTGAAGTCAGTTTGGCCTGAGATTTGTATCTCTCTTATTCAATAAATAGTAATGAGTTTTTTTCTGAGTAATTAGCTATTCTTTTAGTTTCTTCTCTCTTGACGATCACTGACTGTTTTCCAGTGGGCAAACATAGACTAGAGAAATATTTTCACTAAAAACAAATAGGAAAAAAAATAATAATGTGTCCACATGTATCAGCTTTAAGAATGCCCCTTTCCTGTCAATGGAATGTAGGTTGGAATGGCTAAAAGCAGATTGAATCCAACTTTTGCTTTAATCCTGACAAAATAGGCCAAATTCTAAACATTTTGAGCTAAGGAATTAAGGAGAAATAGGGATACATTCACTGTGTGTTTCTGTGATGGCCAGAATGCCACGTTGTTGCAAACAAGGTTTGCAGGGGAGACAAATATGAATAAGTTTGCCTCTCATGCCTCAGTGAGACCGAAAACACTGGTAATGGGGCTCCAGACAAACGGAGCAATTGGAACTAGGGAAACATGACTGTTCCCAAACAAACTGCAATTACAAGCCCAGAGAACACCCACGGAGCTCTCAAACTGGTACCAAAAGAGGCGAGGCTGCTAACTTCTAAGCAAGCAACAATAGGAAATGGAAAACCCAGCCGGGCTAAGCCTGCTCTTCTCAGCTGGCACCAGAATAATATTGCTTGAAGAAAACAACATGAAACCTGGCAAATGGAGAGCCCCAAATAAAAGCTGTATTTTAGCAAATGCTAGGAAAAAGACACAGTCTTTATTTCTTAGAGAAAATATCATGTTTGCAGTGTTACTAATGGTATGTATCATGCCAAAACAATCTCCCACAGAAGTAGATGCTGTATCCATGCATCATTAAGATGTTCTTTAAAACACTGAGATGTCGTGGTAGGCTAATATCTATGGCCATGGATTTACATGTAGGCTCAGCTGTTTGAGACCATTTGAAGATATTGTTGATTTCCTGAGTTCTAGAACAGAACCTCTCAACACTTAATGTGCATAATACAATCACCTGGGGATCTTGTTAAAATGCAGACTCTGAGCCAGTAGGTCTGGGATGGGGCCTGAGAGTCTGCATTTCTAACTGGCTCACAGGTAACACCAGTGCTGCTGTCCTTAATCCACATTTTGAGTTGCAATGTTCTAGAAAATATTACCAACATAATGATAAATGGAGAGGGTAGATTTGGCACAAATTGGAGAACATACTCAGGATATAGGATAAGATGATGAACTTTAGCATTTGAACTTGCCTATTGGCAGTACGAGCTGGAAAAGATTACATTAACTTTGGCAAGACTCATTTTTTTTTTTCACTGAGCACAGAGGTTGCAACAGAGCATAATTTTGTACCAGAAGAGATCTCAGAAATCAACCGGACGAGTAAGGGCTTCCTGGCCAGTTCTGCTTCCACAGTACCCGAAGTGTCCCCTCTTTATGTTTTAGATCTGTACCCTGAACTTCCTCTCATCATGGCATATTAGTTTCCTGGGACTGCTGTAGTAAATTACTGCAAACTTGGTGTCTTAAAACAAGAGAAATTTATCTCTTAAAGCTCTGGAGGCCAGGATTCCTAAATTCTTAGTACTGTGCTGAAATCAAGGTGTCCACAGGGCCATGCTCTCTCTAGGCGGGCAAGGGGAAATCTGTTCTTTGCGTCTTCCAGCCTCGATGGCTGCTGGCATCCTTTGGCTTATGGCACACCACTCCAGTCTTCAAGGCTAGAATCTTTAAATCTCTCTCTTCTCCATATTCATACTGCGTTCTCCTCTGTATGTGTCTGTGTGGAATCTCACAGAATCTCAGACTATTTTCTCATATAAGGATACTTATGATAGCATTTAGGGCCCATCTGGACAATCCAGAATGATCTTCTTACCTCAAGACTCTTAATCACATCTGTACATTTTTCCAAACAAGGTAACATTTACAGGTTCTAGGAATTAGGACCTGATAATCTGGGGGCCTTTACCCAACTATTACACATAGCTAACCACTGTGAGATGCATGATTTGTGCTCAGAAAGACTTACCTGCTTGGCAAGTCAAGATTAAGACAAGCAGTCCTTCAGTTGTCAGCTGAAGTACCAAGATAGCCATTCATGTAGCACTGAGTATCGGTGTAGATAAATGTACTAGATGTCCTTGCTCCATTTATAAGGCATTTATACATGACATCAGCTACAAGAGAATTTAGGTTGCTGGACAAGATGTCTGCGTAGCTTGCCTCTTGGAGCTCTGCTAACAAATGCCGCCCTATCTTTCAAACCAAAAACTATTCCTGTAGGATAAGAAAAAACTTCTTGTAAAAAAATATTTTTAAAATTTTTATTTTGAAATAATTATAGATTCATAGGAAATTGCAAAGAAATGTCCACTGAAGTCCCCTGCACCCTTCACCCAGCCTGCCCCAACGTTAACATCTTGCATCAATGTAGAACAATATCAAAACTAGGAAATCGACTTTGATATAATCCACAGGGCTTATTCAGAAGACTTATACTTTTAAGTTATTAAATAATAATAAAGGGGTTTTAGAATTTTTTATACTTATTTTAGAATCAAACGGGCCAGAGGCCATTATTACAGCCTGTTTCAGAACGCAGTCCAGGATACAATGCACGCTGTGGATTAGAAGTATAGAAAAGCTGTCTCCAGGAGATGGCACCTTAAATGTACGTTATGAAACTCATGAACCAAGAAACCCATGCAGTCACTTCTCATTTCAGCTTCCCAGCATTTCATTTGCTACAATATAGCTAGTAATAAAATAAATTTAAAGACATGAATCCAACATTGTATTCCACTTAGAGTATGTGGTTGTTTACATGTGTAGTTAGAGCTTTTTACGTGACAGGGTTTTGATTTCCATAGTGGCACTTCATGAATTGTAATGAATTGTAAAATATTTTTAGGGAAGGTTATTATTTTCCGTGAAAGGGATATTATACTTTGAATGTTAAGGTTTACATACTCCTCTTTGCTTCCAATTTTCCACTTCTGATGTTGTCAGCCTGAGGATAGGAGAAAGCATTCAGGAAAAAGATCAAAATGAAGCAGTTGAGTGGGCAGGGCTCTGGGTTCCGCTGACTCTCCCCAGGAGTCAAAATAGGAGAGGTGATCTTTGGGAATCAAAGATAATGGTGACGAAATCCAAATCTCTCCAAATATCCTCATAATTATACTGATGAACATGAAGAACAAATAACATGACATAAATCCTATGCCTTTGGCACAATAAACGCCACATTACCTGTGGGTAGAAAAATAAACACTGGCTTCCACAGACACTTTCTCTTGTGTATCGACCTCAGGCTGGACCAGAGTGGGGTTGGGGTTCAGGGAGGTGAAATAACTGTGTGAATGAAAAAACGGAGATTGAACTAAAGTCATCACTGGAAATAAAAAGGCCAAGCGAAGTACAATATTGACATCTTGGTGGATCAGCACGCTGGCGTCAGGGAAAGGACTCAGAGGAAGAGGCAGTCCTGGCAAGGCAGCATTTCTGGGAGAGGCTCCCTTTGGAGACCGGGTGGAGATGGGGGAAAAAGATAGGTGTTGGGTGGGATTTAAGATCCTGTGAGGCAAAAGAAAACCAAAAAATCAAACAGATATACGACCCTCAGCATGGGATAAGTAATCTAGAGGGGAGGCCTGGAGCATGAGTTCCACCTTGGAGTAGTGTGCCTGTGACGCCATATTGGAACCTGACGCAAAAGGAAAAATTGGTAATACTAATCCTGACTTTTAACATTTTCATATTTTGATTATCATGGATTTTAACATACATTCTGAATTCTAAGAATTGTGGTATTAAAATATCATTTACCTTGGTGGCTGAGTTTTTTGGCACCCATTTAACTGTGTGCCTCTTTCACCTCATCCTTGTCCTGGTCCTGCCTCAGTGGTCTCCTAAGCAGGAGGCAAGGAGCTGGAACTGTCACTAAGTGTCACCCTAGGGACAAATTCTAAGACTTTCAGCTCTCTGAAAATGCTGATAAAGCACCTTTAGGAGCTCCCAGAAATCCTCTGAGAAAGAACTGTAGGTGCTGGCTGTTGGATGTGAGAGCACACAAAACCGTTGGGGGAGTAGCCCCAAAACAGTAAAAAGGGATCATGTAGCTCTGATTCGAACGGGGCAAAGGCAATATGTGTAGCCTAAACATTTGTATCCCCATAATATTCTGAAATAAAAAAATAAATAAATTTTAAAAAAGGGGATCAGTAGAGATCTTGGGGCAGCACCCACATTATTGGCTATAGACACCATTTTTCAGTATTGACCTATCAAAAGCCCCCAGCTCAATCCCAGCACCATGCTTGTGGTCCTGATCCTCAATAGTTCTTTCGACTCACTGACTTGTTCTTCTAATCGTGGTAATATAGATGTACTGTCAACCCACTCACCCACAGGGTACCTTGATGTGGAAGGAGTGGCCGTTCAAGGTGGCTGCTTGGGGTGGGGTTGACAGAGGTGACCCCGAAAGAGCAAGCCCTTGTCTGTTCTTTCTCAAAGACTTCATTAAATGACCTAAATGAGTTGTCAATTCTTCTTTCTGTTCTTTCTTCAGAGTATACCTTTAATAAGCAGCAAATCTGGCAGAGTCATCAGGATGAATCAGTACAAATATAGAGTCATTATTGGAGAACACATTCAAAGTAAATAATAGACTGGCAGTAGATAAAAGGCATAATCTTTGCATTTGAAAATTGTCGTGCATTTCCTATACAAACTCTGTGTAGCTCTTCTCTGTAGGACAGGAGACTATGTATCAGTGAAGATAATCAGAAACAATTTTCTCACCCTACAAGCAGTCACAGAATTTGGGGAGAAATTCAGGACATTATTCAAATTTTTTCTGCAAGTGAATGGTGTATTGATGTATGGCATGCATTCAGAAATGTGCAAAAATTACAACTCAATACAATTAATGTAACTGTATGACCAGCACCTAGACCAAGAATTACCACCAGAAATGCCTTATGCCTCTTTTCAGTAAGCAGTAACCCTACCTAATTACTTTCCTTTCACCTAATACTGTAGATTTGCTCGCCTGTTTTTGTACTTACATAAATGAAATCATACAATAGATACTCTTTTATGTCTGGCTTGTTTCTCACAAACATTATGTTTGTGAGATTCATCTGTGTTGTTCCTTGTAGCAATAATATGTTTATTATCATTGCTGTGAAATATTTCCTTGCATGACTATACCTCAATTTATTTAAGTATTATAGTTGATGGATATTTGGGTTGTTTCTACATTGGGGCTACTATTAATATGGCTGCTATGAACATTTTTGAGCATGCACATTCTTGAATTCTTGGACATGTCTGGGAACATATAAAAATATTTCTGCTGGTTTATGCCTAGGAATTATATTGCTATTTTATATGGTTTTTGTTTTGAAGTTTGTATGTTTATGAGTAGAATTATACCTGTACAACTCAAGTGAGGATTGCTTGAAACTGGCAAGATGCTTTCTCCCATAGTATGATTGCATAGCCATCATTTAATTCAAATTCCATTATCAGGAGAGAATTTTCAAATATGGTAATCCCTTCTTCTAATCTAATTATACAATTGCTATTATGTCTAGCTTTTGTCTTTTTAGGAAACTTAATAAATTATTATTTCTCCTATACATGGACACATTATGAACCCATTTTCAAAACTGAGGGTGGTGATGTAACAGAGTAGCATCTAATCTATAGGCATGTAGGTAATATCCAAATTCTGTTATACTTGCATTAAACAAGGTACTAGAAATTGTACCTATTCAAAACTCACCTATTCAGAACTCTCTACTGTTCATATTTTTAATCCAATCCAAATTTGTAAATCACACATTTTGTAAGGGTGATTTTTAAAAGATTTTACCAGATTATAACACTCACCTATAATACTTTTTCAAAATAGATTTCTAGACCAACTAGATCACATTCTATGAGGAAGGATCTGGGAATAACTGTCTTTTACAACTGATTTTTATTATCAGGCAAGATTTGGAAATGGTACAAAGAAGTATTATAAATAATTGATATTTAGCATTTCCTTGACATAGTTGGCGTGCTCAAATAAATTATATGTGTGGAGTAATGATTTCCAGAGCTTCCTTAAAAATAAAAGGACTTAGAGAGGGCGGAGCAAGATGGCGGACGAGAATCACCGCCAGATAGAGCGTCTCTGCAAAAAAGAAAGCTTCTAGAAGATATTAGAA
>VBSM01000813.1:10371691-10408979 GCA_008086735.1 Cheirogaleus medius | reverse complement strand
AAAAAAGAAAAATAAAAGGACTTAGACACCCAATAAATAGTATATATGAGGAATGAATTGCTAATTCTTCCATTTTTATTTAGTTCTTTGATATTATTGGTCATTCATGTAGTGTTTTCGCTAATTTAACAGATGTCTATTGAGTACCCACAAAGAACCTTATTTTTTTCAAAAGTTTCATGTAATATGACTCCTGTCTGAAAGAATTTTAGATCTGACACTCACACAGGTAACTAAATCATAATACATTATATTGTATGAACAAATGCTATAGGAATGTTCAGAAAGGAGAAATAATTCCTGACCCCTTTGTGCCTTTTCTGGTTCAATTTCCACACCTTCTTCATATTCGCCATAGCAACAACTGCTAAAGTTCACTGGAGTCTATATTAACCCATATAGTTTATTAAATATGTAAATTTCAGTGGTGGAGTTAACGTTTTATACAGATCAAATTAGGAAACAGGAAAAATAACAACAGCATGCAATTCTGGTTCATCAGCTTCCTGCTGAATTTTAAGCTTCTTCAAGACAAGAAAGAGGGCAGATTGCTCACTGCTCTTTCTCCAATTCCTAGAACAGGGCCTAGTATATAGTAGTTGATCAGTATTTGCAGAATGAAGGATGAAAAGATGTGGTGGAACTTAATTACATTATTGGTGAGAGAGTAGATGATATAACCCTAAAATGGATCTACCCTTTGACCCTGTAATTCTACCTTTGAGGAAATAATTTAAAAGAAGAAAATCACTATTTAGCCTGTAGATATGTGTGGCTGTGCAGATTGATTTTCATTAAAAATCAGTATAGCATGGAGTTTACCAGTTGAGTGGATTTGGATTCTGGAGTTGGAATGTACTTAGATCAACTCTCACATACCACTTGCTAACTGAGTGAACTGAGGTCTCAGCTCCCTCATCTGTAAAATGGAGTTGACAATAAAAGTTTCTATACTCATGCAGTTATTGAGAGTATTCAATGAGATCATGTGGGAAATGTTCACTGAATAAAGCCTGACACATGGTAAACCTTTAGTTAAATAGGAGGAGCTTACTCCAGCCCAATCCTGACAGTTAGATAAAGTCAGTTCTTATCCAGATATTTTCCTACCAACTGTTGGAAGATTGGCATAAGAAAAGTGTAATGCTATGGTGACTACAAATGTTAGTGATAGCCTCTAGAGTTGTGCCACCCTCAAACCACATAAGCGTAAGTGGCAGCTCTGACTGTGAACAACAATTATCACTATCATTATTATCACTAATATTGTTTGATTTCTTATAATAGAATTTTTAGAATAAAAATACTGTAAATATTCCAAAAGGCTGGTTAATCTACTTGTCTAAAATATGATCATTGATAATTTTTACTAGGCAAAATTTAACAAGGGAATATTTATAATATAGGGTTACATATGCAAATAGAACTCAAATTTATATATAAACTTGACGACAGCCACTTATATATATGTGGTTTAAAAATAATTTTTCTAAAATATAAATATATGGAATTTTAGAGAGTTATTTCTAATTTTAAAACTGTACATTAATTCTTATTATAATATTGGTGTATATAAACACACATTTAAATATTTAGATCTACCAGCTATAAAGGAACTTTCAGAGAAAATTCATTAAAAATATGAAATTTTTGGAGAAAAACTCTAGAATGAAAGTTGAGGAAGACATGGAGATATGATGGAAGGAAAATTGCAATTTGTTTTTGTTTTTGCTGTGATTGCCTTTGGGGTCTTCTTCATAAATTCTTTGCCTAGGCCAATGTCTATGGGTTTTCCAACATTTTCTTCTAGAATTCTTATGGTTTCATGCCTTAGGTTTAAGTCTGTTATCCATCATGAGTTGATTTTTGTGAGAGGTGAAAGTTGCAGATCCTGTTCAGTCCTCTACATGTGGTGATCCAATTTTCCCAGCACCATTTATTGAATAAGGATTCTTTTCCCTAGTGTATGTTTTTGTCTGCTTTGTCAAGATGAAATGGCTATAGGAGGTTGGTTTTATACTTGGGTTCCTGGTCCTATTCCATTGGTCTATGTCTCTGTTCTTGTGCCAATGCCATGCTGGTTTGATTACTATAGCCTTATAGTATAGCTTAAAGTCTGGTAAATCAATGCCTTCCAATTTGTTCTTGTTGCTTAAGGTTGCTTTAGCTATATGGGGTCTTCTCTGCTTCCATATGTAGTGTAGAATTATTTTTTCTAGATATGTGACAAATTATGTTGGTATTTTAATAGGGATTGCATTGCATCTATAATAGATAACTTTGGGTAGTACAGACATTTTAACAATGTTGATTCTGTCGACCATGGTATGGTTTGGTTTTCCATCTGTTTACATCCTCTGCTATTTCTTTCTTCAGTGTTTCATAGTTCTCCCTGTAGATGTCTTTCACCTCCTTATTTAAATATATTCCTAGGTATTTTATTTGTTGCTATTATGAAAGGTATTTAGTCTTTGATTTGGTTCTCAGTTTGACTATTGTTGGCGTATATGAATACTACTGATTTTTGTACATTGATTTTGTAACCTGAGACTTTGCTGAATTTATTTATCAATTTCAGTAGTCTCTTGGCAGAATCTCTGGGAACTGATCAAATAAAAAGGCTTCTGCACAGCCAAGGAAACTATCATTAAAGCAAATAGACAAACTACAGAATGGGAGAAAATATTTGCATGCTATACATCCTATAAAGGGCTTGAATCTAGAATCTGTATGGAACTCAGGAAAATCAGCAAGAAAATATCAAACAACCCAATTAAAAAGTGGGCAAAGTACATGAACATAAACTTTTCAAGAGAAGACAGATTAATGACCAACAAACATATGAAAAAATGCTCAACATCTCTAATCATCAGGGAAATGCAAATCAAAACCATTTTGAGATGTCACTTATCTTCAGCGAGAATGGCTTTTATCAAAAAGTCCCAAAACAACAAATGTTGGCATGGCTGTGGAGAAATAGGAACACTCATACACTGCTGGTGGGATGGCAAACTAGTACAACCTCTATGTAAAGTAATATGGAGATATCTCAAAGAACTCAAAGTAGAACTACCATTTAATCCAGAAATCCCACTACTGGATATCTACCCAAAGGAAAAAAAGACATCTGCACTCGAGTGTTTATAGCTGCACAATTCACAATTGCAAAGATGTGGAAACAACTCCAGTGTCCATCAATCTGTGAGTGGATTAATACACTTTGGTATTTGTATACCATGGAGTATACTCAACCACAAAAACCAATGGTGAACTAATGCCTCTTGTATTATCCTTGATGGAGCTGGAGACCATTCCTATAAGTGAAGTACCATAATTCTTATGGAAAAACAAACATCACAGGTACTCACCATCAAATTGGTACTAATTGATCAACACTAATGTGTACATATGGGAAGTAACATTCATTGGGTATTGGGAGGGTGTTGGGGGGAGGAGGGAATGGGTAAATTCATACTTAACAGATGCGGTGCATACTCTCTGGGGGATTGGCGAGCTGGTATTAATAGCTCTGACTCAGGCTGTGCAAAGGCAATTTATGTAACGAAAACATTTGTACCCCCGTAATACTCTGAAATAAATAAACGAATAAGAAAATGGGAATTCGGGAAGAGTGAAGATGGATGTACAGAATAATACTATATTAAAAAGATGATTCTCTTTCAACTCACTATTTTTTTAACATTCAAGTAATTCTACAAGATAGACTTTTTCCATTGAGTTTTCTTATGATTTGCATTGATTGTTAATCATCAATTTTTAATACAATTTTGAGGAAGGCTAGGGGTTCTATGTGCTATATGTAAGCTTAAGGGGACAGACATAATCCATTTTCAGAAGAACCTGCACCTGCCCTCACATTCGAGATGGTTCCTTCCTTATGCTTTGAGTTGCTTCTGTGTGCCATCTTGGCATGCTTTCCTCGAGCAATAGAAGGCAGACTGGCCTCTTCCTACATTCCCCAGTCAAGCTAGAGTTAGTACTTGATTAATATAATATTTTAATTCTGTCTTGTTTTTCCCCATTTCCACTACATAATAGCATTTCTTGCATTTCAAAACAATTTAGCTTATTTTACTAACATTTTGAGATCAGCTCGTGACATTAAATGTTCTCAATAATTAGAGAAGGATCAATTTGGCCAGCTGGGAATGGACTCGGTTGTGTTTCTAAATTAGTAAACTCATTTTCCTCCATATAATGGAAGGCTAGATGGGTCCTGCTTCAAGAATGAAACTATTGGTTCTGCCAATTTTGGCTTGGAAGTACTGTGGCAATAAGAATCAAATGACCCTGATCCTCAGCTCTTGTAAAACTTCAGCACTTTGTAAAATTTGTCACCTGAATTGAATTATTCATGTGGAAGAAATATTAGTATTAATAATGCAAAAATGGTTGGCTCTGTTCACATTAATGATAAAATAAACAATGTTGCACCATTTGTGGCCTCTGAAATCCACAGAGGATGTCTATACATATTATATCCATGAGGATACCACCCTCTGACCCAGCCCTATTAATATAATCCTTATTTTAATAGTGAGAACAGTGAAACTCACAGAAGTCAAATGCCTTTTCTAAGGTGATGATGCTAGTAAGTGGCAGAAACTGGACTAGAGCCCAGGTTTCCTAATTCAAGCCTCTCATGCCATGGTCAGATGCTAAGCAGTTGGGAATGAACAGATATAAATAAACTGTATTTTAGTCCATTTGGTAGAGATCTCTAGCCATGACCTAAATTTGCCTTCTTTCCATGGGGCATTTCCATCTCCCATCACCCCCCTTTATTGAAAATGTAAATTAATCTCTGCTAATTTTGCTGAATAAGCAGCCAAACTAAAACAATATCACTGGGAGGGATGAACTTTCTTCACTTATTTTAATGGGAGTTAATTTTGAGACTTAATTATCAGAAATGCTGTCCCTTTGCACTTAGGGTAACCTGTGCAGAGCTGCAGAACACAATTAGTTGGTGTAATTTTATTCCATGCTTGTGTGAATATAGAATTTGATGCCTGAGGGAGAGAGCTTAGGACAGAAGTTTACACATTTACTTACTGTTGGACTTTGGATATGGAGAACTTTTCTTTTAATGCTTTTCTACATCAGGGGTTGAGCCCCAACTTCTCACCCTACTGACTACGGCATAAGAATACAATGCTTCTAGATACACAGACATATCTAAGTTGTTTGCTTGCCTGTCTCTTCGAAGCCTATCACAGAAAGTGGTATCACATTCCTGAAAGACCTTAAATTTAGACTTTGACATTTCTGCAAATGAGGATATACCACAGTTTTATGGTATAGTTATTGAGATCATGGTTCTGGAGTCATCCTGATTGGTTTCCAATTCTGGCTCCATATCTTAGGACCATGTGACTCCATGAAACTCACATAATCTGTGTCTGACTCAGTCTTCTCATCTGTATGATAGGGGTAGTAACAAGTGCCTTATTGAATTGCTGAGAGTGCAATGAGAATATGTCCTTTAAGCACCAGAAGCAATACATATTATGTGATGTGGTAAAAGTAGTATTCATATAATCTAAGAATTTAAAATATACAATGTTTTCATTGTGGTAAACAACACATAACATGAAATCTACCTTCTTAAAATTTTAAGTGGATAGTACAGTATTGTTAACTCTATGCACATTGCTGTACCGCAGATCTCTAGATGTTTTTCATCTTGCATGTTGAAACTCTATATCCATTGAACAGCAACTTCCCATTTACCCCTTCCACTAGCCTCTGGTAACCACTATTCTACTTTCTACTACTTTGAGCTTGACACTTTTAAATATCTCGTGTAAGTAGAATTATGTAATATCTATTTATCCTTCTGTGACTGGTTTATTTTATAAAGTATAATCTCCTCAAGGTTCATCCATGGTATAGCATGTGTCAGAATTTCCTTCTCTTTGAAAGCTGAATAATATTCCATTGTATTAATATGCATATGCCAATTTTTCTTTATCCATTCATCCAGCAATGAATATTTAGGTTGTTTCTACCCTTGGCTATTGTGAATAACAGTGAGCATGGGAGTGCAACTATTTCTTTGAGGTTCTTTTGTAACATTTATAAACCTAAAAGTTAAATTTCTTCAAATTTTTGATATACTAAAAAGATCAAAAAATGAAAATATTCCTTCTCTCTCTTTGGAGAATCCCTTTCTGTAATTGTACATGGATTCATGTTTTATTTTAAATATCTTATTTAAGACCAAATAACATTCACACAAATGATGTAACCATGAAATAATGCTAGTCTTTGAATTCATTCCAACAATCACTTTAAGTTTCCCTTTCCCATTCTATCAATGCATATTTGTGGGGCCATTGATTTCTAAAGTAAAAAATTAACCATAAAAACCAGTTCAAATAACTTGCCATGATACTTTTCTTGACCATCTCATCTCTCAGGGATTCTCTCCTTCCTTTGAATACCAACTGAAATATAATTTCACTCTCACTCTTTTGGCACACATACGTCATCATTATACCTTCAGGCTTGTAAGTATGTACCTTTTCTCCTCTGTCAGTAGGTTTCAAACTCTTATAAGGCCCTTGCCTTTCACAGCTCATGGGTCACCTAATGCTTCCCTATGCCTCTGACTCATGTGTCTAGAAACATTGTCTCTACGTCACCCCGTATTACTTCAGTTGCAAAGCTCACATGCCCTTATTATTTGCTTAAGATATCCATTTCCAACAGTCATTTTATGAGTTTCAGAAAAATCAATGCATCGTTTTGGGGAGGGCTGATTGTGAGTAGTCACATCGCAGAGAATGCACATATCCTTTCCCCCACCTCATTAATCTGTCTCATTGCCTTCTGCTCTGCCCTTATGAAATTGCCCATCCAGAGTTCCAGATTCTCTCATTAATATTTTGGGTTTTTTCCACCCACCTTAGATGTCTGTAGGGGAAGCCAACCCCCAACAAAGACTTTGGATTAAAAAAAACATTTTTCCAAGCTTTTGCAGCTTTGGTTTTCTCAGAGCAGCAATTAGCACAGTAATGTGTATGCAATAGACATTTGATAAATGTTTGTTGACGGACTGGAGATGTAAAATGATTGATTATGGTAGAAGCAGTTTTGGTAAGTCGGGGCAAATTAGTGAGGGTTTCCTGGGAAAATCTGGGGCTCTCTTGGGCATGGAATTGTACCTCCTCTACTAGGATTGCACAGTAAAAGGATATGTTCCTAGTAAGAGTGTAGGCATTTTCAGGATAGGTCCATTCTCAAATTGGTCACTACCATTTCTTTAACCAATAGTCGCTGTTAGCATTGATAATCACTGGAAAGCTTATCGCTGTAATCTCAAGTCATGTTAAATACTTGGAAGATTTTTTCTCTTAACTCTCATGACTTGACTGTATGGAAAGGTTACAGGTATTAAAGCAATCCTAAACCTTCACTTATATCCCATCAGTCTGACTGTGCAGCCTCAGGGGTAAACAATAAAGCAAGGTATTACTCCCTCTGCATGGCAATTCAGATCATGTTTCTTCATCTTTTCCTTGTGACAGGGCGAAAAGTTGAAGGTTCCCAGAACCCAGAGGGCAACGAGCCCATGTTCTTCATAAGAACAGCTGAACAAAGATAAGCACTAGCTGGTTTCTAGAGGAGAGAGCCTGGAAAAGGGGGAAGATCTCTACTAAACAGGCCTGGAGAGGAGATGTTTTCTACTTATGACTGAGGTATTCAGAAGGTCAAACGTTGTACAGATAAGTACAGTTGAGCTGGACAGAGAGCCCACATCAGGAACAGGTCTACATCATATCTAGGCATGAACTCAGCTTCAGGCATTGTTAGGAGAATGAAGAGTACACATATAGGCCTTTACATTAGCACTTCCATAACAGTTTTTGTTAAGTTGACCTAAAAGACATCATGAATGTTTGAGAAGGGAATAGGCCAGTGATAACCAAAGTATAGATTGCAAGATGATTTTAGGTGGTACACAGCTCATCTGTTAATTTTTTTATACATTTGTGTTTACTAAAATACATAGAAAATAAGTAACACATCAAACCCATGATTTCACACACAAGTGGCAAGTAGCAAGAACTATAGATGGTATGTTCAAGCATGTCCATAATTGTTTCCAGCCTTTGATAACCGAAGTTGTTATCGAAACCATCTGGGATATGAACTGCTAGTGTGGATTTGTATGGATTGACCTTCCACATTAACCATCACATGCTTTTTAGAGGCACAAGAAAAGAGGGGAATTGAACTATATAAATATCTTGATGTTGGTATGTGAATAGTCACATTTAGGACACTAGGTTAGACAACCACTTGGTGGAGATGTTGCAGAAGAGATTCAAGCACTAAATGTGATAAAATGGGCTTTGAGGTCCTTTACCTACTGTAGATTTGTATAATATAACTCTGATAGGCTGATGAAAGGGAATTTATAAAAAAGGAATAATGTACCGGTTGTCAAAAGATACAGAAACTCCTTAACATCTCCATAAGGATGTATACTGGCATTTTGTGGGCAGGGGCCAGTTTTAGACATTGTGCCCTGTGTGGGAGGCCCCCACAATTAACAACTGTGTCGCATCCCACACAACCTCCTAATGTCCTGCTGGGCATTCTTTCTAGGTGAAAGCCTCTTCATTATTATCTGAACTGATCCTTTAACTCTGTTTGATGTAGAAATAGCACTTTTTCATGGATTTAATATACCTTCATTTTCCCAGGGGTGTGACTACTATGTGATTCACAGGGATGCTGTTTTAAGAATGAAGATACATATTAGTTTATTATCAAATACTTTTATTTCTATTTTCTATTAATATTAGGAATTATATTAATTTTTTAAAAAAACATGTGTTCGCTTAGGTTATATTGTATATGAATTTTATAGCTGGTTTTATTTGAGACTTTTCTGAGGTTGTATCTTCCTGCATACATTCTTTTCTCATTAGTAGGGCTTCCAAAGTCTCCCCCAAAGATCTGGCCCTGTGATCTGGTGAGCAAATTTTATTTAGTACTTGTGTTATAGAAATTATAAATACTAGAGTTTCCAGGAAACTTTGAATTAGATGTTCCAGAAAAACCCTGAAGTTCTTTGGATTTCTACATTATATCAATCTCAAGAGATATCTAGTTTATTAGATTGTGAGTGACATGTGCCACATTTGGGGGATGGTCATGCCTGAGGCTCTGCCTCGGTGGGGGGGCATGGGCAATGTACGTAACCATAATATTTGTACCCCCATAGTATGCTGAAATAAAAAATAAATAAATAAATAAATAAATAATAAAAAGAAATACCTCTACCCTACAAAAATATTTAACCCAACTATTCTTCTTTCTAGCTAGTTGTCTTCAGGCTGCAGTTTACATTGAATCACCTGGGCCACTTGTAGAACATGCAGATTTCAGAGTCCCATAATTATGAACTTAAATTTTTAAGAAGTATCTTTATATTTCTGATGTAGGTGGTTCATGAACCATAAGTTTGAGAACACTGCTTGAGACAAGTCACACTAGAATTGAAAAGAAAAACTAACCTATCAAAATACATTCTTGTGGGCTTCATGATTACTATAGACTGCTGTTCCTTAGTAGAACAACAGCCTATTATACTGTTAAAGTACGAATCTTAGTAGATTCAACTAATTTTTTAAAGCCAATTATTCAATTGTTTCCTTTGGCTAAAAGGTAATTATACTGGTTTCAAAACATATATATCAGGATGTGAATGTACATGCATTAAAATGAAGAAAAAAATAGTGTTTCCATGCTAAATGATATACTTCATTAGGTCACTTAAGTGTTAGGCTATTTATTATAAATATGTATGTATATATATATATATCTTGGTTATGAAACTGGGTAAGAGCAAAACAAACTTTGCTTGATATTTATTTGAATATTTATCAAAAAGTTGTTCTGAACCTTCTACTTCAAACAAAATTTGATGAATTTAAGTTATCATATATCTGATTAGGTTTGGTAAATGATGACCAATGTTCATGTGGCATTTCAGCTGCCAACTTTTGTTTAAAACTCCACTTATCTAAATGCTTTAGAAAATCTAACATAAGAAAGGCTGAAAATGACCTGAAATTAGTACAAACACTGGTTAGTAAGTGCATTAGTAAGGATTCTTCAGAGAAACAGAACCAATAGGTTATACGGAGAGAGGTAAAGGGAGAAGGGTATTTTAAGGAATTGATTCGGTGGTTGTAAGAACCGGGAAGTCTGAAATCTACAGGGTAGGCCAGCAGGCTGAAAATGCCATCAGGAGTTGATGTTTTAGTCTTAAGTCCAAAGGCCGTCCAGAGGCAGAATTCTTTCCTTTTCGAAAAACCTTTCAAGAGATCTTTCTCTTAAAGCTTTCTTCAACTTATTGGGTGAGTCCCACCCACATCATGAAGCGTAATCTGCTTTACCCAAAGTCTACGGATTTAAATGTTCGTCACATCTAAAAAATGCCTTCACAGCAGTATCTAGACTGGTGTTTGACCAAAACTAGGTGCCATGGCCTAGCCAAGTTAACACATAAAATTAACCATCAGTAAGCTAAATAACAATTAACCAAACTGGAACATAATGAAAACCTTTAACTTAAAGCATTAGTGTCGTCTCTGAAAGCTATGCTGCATCATTACTTAACCTAAGTGGTTTTATTCCCCTCTATACCACCCTAATGATGGAAGATAGCTGTTTTAGGGAAAATCTTAGTGATTCTCTATGCCGTTAATTAATAGGTTGTATTTATATGTCAGTGAATTAAAGGTTTAGGATTCCAAGGTCTTAAAATCAGACAGAAAGATTTTTCTGCTTTCCCCCATTCACACTCTCTACCTTAGTAGGAATGTACAGAATTTCATCTAATGATCAAACTCTGTGGACGTGACGTGGGCATCTCCTCTTTCCCTCTGGTGAAAAGTACCACTGGCATTGTTTGTGTCACTGATGACTGACCATGGTGCTATCTGATTACAAACTTTCCTCTCTCACCTGTAATGAGAATGGACTTCTTTTATTCTCTAGAACTCTGGTTCTCATGAGGAATATTTTGTTCCCCAAAAGACATTGAGTAATGTCTAGAGACATATTTTGGTTGTCTCCACTGGCAGGGGAGGATACTACTGGCATCTAGTGGGTAGAGGTCAGGGATTCTACTAAACATCCTACAGTATACAAGATATCCCAACAACAAAGAATTATCCAGCCCCAAATGTCAATAGTGCCTAGATTGAGAAGCCCTGCTCTAGAATAGAACAAATAATCCAAAATAGCAAGGAGGTAGAGGTTTTCATGCCCATGGAGCAAGATATAAAATAAAAACTATCACATGATTTTATTTTCTCCCTTTGTGGTAACATAGGAAATAATCTCCTGGGAATAGAAGCCCAAGTCTTCCAGTATCATGGTTTTCCTCTCTGTTCCCAATGTATTGTAACATGGCAGTGGCAAAATGTCTCACCCAAGAATCTCCTGGTAACTCCTCAGACAGAAACATTTCAATCAATATGGTACTGCATGGATATGTCTATCTGGGTTATTCTTTTTATTATCCTCAGCACTTAATTATGAGAGTTATGAATCTATCTTTGTACTTTTTACGGAACTTGTTGGCAATATGGGTTGGCCATTTTTCCTTAGTTTTTCTAATTAATTACAGAGGTTTTGGAAGGAATCAAGTTTTGTTTCCACTTATGTAAGTAACTGGATTTGATATCTTGAGGCAAACCATTTCATGCTTGTGGATCTTAGCTTCGTCATTGATGCAATAAAGGGGTTGAGTTAAATAATTGTCATAGTTCCTACAGTCTTCATGAGTCTAGGAAACTCTGAACACTAAGCTCAGAAGAGGTTTGAGGATATACCCTTTAAGACACAATAATCCCTCTCTGGTGAAAGAACAAGTGAAGACAGGCAGCGACAGGGCACAGAACAGATAACTGTTGAGTAAAGAGAAAAGTGGAGAAATGCAAAAACTCTTCAGTTTTTTCAGAATCAAGACTCTATGATGACCACATCAATTATTTTTCTAAAGTATTGTGCATCTTTAAAAAATTGAAGTGAATATATCCAAATAGCTTTAATTCTTTTCAATCCACACAGAAATGACTTAAAATGTCCATCTTTCTGAATGAACATTTCCTTCAGCTATAGCAAAAGTCATAAAGGGTGAGGGAGGCACTGTCAAGGAAAGATATGTTTTGAAGTTAAATCAAAACCAAAGTCTAGTCCATTACAGTGTTGAGGTTCTTGAAGGCAGAAGTCATGCCTTATTGACTTCATATGCTAGCACAGTACCTGGAACATGGTTGGTGCTCAATAAATGCCCACCTAACAATTACAGAAATCAAATATTGATTGTAATTAGTACAGCACAAGAATAAGGGATATATATTTTAATAGCTAACTGATTGGCTAACAATCTTATGCCATTTATTTAAAGTATACTTTGAGGATTCATGGAACGCTGGTTAAAGCCAAACTTGGTGTGGGATGCTTTATATTTTGCTCTTTGTAACATATAAGATTATAATTTAGTCTGTATCATCCTTACCTAATAGATGATAAAACCAAATTCATAGCTATCAATTCAGCTGCTGCTTTCTATATCCTTTGACTTCATTAGTAGCATTCTGAACCAAAGCATCACTTTTCTAACTTCAGGGCTATTTGAAAAAGAAATATATGATTTATTCAAAATAAATAAGCAAGTAACTCTATAGATAATTGGCCTTTGTACCTGGATGTTGCCTTTTTAAAATTCTTGGAGTGATCCCTTGTACAAATTTCTTCTTCGAGGAAGAACTTAGGAAACACTAACTTCCAGATTTCCACTGATCCACCCAGCACATGTGGGTATCCTGGAGTCCCCTTTTTTGTTTTTAGCCCACCACTGCCCATTTACCTGTGGCCAGAGAGTTATTGCCCAAAAAGGCAGGACAGCATTTCCTTTGGTCAAGGCTGAAGCTTCTCTCCTTTCTTCATTACACTCTTCTTCTAAGAGATGCCAGTTGCTCTTGAGTTGGGTTCCTAGAGAGTAATGGCCGACAGTTCACCCCTTGTTCCAGAAGATGTCTCTTACCCCAGACCCCTGCCACACAAGCTCCTCCTCAATGCCTTGGGAATGCCTGCCTGCTTGTTTTCTCACCTACACCTGCCAGGCAGCTGTGTGAAGACGGGATGTCTGATTAGGTCCCTGCTGAAACCATTTTGCTGCCAACCACAAACAAACACATTCCTTCTTAAGGAAACAACCTGCAGCTCTGCTTTCACACCCCTTGCTTGCAGAAAGAAATCTAAGGCTAATAGCTTTGGATTTGTGTCAAAGGAATTATTTATATTCATTAGACATAGTGTGAAAACACAGTGGCTTGTACACATGCTGGAGCATTTTTCTGTTTCACTTGACACTCCATTGCTATCTTAAGTGTTAATCCAATGCTTACATAGTAATTGATAATTAAAAATAAATAATTTTTTAGTTCATGCAAAAACATATAGATTTTGGATTTGCATGTTTATAAGGCTCTGTGGGAGCTTTCATGAAAATGGGCTGGTAGATAATGTATCTAATAAAAACTAACTTATTAAATCCAAATTAAAACTCATTACACTTCACCGAAAAATGGCATATGTGTTTTTGGTATCTGGGGTTAATTTTCTGAGAAAGGCCTTAATAAAATTCACAAATGCACAAGAATGCAGAACAATATTGATTGTTTTCATCCAATAGCAATCACTATGCTAAATTATTTATTTATTTAAAATATATTTATTGAGGGACAACTAACTGCCGGGCATTGTGGTATGCTTTGTAAATAGTGGGAAACAAGCATGCAAGGATCCAATTATTACAGAACGTCAATGACTGTGTGTGTGTGTATGTTGGGAGGATGTGTGTGAATAATATTGTACCAGTGAACAAAATAATAATAATAAATGTATATCCATGGAAACTTTCAATTAATGATAAATAATTTAAAGGAGAAGAACAGGGTAGTTCTTCTCCCTGAGAAAATGAAGAGGAAGAGAAAGAGAAAATGAAGGGGAAAGTTGTCATTTTTTTGGTCCTACTGTGAGTATAACAGACATTGGAATGCTAGAGATGTCATCTAAGACTGAAGCACGAAATTTACAGTCTAACTGGGGAAATGACAGATGAACTAACAGGTGACAATCCAGTGTAGGAGTTCTGTGCTAACTCCCATAAATGAGGTCTACTAGGAGCCTAAAGGAGCCTGACTTTATTTGGAAGAGCCAGAAAAGGCATCGTGGAGGAGGTGACATATCGTCCTGTAAGAAGAGCTTGATTATTTCATGAATGACCACAATGCACTAAGCACTTTCCCTGAGGTATAAATAACTTCCCTACACTAGTTGCACAAGAGAATGAAGAGCACACACGTCCAGATAAAGGCAGAGAACTGGGGGGAAGAATTAAAGGGTATCTGAATATAGAAGCAAAGACTTTGTTTCATTGCTTGTCCTACAGTTTGTGTGGTTAAACATTTCTTTGACTTTATAGGAGAAAAGATTAGAAAAGGTTATGTTAGAAAAGGGTTATTAACCTAAGGTGTAAATCAAGTAAAAAAATCCTTTTCTCTGCAGCCACTGTTAGTGCAATCAAGGCTTTCTGATTTACACACTGCAGCTCCATCTGTCTTTGCACGTGCTGTTCATTCTTCTTCATACTGCAGCCCCTCCTGCTTTCCTCTACTTCGCTTTGATAACTTCTACCTGACCTTTGAAAATGTCCTTAAGTGTCCCTTTCTTAGAGCAGTCCTTCCTGATTCTTCGAGATTGAGTTAGCGTCTCCCTCAAGCCAGGGTTCCCACAATATCCTCTATAATAGGATAATATAATTCTCTGTCATAATTTTTTGCCACACTATGATATGATTGTTTGTCTCTGCAAGTACACTAGATGGAACCTCTTATGGTAATGTGTTTAAACAACTCTTATTTTCCCAGAACCTATTGCAGAGTCTTAGGGCCCTGCAGATAGAAGCTTAATAAATATTTGGTGAATTAAAGGATGAATAAATAATTAGTAGACTCAGGACCCTCTGAGAAGATCCATAATATCTTGTCTAACCAGTCTCTCAAAGATTACAGTAGCTTGAAGGTAGATTCTTCAGTAGAATGACACCAGGATTACCCTCATCTACTATAGGTGTGTTAGTTATCTGTTTGTACATGGGGTTAGTCATCTATTTGCAAATGGGGCTACTGTCATCTGAAGGCTTGACTGTGGCTGGAAGAGACATTTGCAAGATGGCTCACTCATGTGCTGGCAAGTTGGTGCTGGTAACTTCGTTCCTTTGTACTTGAGCTTCTTCCTGGGGCTTCTTAAATATCCTTACCACATGGCAGCTGGCTTCCCACTGACTGAGCAATCCACTGTGGATACCAAGGTGAAAACTGCAATGCCTTTTAATGTCTTGGAAGTCACTTACCTTTGCCATATTCTATGGCGTAGATAGGTTAGCCATGATTCAGTGTGGGAGGGACAAGGCATGGGAGAGAATACAAGGAGGTGAGGCTCAAAGGAGCAATCTTGGAAGCCTATTATCACACCAGGCTGTGTAAATCCTCCCCTTATTCTTTGAGAGAGGAATTAGAGAGACTCTTTCACTTGGCCATAACCCAGAGGGGTGTTTGGGAAGGTCATGATGAGGATGTTAAAGCCAAGGGGACTACACATGGGCTACACTTGAGTTGTTGACAGGCAGAGAGTCTTTGACTTACCTTCAACCTTTCACCTGTAGTCCCTCATGCCCTTTGGCAACATAAATAAATTTCCACAATATCCCTCTTCGGTGGGTGTTATTTTCCTTATTACAGATGATAAGTTAGGGTCAAAACACAGTCAGGGGAATTGCCCAAGGATATACCATATGTCACTGTCAGAGTGGGGATTACAACTTAAGGTATCTGAATTCCAAGCTTATGTTTAGACTGGACCACTTCCGGTGCATAATGAGTTGTGGCATGCGCTAACTTCTCTGAATTTCCTTTTAACTCTCCCCGACCCCTGCTGAATTTGTCTCCTTACCACGACTGCATACACCACCACCACCACCACCACCACACACATACCCTCACCTTTTCCCCATATCTTCCAAAAACCCAAACAGCCCCTTCATGACAGCCTCTTTCTTGTGCTAATAGGGGGTCCCCAGGGGGCATCTCTAGAGTAAGAGCTGAGGCCCCCACCTTCAAAATGAGAATGTTATAATTTTCATATCGTATCTCCTTGCCAATTGTAAATCAGTCATTTTAAAGATGCTTCCCATTCTTGTTTCCCTTCAGGCAGCTCTTATTCCTCTCCGGAAAAAGAAAAGATTTGCTTTATAGCTAACTGCAGGACTGAAATGACATAGAAAATAGCAACAGCAGGGAACAAATGTGTCCCTAAAGTGGCAATATGGTGCCTTTTTGTGTGTTTTAAGGCTTTGCAGTGAAAGGCAATTTTTCTTTTCTCGCTTCTATTTGAATAGTTGTTGAAAATTTAGAAAACAATATCAGGTGTGTTCACTAATGGGGCCTGCCCTGAGTTTTTCTGTACTATCAGTGTTAGACACATATATATTTTTAATACATTTCAGTATTACTATGGCCAGCTGCTCTGATGATATTTGCAGGGCAGATCTATCAAGCTAATAACAAAGATTGTTCCATATTAGGCGTGGGTATTTTTGTTCATTGTATAGTACTTTTCCCACCGAAATCACTGGTGTTCTATATAATTAATTGAAAAACTGTAGAATGAAAGCCTATTTTACTCTCCCCTTTATCTTTCCCTTTCCTTCCTTTCAATGTAAGAAATAGCCATTCTGACTGTCAAGCCTATTTTCTTTTATTTTTGTCAAATAGGACAATTCAAACATTTCTTTTGAAACAAAGAACCCGAAAGCCAAGGTAATGTCTATATTTCTCCAAACTCCCTACAGTATCAATAAATCCAAAGGGCCGACAGCACGGGCAAAGTTCTACACTGAGAGAAAAAGCAAATTGGATCAACGGTGTTGATCATTATCCTCCATATTAGAAAACAGTGCTGCCGAGGAGGAGGAGGTCATTTCCTGGAGGGAAGACCCCTGTGTGACCTGCCTTCCTCACCACACTGCCTGTGTGCAGTCTCCCTCGCAGCTGAGACTTGCAAGCATTATTGCAAACAAGGGAAGGACTGCCTGCTCTTTTTTCTTTCCTTCTGTGCCCCTTCTCCCCACCTCACTTCATGTCGCTAAACCAGGGTCCTCTCCTGTCCCCTTTAACATTCAGCATGGGTAGTATTACGGAATGACTTAATCTCCAAAGGTCACTGTTCTACAGCAGGAGGTGAAAAAAGAGGGAAGGCCACACAGTGAGAAGTGCCCTGGCCCCGACACATGATATAGAAGAGTTTCCCACCATGCCCTGCAGCACGGCTCAGTGGTGAGGGTGACCGTCTTGACTCCCATTCTTCATCTGCCACTAACAACTGGGGCAGCCTTGGGCTTCTCTAGTCTTCACATCCGGAAGATGATCTGCTAACTCCTTTCCATTTCTAAGAGCTGTTTTGACTCGAGGACTCCAGGCTTGTGGGTGGCATTTCCAGATTGTGGGCCTGAGGAATGGAGCTTCTTGGGGTTGGTGATAGCCCCTGTGCACAAGGGGGTGGGATTAGAGACGAGGCTAAATGAGGCTTACAACTGGCCTGTGCTATGGCTTAAGGGGACTATTAATCATATGCATTCTTCTTACGGACTCAATACCATATGAGAAGTAGATGCAGGAGCCAGGGATCAAAAGGTCAACCTAATTATTGGCAACATTGGACTGGAAACCTGGCTTGGGCCCGAGGCTCAAAGGGCTTCCTCCTACTCTTTCCCTCCCTGATGACATCGCCTCCTTTCCCAGTTAATACTATCTTATGCTTAGCACTTAATGTGTGTTGTAAGCACTTGACACAGAATAAAAACTCACTTAATTCTACCCTTTGAGGTAGATACTACTGTGGTCTCCACTTTATAGATGAAACACTGAGGCACAGATAGGTTGAGTAGGGTGCCCAAGGTCGTACAGCTCGAATGTGGCAGAATCCACATTCCCAGCCAGGCAGCCCACACGTGCCACCACCACACTGGCCTCAAGCCAGCAAAGCAGCTGGCAGAGCTGAGCCTCCTTTGCCTGCAGAGCTGGTTGAGGGGAGCTGAGCAGAGAGGTGAGGTTGTGAGGATCTGCATAAGGCCCTAGCAGGGGCCTTGGTGGCCCTTCTCCTAAACTCACCCGTGAGATAAGTCACTCCTTGGAGGAAAGAGTGAGCAGTAGCTGTGTTCTTCCAAGAGGACAGATATTCTTACTTTATGGGCCAAAGCAGGAACATAGGGAAAGAGGGAGAAAAGAGTTCATCCTTTAAGGGCAGCTTACTTCTTCAGAATGCTAAGAAGAGCCAGTGCTACAATCCGTAATAAAGGACAGTACCAGTCCACGGCCTGGGAGCTGGGGATCGCAGCTCTATCTTTTCCATTTCACTGCATCCTATTTGGAGAACAAAATGCAAAAAGATGCAAAATTTAATGATTTCTCACAGTATTTGAGACTTACAGGGCTAGCTAGAAACTCCATCTCACATTAAATTCATTGTCCTCCTGATGATTTAAATAACTGGACACGGTTTGAATTAATGCAGATCGCATATTTTACTCTATATCCCTAGCACCTAGAATACGGTGTGCCTGACTCAAGGCAGATGCTCAATAAATACTTGTTGAATGAATAAAATATTGAACAAATGAGTGAATATCACAGAGATACAGCTTCCCCGGGTATTTGTGGGGTTTTTTTTAAGCTGAAGAATTTCTTAATCATCATAACTACATTATTGAGTCACATTTCAAGCTGCTGGGATGCTTTCTCTAAAAATAAATAAATAAATAAACGATATTTTTCCTGAATAGAATGGGATCACTCATTGCAGAAAAGTAGAAATAATGCACTAATTTAAAAGTATTCAATAAACTCCTGAGTCTTGTTTATTTTCCTTGAAGGTTTTCACAATACCAAGAAACATGGTAACAGAAAGGCTACCTGGCTGAGATTGGGCCTGAACTTTCCATCCTGTCTCTGACCCCAGGCACCTGAGAAGCAACTGGAAACCATCAGAAATGCGGTACCGTGTCTTGTAGCCTTGCCTCAATGCTCTCTTGCCTTATGTGCTTGGGGCTTTTAAATTAACATGCACAAAATAGATTAGGTCTCATAGTTAATTTGGACCAAGTGAGTGAGGGCATGGGTTTATCTAATATTTTATTTACATGCCCAGGTGTGAGAAATAATGAACTTTCACAGGGCAATCAACAGTTTTTCTTTTGAAACATCTTCCACATAAGATGCGATTTTAACGTCTTCACAACTCCCCGAGGGAGATGAGTACTGCATATTTCGTTATTTCAGTTTTTCAGATAGAAAATTCTTGATTGAGGGTTATGAGGCTGAAAAGTGGTGGAGTTGAGATTTCTGGAGTCCAGGATGTGGCTTTGAGAATTATTCAAAATATCAGATTGTTTATGATGCAGGAATTTGTAGGCACCCAGTATCCTGATAGGCTTGTGGATCCCTGGAAAAAAGTTATTAAAACATGGAAAAGACCAGCTGGCATGGATTTTCAGAGACACACAGTCAGTGGAACATGCCAGGGATGCTTTGTGTTTAGAGGAAGGGGCTTGCCTGATAATGTCTTCCTACCCACTGTGGCTGTTTGGTTCTCTAAAATGATTTTTGATAACAATGGAAGGGAAGAAGGGAAAGTTGACAACAAGGAAAGCTGGTTGTGAGGAGGTCTTATAGGGTGAAATAGGTGTTAGGGAAATCCAGGCTCATTCAGTTCATGGATAATAAGAAAGGAATTTATGAAAGAGGAATTATAAAATAAACAAGTAATTAAAAAATAACAAACTTTTACCAATTCACCCCAACTGACTGTTCTCTGGTTAGCCACCAGGCCTCATTGGACTGTTTTGTTAGTCGAGAAACAGTCAAATATTGACCTACAAATATAGCAGTTTCATAGTTCCCTTCTAATATTTTTAGCATATTATAAATTTCATAATAAAATTAAATTTCTTTTGATTCACTCTGGGGATAAATAATGGAAACGATTTATATGTCTTCAAGGGCAAGGGCCAACTGTTGATTAAAAAGGGGACCCATGAAACAATAGCTAGGTGCGGCTGAGGGGCCAGCAACATCGTCCTAGTATGTATGAACTTGAGAAAGGAAGCCCTTTCCATATTAATTTAAAACTCTATGCTGCATTCCTCTACCAGAGCAAATAAACACTGACTGCCAGGGGCCTCTGCTTTCTGCTGGGATAGTCTAGAGCCTCAACAGCATTCAGGGTAATAATAACTGTAGTGTGTGTGGAACACACACAGTGTGCACTTTACTAAGGACGTTACACACATGATTGCATTTGTTCCTTTACAAAACCCATAAAGCAGTTATCCTCATCTTATAGACAGAACAGGCTCAAGGGTTTAGTAACTTGCCCAAGTTCTTACAGCTCATAAGTAGAAGGGTGACGTACGCCTGAATCCAGAGGCCTGCTCTTCACCAGTAAACTAAACGGACTTCCAAGGAAAGCATTCACTCAATAAACACTAAAGAACTCCTGCATATACCAAACACTATATCAGGTGCTGGAACAAGGCTGTTACAGTAATTTCAACCACTTGTTGTTGATTTTCCACTCTGTTGGTCAGTTAGTAAATGTTCCTTAAGTTGTATATATCCTGCGATATGCTCTTCCAAATAGCATTATACAACAGGTAAACTTAGGCTTTTCAACTCAAACCAGGGAAATGGTGGTTAGGAAGCAAAGTTTGCAAAGAAATGGAGAATATGAGAGAAGGTCAGACGCTTGCACTTTCCTGGACTCACTTTGAGATTGATGGTTGTCCTGGAAAGAGAGTTTTGAGGAAACTCTCTATCCACCTGCCCCCCATCAGAGGATTCTGGGGGGGGATCAGATGAAAGGGGTGCATGTGCGAATCATTAAGACCATAGGCACGAGACCTAAGGCCTTTTTCAGAGTTGGATGTGGATTGGAAAATTAGCAGGGCTTCTTACTAATAGAGCTATTTAATTCTCAATGAAGGTCAATGTCAGTGTCATTTTTGGACTTATGAGTGTCATAAAGCTGGTTGCCTTTTGATGATAATGATAATAAGTAAACATTAGATCCACATTCCATTACTGAATCTCTGGTAATCATAATAACAACCAGCATTTATTGAGTATCCACTATATTCTAGTTCTTTTAGTTATGTGTCCACATGCTCCTGCCTGGAGAGAGATATCATTATTTCTTTTTTGACTTGAAAAAAAAATTACAAAGATTTAGAGAAATTAAATGGTTTGTTCAAGGTTATCTAGGGGCAAGGTCAGCCTTTGAATCCACATCTGCCCAACTCGAGGCCCAGGCTATGTGCCCTACTAGGGCTCTGTTAAAGACTACAGGGGGTAGAAACAACAAAGTAAAACACACAGCTTGCTCTCAAGATGTTAGCAAAATTATCAGGGAAAAGAGATGTGTAGGTGTGTACTTGAGCACTGGCTTTGGAGTATGATTTATTAAATGGTGAATTTGGTCAAGTTGCTTAGCTTTCCTAAGTCTCAGTTTTCTTAGTTGTAAAATGAGCATAATAAAATTACCTCCCTGCTAGGGGAGTAGTGATTATTGAATGAAAAATCTTTTCAGAGCTTCTATTGTATAAGAATAAAGGCCAAAAACCTTATGAAGAAGAAAAACCTACCTCCTGCCCACATCTCTATGTATCTTAATACACCGCACATTCCAGCCACATTAGCCCTTTGGTTCTTTGAATAAGCCCTTCTCCCTCTTGCATCGGGCCCTTTGTGTGCTCAGTTTTATCTGCCTGCAGCACTATTCTTCTCTCCCACCAAATATTGCTGTTTCAGAAAAGTCCTCCTTTCCTGATATCCAAGTTAGATAAATCCCCTTCCTAAGCTCCATTATCTCCCTATAATTTTTCTTCATGGCCCTTATAGTTTTTGTGCATTTGTAAAATGATTTAATCAACATCATTTCCTAACTAGACTGTAAACTTGTAATGTCTGGGCCTCTGTCCATTTTTCTCATGACGCAGCCCTAACATGGAATACAGGACTTGCTATATAGCAGTGTTAGATATTTATTTGTTGAACGAATGAATGAATTAATTAATTAAAACACTTCCTCTGGTGCATAGAAAGCATTAAATAAATATAAAGTAATATTACTATTATTACATAATGTACCGAGAATCAATTCAAGAGTTATATAAAAACATCACTGACAATATAAGTAATACAGGTTGAGTATGTCTTATCCGAAATGCTTGGGACCAGAAATATTTTGGATTTCTTATTTTTTTGGATTCTGGAATATTTGCATTATATTCACCGAGGAGTGTCCCAAATCTGAAAATGCAAAATCCAAAATGCTCCATTTATTTTAAGCATCAAAGTTTTGGATTTTGGAGCATTTCAAATTTCAGATTTTCAGATTAGGGATACTCAATCTGTAGCATAAAGGCAGTGTATCAGCTATTTCTCACCATGGTAATAGTGAGTAATAAACTATAAAACTTATGGAGTCAAAACCATATACATTTATTTCAAATCTGCAGCCAGCTGAGTTGTTTTTCTGGTCCCACCCATTGGCTAGTGCTTTGCTGATCTTGGTTGAGCTCTTCTCATGGAGGGGAGTCAGCTGTCAGAGATTGCCTAGGCTGAGACAGCTGGGGCAATTCAACTCTGTTCCGTGTGTTCTCCCTCCAGCTTGCTGGCCTGGAAAAGCTCATGGCGAAACCAAATTGTCCTGTGTTCCACCTCCAGAAAACATTGCATTGACTTTAGGGAAGAGCTAGTGCAAGAGAAGTAGAGGAAATCAGATTGGAAACTGGTTTCTTCCCTTATATTTGTGTTTTAGGCCTGTTTTCCAGCTGTCACTAATTGCAAGCTATTAATGATAAGTGAAAGAATACATAAAATGCTAACTTCTGATATCCTAAAGAGGTGAAGGTTTACTCTCTGATTTATCTGGTAGCATCTTCTCTCTGAGCAGCAACCCCACTTGAATTAACTGGAGGCTACTGAAGAGCAGACACATTTCTTTCAAGCTTCTGACACAGTCTGAGACAGGATGGATATATGGGGTTTAATGAAAACACTGAAGGCCATATCATCGGGCCTGTGTCAATGGGCAGTGGCCTCTTAGAGCCCACACTCCAGCTCAGCTGTTGCGTTGCCCTTGACAGATGGCACACTCTTTGATGGCTCAAGGCTGATTCACTTTGAGGCCTCCACTTTCTTTCTTTCTCCCTGCCTATCTTCCTTTCATTTTCCTTCCTTTCTTCCTCCCTATCTCTCTCTCTCTTTTTCCTCCATCAAACAACCATTCTTCAGGCAATGGTTAAGAAGTTTCTGTTGTATTTATTACTCAGAATGTGGATATTATGTGCTCCTCTCCCCTCTGCACAAATAGTTTTTTCCCATATACTCTATGGCTTTGGATTTATTTCACTAAGGCAAGGTGGAAAAAAATTAATCCTTATATATCAGTTGTTTATCCAAAACCGGTGGGAATGTGGGAATAAGTGCTAAATAGAACAATCTGTTGTATTTCTTTTCACAACTCTATTCCCATATCTAAATGTTTAAAGGATTCTTACTTCCAAATATTATAACAAAATTTATAAAATATCAGATGCCAAAAAGACTCAGATTTTACAGCTGAGAAAATTGAAGTTTCAAAAGGGGTTAGTGGTTAAAAATGAATAAAGGATGTATGTAACTTAGAAGCATGTTTCAATGTTATGCCAGGGAGCCAGGCTCAGCCAATACTTTCATATTTTTGACATTTTTAACTAGGCTCAGTCAATTTCAAGGATAGTAATGATGAAGGTAATCAGTCTTGTTTTTGATTCAACTTAGGTGGTGGCTGGTGGTAGTTGAGGCAGGTGACCTCTTATTCAACCATCCAAATAACTTATTTTCCCCACATCAAGCTCTGGCTAGTTCCCTGAACAATATATGAACATTGATTTATTTTATTTATTTATTTTTTTAATGAGACAGGGTCTCACTATATCACCTAGGCTGGTCTCAAACTCCTGGCCTCAAGCAATCCTCTCACTTCAGCCTCCGGAGTAGCTGCGATTACAGGCACGAGAGCTAATGCACCCAGCTGAACACTGATGTTTTTAAATCCTTGGAGAAGCAAGCAGAGAGAGAAGTCCACATTATGCCACATAAATATCTGAATTGACAAACTTTATTGGAAGAATGAATTCTAGGCTCAGTGAAGAAAAATCTAGTTGCTACGTGTGATGGTGACTTTTATGTGTCAACTCGACTGGGCCATGGGGTGCCCAGCCACTTATTCTAGGTGTATCTTTGAGGGTGTTTCTGGATGAGATAAACATACGCATCAGTAGACTGAGTAAAGCAGATTGCTCTCTTTAAAGTGGGAGGGCCTCACCCAATCAGTTGAGGGCCTGAAAAGAACAAAAAGTCTGACCCTGCTGTGAGAAGGAGGGTACTTCTCCTTCAACTGCCTTTCAGCTGGAATATCTGTTCTCTCTTGCTTTTGGACTTGAAACAAA
The DNA here is from genome assembly GCA_008086735.1 of Cheirogaleus medius. Taxonomy (NCBI): domain Eukaryota; kingdom Metazoa; phylum Chordata; class Mammalia; order Primates; family Cheirogaleidae; genus Cheirogaleus; species Cheirogaleus medius. The sequence continues at coordinate 10,384,315 of VBSM01000813.1, read as the reverse complement.
ACTGGTAATTACTGTGTCTCGAGCTAACCGGCCTTTGGCCTGGAATGACACCATTGGGTCCCTTGAGTCTCCAGCTTGCCATCTGCAGATCTTGGGACTTGTCAGCCTCTATAATCACATAAGCAATTCCTTATGCTAAATCTCTTCATACACACACACACACACACTCTGGTTCTGTTTTTCTGGAGAACCCTAATAGAAAACACGAATTTAAGTGTATCTGTTTAAGCTTTCAACAACCCCCCTTTTGAACTACTTATTTTAAACTGTGAACATCATTCCTAGATTAGACTTTCTAAGCTTTCTAAGAACATAGGGTGATACTACCCAGCAAGTACTTAAATTATACTTCTTAATTGAGGCTTTAGGGACTGTGAATCCATTAACTATAGATTTATTTTCTAGCAATTATCCAAAGTAGTGTTCCCTACAAAGTAAAGTTCGCATTCATTTTTTAACTTATGAAAATGCAGCTACCAAGATAGTATCAATTAAAGAAAAGGTAATTCTTGAATTATTGAATTAAGCTAAGCATTTCTGATTTATAAATAATGAGGAGACATCACCCCCAACAAGTTCAAAATCAATTTTTTATAAGGTTGTAGTTTATCTTCTTTTAAAGATGCCATAATGCCCAAATGTCATGATCAGGTTGCATTTTGATTGCACTATTACTATTTTTTTGTGTTAATTTGATACATTGTGATTAACATAGTGGTTAGATGAGCAAGGTTTTATTAAATCACCAAATGACTAAGCAGTTAGTCTAAGACTATTAAAATAAATAGGCTATTCTTCACATGTGTTTAGCTGATTCCATTCAGCCAAAGAACCTACTCCAGAAGCACTTATATCAGAAATTGGAGAAAAGGTAACATCCCTCTGATACAGATCCCCAGTTCTGAACTGTGGACCATGACCCATTTCTTGGGCCTCACTTTGTCTAGTTCTTACTCTCTTAAAGCTCACTCTTGTGTTTTCTTCCACAGTCATGCGTTTTTTTGCTTGAGGAACAGAAATGGTTTCCTCAGCTCTTTTTCATGACCTGCTACTTCCCTTCCCAGGGTTCTGCAGGCTGATCTCCTTGGGGAATGCACTGCCTGGTCCAACCTGACCCATGGGACCATTACACACATAGTTTGTTCCTACCTGTGGTTTCTTCATCATTTTAGCAGGACGGTAGTACTGGCTGAGGCCTTAATCCTTAGAACAGATGGTAGCCAGGGAAACTAGCCAGGGCTGGGGAACTACCAGTGTGTCTCTCTTAGATTGTCTAGCACTGGCCAGTTGTTGGAATAGCCTATTGGTTCTCTCTGACCTCTTTGAAGACACTTTCTCCAATTACCATCTGATAGGCAATGCTGAATTTCCTGATCCTTATGACTGTTTTCTCTGAATATTTTTTCCTATCACCTCTAGGTGGCCCTTCACTCAGCATCTCTCCTTCCCTAATTACAGATGCAGTTGCCTCTCACTTTGCCCGTTTGACTATACCTAATAGGTCCTGGCCAGGACATTTTGTGGATCATGATAGAAAAGGCCATGGATTAGAGAATTACCAATAGCCTTTAAAGTGGTATGATTAAATGGTAAATACATCGTCATTATTAATTATACCACACTAGCTCTTATTCATTGAAAGCCAATACAAAGTCCCTGTGACATAACAGTTATGACAACAGAATTTCCAACATCAGCATTTAACCTGTGATTGAATTCAATATGGATGGTTGCGTAATTTCTTAAATTAATGGTTCATTGATCTGGTAAATTATTGAAATCATAACTTTATTATGTTTTAAGTTAGTTCATGAGTGGGCGGAAGTGAAGAGAGAATTGATGGAAAATATGCTATTGTGAAAATCATCCTAGAAGTCATCTTTTCTCTTTTTCTTTTTAAGCTATACAACATGACTACAAAAGAACTGTAAGAACCAAACAAGATCACAGGTTACTGAATATCAAATCTTAAAATAAGATTTTGAGAATTAAATTTCTAGAGTCATATATTTTTTATCACTTACAGGGCTAGGACCAGACTATAACAGCTGTTTGATGATGGAGCTTAAATAAATTTCAAATTTGATTAACTTGCTGAGGACTTTTGCTATTTTAGAGACATGGACTTCATTGTCTAGTCTACTGAAGATATGCTTTACAGTTTACTCTTACTAGGTAAGAGTAAAGGTCAACAGTATCTATGCTAAAACCAGAAACACAGGTGAATGCCAAAGAGTATGGAAAACATTTTTTTGCTGAATTTATCACAGAATGTTTCTATGCAGGACACAGGCAAAATTTTAGATCTCTTGTCCTCCAGTCTAATCCTTTGGATAAATCGAAGCATATTTTAAGGTGGATACTTAAAGCATTGCTTTGATTTATTTTCAAAAGGTAAATTAATAACCTGTATCCCTACCCAAGAACACACAGTGATTTGATGTGCATATACCTGTATCCCACCCATTTACATAAAGAATCATCCACACATTAAGGTACGCCTGTCATCTCCCCATTAGTGAATCATCACTACATTAAGAATCTTTCAATACCCAATCTTTCTAATGTTGTTAGACAACCTTGACCTTCAATTTCTTGCAGTGTGAATAATATTGCATCATATCTACACCCAACAGTGTAATCATCTTTTCTATTCTCAGCACTAAGACAGTCAACAGTATTTGATACAATCAGCATGTGTCTTGATATGGAAGGCACATGGTGACAAGCCTAACTGAATGTAGTTATTCGGCTGTCATGAAATGCACCTTATGGTGATAAACTTCTGCCATAAAATTGGAAGACTATCACATAAACATGTTTCACAAAGAAATACACTAGCAGAATTCACTGCCGGATTATTGTTGGAAAACAGTGTTCTATTTATTGTGCTGCAATTTTTACAGTATGTGTCAGCGTTTGGATGCTCATTACGTTTTACAATGAAGTAATTACCGGGTGGTGATTTCTTTATTCTGGACAACAATTCTATCTAATTAGTGAACAATAAATTGAAGCGGTTAGATTAGGGAAATTTGAATGGACATGACAGAACAGGCTGATTTTCAGTTTGTAGAAGCATTGAGTTGTTTAAATTTAGGTTCCCAACTACATACATATTTTTCAACTTCATGGTAAATTATTTTTTCCTATCTACCAACTCTTCTTTTACCTCAGTCTCTGCTTCTTCTCTGTCTCTATGCCTCTCTCTTCCTCTAATATCATTGCATTATTAACTAACAAAATAACATATTAGAGATGTTGAGGTATTTGAGATGCACTGTTGAGGCTGGGGATATAATCCTCAAATGCTGTACTTATACAGCCCTTAAACTGAGAATTTAAACTTATTTAAAGACATTTGTCCCTAAATTTTATTATGACCCTGGCAGTGATACTCACATTTCAATGCCTTCTCTCTAGCTATAAAGGCAGAAGAAGGAGCTGCTCATGGAATCTGTGTACGAGGAAACCAGCCTCACTGGTTTTACTGAGGAAGGGCCTTAAGATGTCATTTTTCCCTTCACAGTCCTAGAAACTGTCTGTATTTTTTCTGTCACAATCATCACACATCCTGGATGTCTAGCTTTGATGTTTTTGTAGTTTCATGCCTTCAAAAATAGCCCCAACCACCTCCAAATTCCATACATAGTAAAGATAGATTTTATATGTATAAAATATTTAGAGATAGGGTCTTGCTCTGTTGCCTAGGCTGGAGTACAATGTCACAATCCTAGCTCACTGCACCCTCAAACTCCTAGGCTCAAGTGCTCCTCCTGCCTCAACCTCCCAAATGCTGAGATTACAGGCATGAGCCACTGTGCCCTGCCCTATAGATAATATTTTTTAACGGAAAAATTTTAAAAGAAGAAAACCATAGCCAGATCCAAATAAAGACGAGTAACTCAGGGGGCTTCAGGAAGCTGACCCAGCCTTTGCACTAGGCCCTGACCCTGCTGCCGATTGGCAGTGTGACTGGGTCTCCAGAATTTTCAGTAACCTCTGGATGGTAGCCTCAGAGGCTGATGTGAGATCTGGTTCTTAGAGTATGCAGGGAGAGATGAAGAATTTTGCCAAACTGCTAGACAGAAAGGAGTAAAGGCTAGAATGGAGCTGACAGGTAGGGAAAATAAGAGAATGGAAATGGATATAGCTGGCAAATAATCAAAAGAGAACCAGTGTAGCTTTATAAACTCTGACAAAAATACATTTTAAAGCAAAACAATTGCTGGGAACAAAAAGGGGTTCTAAATCATAATAAAAAGAGCAATCCACTGAGAATGTATTACCATCATGAATGTATATGAACCTAACAACACAGCCTTAAAACATATAAATCAATCAGAAAGGGTTATATGGAGAAAATGAAAAACTTACAATCATTGTAGGAGATTTTAACACTATGACTATTGTGTTGACTATTGACACAGTATAGAAAAAAATTGACTATTGGAAACAGTATAGAAAAAATTGTAAGGATATAGACAAGCTGTAGAGATTCCTTAAATCTCAAGAGTTAATTTAAAGGGGGCAACCATTACTCTGTTTCAGAGTTTTGTTGACAAAAGGAAATGCAGGCTCAGTATTGCTAGAACATTAGATCTATCAAGAGAATTTTAGAATCAGGATTTTTTTGGAAATTCTTATTGGAAGTGTGACAGTTTAAGACCCCAACATCATAATGACAGTGAAGGCCACACAAACTAGGTCCTGAGGCAGGGTCAGTATTTGAGTGGCCTAAGGTCTGCCTTCCCCATTAAACTGTACATTTCTTTAGGTCCGGGGTTATATTTGTTTCTCCACCACTACATCTTCAATGGTGTTTGAGGACTAAAAGAGGAAAAGCATTCAATATAATGTTGAACACATGAATTAATGATTGATTCTTGCAAATTATCTCATTGAATGCCTTATACATATGCATACAGTAGAAGTTTCTGGTAGTGCAGAGGAGAACAAATGATAATGTATACACACTGTCTCTCTCTTGCAAGTCCTGGCCTTTTTAATAACTTGGAGTGGATCTCATTCCTTTTTGCTTCTCCAGTGCCTAATTTATTAGTATATAGATGATGAATAGGTAAATAAATGGATAACTCTATTTATAATTCTTCATGATAAGGATAATTCTATTAACAAACATTCTTCAAGCACTTACCATATGTCAGACATTGTACTTGCTTTTTATATTTCACTTATTAATTCCTACAACTGTAATTATGTCCATTTTACAGATGAGGATATCTAGTATGAGAAAAGAGCAAGATTGAATAACTTGTTGAAGTTCCCATGACTTTTAAGTAGTAAAGCCTAGATGAAACCCTTTCTTATAAAAGCCTTATAATATATCATGCATTAAATAAAGACTTTTCCAGTTAATGAGAAGGGAAATGTTACATAATAAAGCAAACCTAAGACTCTTTGCAATCTCAGCTACTTGCCTGGCATTTTCAGTAAGATTTAATCATTTATTCAAAGCTCAGAAAATATTATTGAGCATGAACTGTGAGTCTGACATACTGCTAGGCACTGAGGATATGGCAGTGAACAAGTCAAAGAAAGTCCCTTCTTTCATGAAGTTTGTATTCTAGGAAGAGACACAATAAATAAATATGGATAATTAATATGAGACAAATATGAGTATAACAAATAGGAAAATTTTAAAAAATACATGTGTAATATAATTTTAGTACTTTTGGTGCTTATAAGAGGTATGAATAACAATAAACCAGTGTCAGAGGATACAGAATGGTTAGGATGCCTTTTCAGCTAGAGTAGTCAGGGAAGTCTTTTTTGGGAGTAAGTGATTCTCAGGAATATCAGGAGACAGAGAGTTCCACTGAGAAGAGCAGGTGCAAATGCATAAGAAGGAACATCATGTTGATTCAAGAACTGAGAAGGTAGAGGTGAGTGAGCCACAGGGAGGACGGGAGAGGATGAAGTCAGGGAGGTATGTGGGGCCAGAGCCTATAAGACCTTGTCAGCCAGACAAAGGATTTAGGATTTAATTCAATGTGATGAGGAGACGCTGGAGGGTTGACAGCAGGGAAGTGATATGATCTGATACACGTTTTAGAATGATCATTCCCGTTGCTGTGTGGCAATATGGCATAGGGGGCTAATATGAGATTCTTTGCAGTTTGGCCCCATTTATGTGGGTCTATTTTATCTTATCAGTGAAATTTGGGAAGGCTTAGAAGCCAGGACACTAATACGAAGTATTGGATAAATCCTTTATGCTATCTAAACTTCAGTGTTCTCACCTATAAAATGAATATAATAACACCTGCTCAGCCTTCTTTGTAATATTGTTGGGAGGATTAAATGAGGTAGTGTAAATTGAAATGGTCACATACTATATGCATGTGAAAGGTAATGGTTATTATTAACATCAATGTTCTGGACTGAATATATGTGTCCCCCACAAATTTACATGTTGAAACGCTTAATCCCAATGTGATGGTTTTAGGAGGTGGGGCATTTGGTAGGTGATTAGGTCATAAAGGTGAAGCCCTCATTAGTGGGATTAATACCCTTATAAAAGAGGCCCCAGACAGCTCTTTAGCCCTCCTTCTACCATGTGAGAACACAGTGAAGAGGGCTGTCTATGAACTAGGAAGTGGGCCCTCACCAGACAGCAAGTCTGATGGCACCTTGATCTTGGACTTCCTACACTTTGGAGCTTTGAAAAATAAATGTTTGTTGTTTTAGCCACCCAACATGTGCTATTTTTGTTATAGCAGCCCAAACTAAGATAGAAATTGGTACAAGAAGTGGGGTACTGCTATAACAAATATCTAAAAATGTGGAATCTTTGGAACTGGGTATTGGGCTTAGGCTGGGAGAGTGTTGAGGTGCTTCTTCTCTGGTCCAGGCAGACCAGGATGCTTCCTACCGGGTGCCTCAGGGGTGGGGCCTCTGCAGATACTAATAGCTGTTGAGAGATCTGTGCCTATGGCAGCCATGGGGATTCTCAGAGCTCAGTGCCAAGACCCTCAACTGGCAGAGCTACTGGCAATCAGTAAGTGCGAATGGTTACAACAGCAAAAAAGATAAAAATCTGACATTGAAAGAGACCGTTTTTGGTTTGCTGTGTACCCCATTTAGCAGAGTACAATGAACACTGGATTTAATAGTAGTAACTCCTTATTTTATGGGAGTGAACAGTACTTCTGGTATAACATGAACTCATAAATGAGCTGCTTGGATTCTGTTGGAATCATCCAAATACATCTTAAAAATATTATTTAAAAAAACCCAACTCTGTTCCTATACTGTATGTTCAGGAAAATATTCATATAGTCATCTGGATTGTTTTTTCTACCAGTGACCAGATGCTATTTTGACAGCCATCTTTTGTGAACTCATTTGACATCAGGAAGACAAAGACAGAGGCTTTAGGAGATGAATCTGTGTTGTGGATACTGTCTTCATTCCCCACCAGTTTTTATTCTGAGAAACTGTTTCCTACCAGAAAATTAGAATGTGGGTTTGACAACCTTAGGAGGCAAGGCGGTGTAGCAGAGTATGCTGAGAATTTGGAACTGGGTTGGACAAATTTGAAACCCAAAAGAAACTTGAGTTTAAATCCAAAATCAGTTTTACTACTTTTGTGAACTTAGCTAAAATGTTGAAACTTCTCAAGTTTCAGTTTGCTTATGTGTAAAATCGGGATGATAGTGCCTGCTCACCTGTTGGCCTGAAGCTTCAGTAAAATTAATATATAGAATATCTGGCATATACTAGGCAAACAATAAATGATAGCTCTTGCTTTTCTCTCTTGGAAGTGAATCTATATCTAATAGTAGTGGTCTGGAGTGGGAGTGAGAGGGCACTGTGTCTTCAGAATTTGGTTGCAAGTCATTCTAAAATTGTAGGAACAAGAATTCAAAGCTTGTTTCAAATTGTTTTTTCCTGTTGAATCCTATGTGTATTCACTTTTTCATCCTTGAAATGTCTATCCTTAGATGCCTTTCAAGGATTTAACAAGTAAGGCTATCAGGGTTACTTCTGGAGCACAAAATGAACACAACTTTAGTGAGAACAGACCTCTGCCATTAATTTTGTAAGTGTGAATTGACTTTCATAGTTGCACGCTGGGAGCTCAGAGTGCAGTCTTGAAGACACCACCTTGTGCCTTGTGAAATTCTGGAATATTGCAGTTAATGTACTTGCAAGAAATCATCTCTTATTAATGGTTCATTACCTGTTGGGGTGAAAAACACTTGAAATAATCTATTGAGCCCTATGTACGTCTCCCCAGGAAAGCACTCCTCTATACCTACACAAAAAACTTTATGTTCAATTTCAGGTTGTCCAAAATCCTTCTCATGTCCATACGTGGGCCTCATATTAAGAGCCCACAACTCCCTCAGGGTTTTTTATTTTTTTCATGATCATGAGAGTAAACCAAGTCCTAGATTCATAGACTCAAGTTGGATGTGTAATCACAGATTGGATTTCCCAGGAAGGAGATTTTGAGGTGGAGTCTAGTGAGCAGGATGTTTATTAGAGAGTGCTTTGTGAGATCAACCCCTGTGCAAGGGGAAAGGGAGATTTGGGCAGATTTGGGCAAAGGGAGAAGTTGAGCTGCAATGCATTCTTAACAAAGGCCTCAGTTGACCCCAAATGTCATGTCTGAGTTGTCCCAAGTTGGGGCAAGAGGGGCAGGCTTCTTCATTGATCGGTCATTGGGTGTGAACTTCCCTGAGTGAAGCTGCATTCTTCAGCTGAGGCAATCCCTAAAAGGTTGATAACTGAAGCTGTCTGCTGGTATTGTTCCCAACAGCTGGGAGAATGAGTGCTTCATTCCTGAAGGAAGAATCTGGGTAGCATGTCACAGCATGCACCACATGAAGTGACTTGCCCAAGGCTACAAATTATTTGGCAGAGCAACTGGGAGTCGGATCTACCCTCAGGCTCCTGGTTCAGTGCTCTTTCCATACCCACTTAGCCTCATGTCTGTCCATTGCTTCTAGTAGATTTCATCCTGCAGTCAAAATTCAAATCCCTCTCACCATTCTCCTTCCCCAGCACGCTAAGAAGGAGCATTTTCTTGAGTATTGTCTAAGGCTCTTTGTGCAGGTTGCTGAATACCCTGCTACTCTTGTGTAAGACCAAATAACACCTGCAATTGGAAAAAAGAACCTGATATTAAATTCCATTACTCAGCTCAGAAGCACAGCAGACATAGAAAAGGTTCAAAAAGGGGCAATGAAAAAGAATTGAGTCATAACAGAAGTATATGGAGTAATGAGTTTAATTTCCCAAATTCTCAATTTCCTCTCTCACTTCCAAGCATGTTTCTTTTTATGCATTTAGCTATAATTTCAGGGTAGGCTTTAGTGTATTGACTAAGAACTAATTAGTGTGTTCAGGCCTTTAATGTATCTGATTTGTGAATTATAACTTTTGGAGTTTTTCTTTTCTACACAATTTGACCAAAGCTAAACCATCATTTGAAATACTACCCTTGAAGATAAAGTCCTTGGCTGCCAAGGGAGGCCCCACAGATTTATGATGGCAGCCAGGAAGCAAAATGAATACTTTTCCCTCCCTATTTTACTCTATAAGAGTCATTTCTCAAGAAGAGCCATGCTGTCTAGCTGGGATGAAGATTGGAACAGGCCATGTTCATGTTCCTTTTATCAGTGTTTGGTCTATTTTCCTACTCTGGTTTTCTTTAGCACCCTAAATCAGGTATCCTCCCATCAAAATTAGAGATATCATAAATAATAATGTTGGTACTACAGAAGGCTATAATCTCAAACAGTGTGCATTTGCTACTAAGTACTGTAGTAGACATTACTAGGGCTCCACAACATGTGCCTGTCTTTCTTCTCTCATCATCTTCGTAGTTGGATGCCATGTAACCATTTCTGGCCAACAGTTTATTAGCAGAAGCAATATACTTCATTTCCCAGCAAACCTTGCCATTGTGTTCTCAGAGTACTCACTTGGATTAAGGTCTTTCTTGCACTGCTAGTTTATGAAGTAGGGGATCACGTTTCCTCACCTTTGTAGTTCCTGAACTTAGTACTAAATACAAGTCCAGGTTATAGTCAGCATTCCATGCAAGTTGAATTGAAAACTCAATGTCTTTCTTGGGGACAGTATGCAGGGGTTTTGCCCTCAGACCTTCTTCAGTTCTTTTTTTTTATTCACTACTAGTTCTAGTTTGTCCTTCCTTGAGTCCCTTGCAGGGAAGAAAAGAGAGGATATGAACATATCTCAGAGGAAATAAGGCACAGGCTTCGGAATTCTGATTTTCTGTCATCATTTACTATCTCTATGATTTGGGAAGGGTTTTTGGCTTCCATTAACTTCATTTATCTTACCTGGAAAAGTGGGCGTTAGTGCCTACTGCACAGAATTTGTGTAGAGACTATATGTGACAATACATGCAAATAACTTAGCATGATGGCCTTGCGCAAAATGTATGACATATAATGTATGTCATCCATTGAATCTATTTGATACTCCTCCTTTCCTTTAGATTGCTTTCTCTACTTTTCCTCTCACCTTGACTTCTACCTATGACCTGGAGTTCCCTCACTGTCCAGAGGTTGTCTCACTCACCGCCTGTTGATGACTCATCTAGGCCTGTCCTCTTCCAACAGTAGTCCGAGCAACAAGTCTGTCATCCTCTCTTTCAAAACTACAAATAGTTGTTGGGTTAAATGGGGTCGATAATCTGATTCCTAGTACTACTACTAGTTAATATATCAATAGCTAATCTATTGCTTTAAGAATGAATGAATTTTAAGAAAGGATACCAGGAAATGCAGGACATCTGAAACACAAAGATATTAGAATAATGGCAGAATCCCAGGCAAGAGTGACTGATTTGGAGAGGATGGGGACAACTGATACTAAAGATTGTTACTCCTTGCTTGATTCATATCCTGTATGTGATCACTGATTTTGTTAGTGTCTGGAGCAGGTCCTGATATCAGCACTCCTCACCATAACCACATCTGGATATATGAAGTGAAAGGATCGTTGTTTTACATATATTTTTTATTTTATTTATATAATTGGCATATAATTGATACTGTATATTCTCAGATAATTGTCAAGTTAAACATTTATTATTGCTACCTTTGCGTATGTCATTTTTAAAAATTAATTCACAGCATCCACATAATACCATTGATCCAGATGCTAAAAACCTTAATAGAACCTGATGCAGAGAAGGTATAAGTCACTGGAATGCTTAGGGTCAGTCAACCTTGCTGTATTACACTGTGTGTGTATCAAACAAAGCTGGCATCCCTCCCTTCAACAGAAGCAAAGGAAATTGCATTGTTCCATGCTTGCCTCTATCCTCCAGGTAAACCCCGTAGGCTGGATGTCTTCTGTGTGCCCCACATAAACATTTTCAAGGGGTTCCCTTGCCTTCTCACTTCAAGTTCAGTCAATGGGAAACATAAGCAGGATTTTGAAGGAGGGGAAGAAAGTGCGATTGAAGCACTTATTTCTCAGTTTCCTTGCTGAGTGCTGTAGGTTGATTGTGTCGCTCTGCGGAGGGCCATAACTCCTATTAGGTGGTCAGTTCCATTAACTACCTTTCCGGGTTTCTGTAGCTACTCCTTCTCCTTCCCAATTCAGGTCTGGGATGCTAATGACTCCTCCACTATGGGTAGCCCCAGGGTGCTGCACCATCCCAAGTTCGCTTCCCTAAATCCAATTTATACCTTTGTAAATTGTTCTTTTTAAAGCTTTCTTTCTCAAATATCTCACTGTTTCTGCCAAGACCCTGACATACATCCACCAACCTGCTTTCTGTTTGGGACCTAGTACTGCATTGCCCAGAGAAACCTCTCAGCTGGACAGAATCCTTTTCCTTCTGATAGGAGAAAAAAAAATCCACATTTAAAATTCCTAGACAGAATAGAGTGATTTTTCCTTATTTTATGACAGTGTGCTGTCTCTCTTTTTCTCCTTAAGGAAGTGTTATCAGAGAAGAGATTGCAGCTTATCCCAGGTCCAGGGTTGGAGGCAGGCTTCTAGAAAGTATGACAAATGCACAAGCATGTCAAGCTGTGACAGTCTCAATGAGCTGAGATTTCAAAAATCTTATGAAAGGGAGACTTTGAAGTGCCTTATTCAAAGGCAGCCAAAGCTTTTATCATAAGAAGAGGAGATTCTAATGTGGCCTGATAATTAGTGGAGAGTGGGGGCCTCTATCCCCTCCGAGGAATGAGATGCCATGGCTGGAATGTGCCCTGAACCCAAATGTGATTGCACAAAGAGGCTGGGTCTCATTCCTGAAATTTATAACCATATCAACCATAGTTTTATGAGATACGGCATCATTTTTTAAAAAGGCTTGAACCCTTATAGAGCTATTCAAATAACCATTGAGTCATTTGAACTGAAATAGGAGTTAGTTCAAAGTGGCAGTTCATAAATTAGAGGCACTATTGTTTCAAGGAGAGGGCATAAATGCCGGGCAAACAGTCTGACGCACTAGGTACTAATAGTGACTGTTATGTGCACGACCGTGGAGGAGCAGGGGACAAAACAGGCAGAAATGGACTTTTAATTTGACTTTAGAGTGTAATTAGGGGCCATCAGACATACTCAGAACATATTTAATGTACATATTTGTTTCTTTTTTTT